>CM045991.1:107686156-108170562 GCA_025175895.1 Wurfbainia villosa
CATCTCACCCATGTCTACATGATCAAACATGTTAATCCTATATGTTCTTGTGAGATGACTTCCAATTTTAGTTGAATTAAATTTAATGACTTAAACACTTGTCAACCTTGCGTTAGATTCGGATTTGACCTTAGGCTCATCAAGTCACCTTTTCAAGATCATGGCTTCCAAGTCGTGGCGAGGCACAGAGGCCTTCTTTGATCGGAACAACGACCACTTCCTTAGACAAAGCCATTTTCAAGAAAATAGAGACTTGACTCACCTAAGACCACTTCCTGGTCTAACTAGTCTAGGATACGACGAGGTAGCTTCAGCTAGTTCCGCTCGGTCAAGTGCACCGAACTAGATACGCCTTATCTAGCCCGAATACACAAGACTCCGCTTTCCTAGCGCATCATCATCTCGCCGCATCCTCGGTACTATGTTATCAAGTATTGACGAGTTATAGTCCTATCTAACCATTCTAAAAAGAAAATAAAAACCTAAGCATGCAATTTCTAAGTTAAAACACAAACAAATTTCGTACTAGCTCCCCCTAGACCGTTGAATCAATTCAGTCTCTCCACATAGTGGATTTGGTCCTTGGGAACCCAATACTGGTTTGATCCTAAGTTTGAAATTAAGGTGGTCTTAGGGACCCATGCTTGGACATGTTTTTTATGTCTACTTACGATTGACATATACGACTTATTGGTCGTGTTTGAGCTAAACCCTAGCCCGGCCTTGTTGTACACGGCCCTTTACGATCCAAGTAGGAGGTCAAGTCCTTTGGATCCCAAAGTAAACCTTTCCAACGTATTCCTAAGATCTTCGACTTGACTTTTCAAGAGTGAGTTCTCAACTTCGAGTTTTTCAACCCGAGTTGAGTCCTTCTCTTGAACTCGACTAGTCGAAGAGGTTAGGGAGACCTCGTGTTTGAGGAGTTTAACTTCCTCAACCAGGGTCTCGACCTTGGACTCGGACTTAGCTAACTTTCTATTTAAAAACTTAATTGCATTATAAAGTGTGGTAATAAGAGAGCGACTTACCTTGAGTTTATCTTTTGAACCAGATGCGTATCCGTGGCATGTCTTGAATAGTGCTTCGCAGTCCGACTCATCTTCGGTTTCCGATTCAAGTTTCGGTTCCGACTCCGTCTCCGATTCCACTGGTTTATCCATAAGGACTCGATCGTTGTCTTCTTCCTCGGAAGCTTCTTCCCAAGTAGCGTTGAGTGCCTTTTTGTATTTTGGTGCCTTGCTCTTGAGTTTTGGGCATTCGGACTTAATGTGTCCAAACCTGTTGCATTCATAACATCTTATGTTTGAACTTTTAGGCTTACCTTCGTTGGGTCGAGTGACGGCTCATTTTCGGCCCTTGACTATCCTCCAAACTAGGTTGACTAGTTTGGCTTCCATTTCCGAGTCGACCTCCGAATCCAACTCATCCTCTTCTTCCTTCGGAGGTGGCTTGCTAGCGGTTTTCTTCTTTGAACCTGCAAATAAAGCTATACCTTTCTCGGGTTCCGAATTAGACTGCTCATGAAGTTCAAAATCAGAAAAAAGTTCATCTAATCTAAGTTTAGAAAGATCCTTGGAGACCTTGTAGGCATCGACCATGGATGCCCACAAGGTAGTCCTTGGAAAGGAGTTTAGGACATACCTTATAAGATCGCGGTTTTCGACCTTTTGCCCGATTGCGTGTAGGTTGTTGACTATGTCCTGGACTCGGGCGTGAAGTTGTGTCGCGAACTCGTGTTCCTGCATTTTTAGGTTATATAGTTTATTGAATAGAAGATCACGCTTACATACCTTGGCTTCATCGGTCCCTTCGTGTAGCTCCACTAGTTTTGTCCAAAGGTCCTTTACGCTTATGAAGGGGCCGACGCGATTTAGCTCTTCCTTGGATAAGTCGCATTGGAGGATTTGTGTTGCCTTGGCATCGCCTTTGACTTGTCATTTTGTCGCAATGGTCCATTGATCATAATCCAAGGAGTCACCCACTTCATTAGTCGGAAGTGTGAAACCCGTTTGGATTATGATCCACATCTTGATTTGGGTTTTGAGAAAGCATTCCATCCGACCCTTCTAATAACGGAAGTCATCTCCATTGTAAAACGGAGGTCGGACGGTGCTAAAACCCTCGAGATGGGCCATTAGAACAAAAGACACAAGGAGACGAAGACGAAGAAACTAGCAACGACAAAAACACAAAAAAAAAAAGTACCAAGACTCAAGGCCTTGGATTAGTAGAAAGGGAGAAAAAATAACAAAGAGAAATAAATCTGAAATAAACAGAATTAAAAAGAAAAAAATCTGTAAAATGGCTAGATTGGTGGTTTCAAATCTTAGCAACCCGGCCTCGATACCAATTGTTGGATCAAGCGGATCGCTAGAGGGGGTGAATAGCGATAAAAACTTTTCTTTTCTTTCGCTCGTTAAAACTCGAGAGATAATTAATTGCTGAAATGTAAATGTAAAGTAAAAAGAGACAAAGGAGTTTTACTTGGTTCGTAGCCTTGGCTACTACTCCAAGGCCCTAGCGGTCCTCGACACGTCACGGAGGAAAAACACTAAAGAACTCCTCCTTTAGAGGTAGGAGTTTAATCGATACAAGTAAAGCACAAAGCTTGAGGTAGAGGGGCACTCTCTCCTTTACGATAAAAAGCTCAAAATGAAAGTACTAAACTGAAATAAAACTCTAACCGACGTAATAAAATGAAAACAAATAAACCTAGACGTCGGAGAAGAAGCACTTCGTTGTCGGAGAAGTTGTAGCTTTGCGGAGGCTTTTGGAGGCTTAGAATTGATGAGAAAACCCTAGGTTAGGACCTCCTTTTATAGCCTTTAAGCCCCTCATCGAATGGGTCTTCAACCAATAAGAATTGGGCACAAAACTCCTTGAAAAATGGTGATAAAGCTTGACTCCTCGAGGCTGATTTTTGACCATCGGTTGAACTGATTTCTTGGCCGGTTGAACTGATAGCTCAGCAGTTGAACTGATCCTTGGCCGGTTGAACTGATGGCTTAGCAGTTGAACTGATTTTTGGCCGGTTGAACTTATTTTTAGACTTTTCGACTGTAATAAAGAGTTAGCTCGAAATATAAGTGCATTCGACGGCCACTTGCCATCCGATCTCAACATAGACCTTCCATGGGAAGTCTTGGTCGGATCGTCACCTAAGGATGTCCCCGTATGGAGGACTCGACCTTACTTACGCTCACTCACACGAGCTTACCTCAACATTTACCTTTGAAGCCTTGCTTTTGGTCTCCACCTGATTCCTTCGGCTCCCTCCGAAGTCCTCCCGGTGTCGCTCGACCACCGCGGCTTCTTCCGGGTGTCGCTAGCCTTTAGCTTCAGCTATAGCAATCTTCTGCACACTCGATTCAACTCGTGAGATAACGACATGAGCTTAACTTTGTATCGTTTGCTATAATCAAAACTCAGGTTCGACTTAGGTGCCTACTGCACCAACAACAATATGCATTTATAAACATCTAGATCTGCAAATACCCAACAAACTTACCTTGCACCATTAATTAGATCCAGCTTCCTAGCTCAATTCCGTTTACCACAATAGCACAACAACCACCCCTATTGTCTCCCTCAAATCTCTGCCCAAACACTAAATTGCTGATTCACAGAGTTGAGCTCTTGAACTCCCAGCTCATTAACACAACAGAACCTAAATCAAAATAAATCAATAAGAACAATTGAGTAACACTCTAAATCGAAGCTATAACCATATCATACCTTCCTGTCCCAAACACAGCCGTCGGATCTACCTCTTGGCCTCAACATTGACTCACGAAGTGGACAAAGGTCAACTGTGTGGCCAAGTAGACCCGAGTTGAGGTAGCACGCGATCGTAGAAGAAGAAGATGGCGCGACTCACAATCGACGCACTACAGAGAAGCTCCAACTCATGGCGAGATCGATCTGTGGCAATGGTCGCAATGGCTATCGAGAAAATGATGGAGTTATCACTGGTCGACGTCGTGAGGCGATCTACGTCAACGAGAGAAAAGGATCGTGCCCGCTGCCGTCGAGATCATGAGAAGAGGTCGGCCGCGTGTTGGAATCAGCGACATGGGGGTGATCCGCTCGATCGGGAGAATAGCAAAAAGAATCGATGACTCCATCACCAAGTGATCGAACGATTTTTAATGTCGCAATACCGTTCCCAAATTATTTACCGAACCCCCTAACTACACTAATGCAGTATAGGACTGACTCGGGTCATCTCCCAACGAACCTAATGGCTGGACGTTTGTTTTTAAACAGAAGTAAACATTGGGGGTTTTCTGAATTTATTAAAATGCAAAATCAAAAGCGAACATGGGAATTGAATATACAAAGAGTAACTCTAACTACCAACTAATGCGTAACAAACAACTATTCTAATGAACAAAAGAAAGCGACCAAGCACCGCACTGTCACTATACGGTACACTGATCAAACAAAGGTGAACAACCCAACCATGCACCGATCGTCACTATACTGACATGTGTGATCAAATATCACTAAAAATTGCAATAAACGAAATGCAATAAACGAAAGCGATTCAACGAAAATGATTGTCACTATCGCAAGAATCGGTCGAATGTAAATGAAATCTAACCTAATAATGAAAGCACTCAACCAAAACACCATCTTGTCCCTATACGATACCTTGATTAGACAATTTTAATGGATGGGGTTAGTACATTAGCAACAAGAAATTAAACTAACCTACAACTAAATAACAAATGCCAATATTAAATCTAATAAAATGCACGATGAATGTAATTAACAACTAAGCATAACAAATCGATAGAAATAGCATTGCATGTAAATAAATCAACAATTAACCAAAACAAACCTAATCAACTACTAACAATTGCATAATTGACCGAATAAAATGCAGAATGTAATTAACATGTAATCCCGAATGTTTAACAAAAACACAATAGTTAGAAAAATCCAATTAAATTACGACCGGTAACCACACGGCGGTCACAACATACTGAACAACCACTCCGACGGTGAATGCGGTTTAATCGGCATGCAGGAGGAAGGGCGGATGGATGATTGCAGTCCGCTCGACGAATCTGATTCAGGACTGGAATGGGATTCTTCTCCTGGTGAAAATGGGATTGTCCAATCGGCACAACTCGTGGGTGACTCGGCAAGATGGAACGGGCCTATCCCACGAATGAAGGAGAAATGGTGAAGGATGAACTCGCCGGAATCCCGCCTCGCTTTGGATCACCGCCGAACACAAAGATCTGGATCCGCCACCAAGGATTGGCCGATCGCCGCCGCTATCGGAGGAACTCGCCGGAATATCACCGCCTGCCGTCGATCGCTGGAGTCACCGGTCGCCGCGAGGGGGGAAGAAGACGATAGCGACTTACATCGCGCCTCGCCGTCGGAAGAAGTTGGTTTATTAAGTGATTTTCCGAGCCCGATTGTGCCAAATCTGATCTCACGCCCAAATATAGCTAGGTTAAATGAATCCAATTAATCTCCTAAGCATCTGTGATCCAACTACCGTGATCCATCCGAATTGATGGGCCGGATCTGATCCGTCTGAAGGTATAATCACGATCCAACGGTTCAGATGAACGGCCAAGACACGTAGATCTTAATGTACGGGCCAGATCGCTCCAGATCCTGATGGATGGCTCAGAATCAATCACTTTCCTCGGACGGTCCATAATGCTCAGATTTGATCTGGATCGACGGCTGTGATTGCTCCAATTAGATCCTCATTAGATGTTCCTACAAAATCACATGAAATTCATGAAAAATACTGAAATTATAGGAATTAATGTAATTAATTGCAAATAGGCTCAATATGTAAAAACATCCCAAATAACAATAATTATCCCATCAAAGAGCCTAAAAGATCTAATCAACAAGTAAAAATAGCGCAATAAAAAATGCAGCTATCACCAAGCTGGACTCGCGACGGAAGAGGAATACACTGAGAGATAATCACATAAGAAAGAATCGGCCCGCGACAAGGAGAAGTGAGAAAGGGGAAAATCGTGGCGAAAGAGGAAGGTTGTGGTGGATCGGGAGAAAAATGAGTGGCAGTGGAGAAGAGAATTCGGGAGAAAATATAAGCCTAGGTTAGATAATTATAACTTAGGTTAATTAAATAAATTTTCCTAATAACTGATAATCTAAACATGTTTTATCAAAGCCTATTAAATCTTTCTCCATACAACGTCATAAAAAAATTCCTTTTAAATCCAAATAAATTTCTAAAATTTCTAAAAAATTCCAATGGGTATTTTTCCTAATTAACATGTATTATTTTATTTTCTGATATCTCACATATAAGGTCTCCAGGGATCTTTCCCCAATTAGACTAGACGAATTATTTTGCGAACTTGAACTACACGAACAAGCTAACTCGGGTCAAACCGAGAATTGTATTGCTTTAGTGGCAGGTTCGACAAAAAGGAAAGAAAAATGAAAAGTAAGTCCGAAGACGAGTCGGAGTCGAACCCAAACGGAGAAGAGGAAATAGTAAACATGGCCCGGAAGATGTTCAACCAGAGAAAAAGGTTTACGAAGAAGGATGCTAAGAAAGTCATCGACAACAATCCAAGACCCCAATCAGAAGTGACTTGCTACGAGTGCAACGGAAAAGGACACTACTAGTCAGAGTGCGCGGATCTAAAAAAGGAAGAAAAAACCAAAAAATAAAAAGAAAAAGAAAGCACTTAAGGAAACTTGGGATGAATCGTCCTCGAAAGAGTCGGACGCAGAAGAGATAAAGAGAGGCTTCGTGGCATTCATGGTCAAATAAAGCTCTGGAGCCGAATCAAATTCTGAGTACGAGTCCGATTCCGATTCCGAGTCCTAGAGAAGCCACGGATCCGCATCCGTTTTCAAAGGACTAGACGAGGTAACTTCTCCCTTAGAAGATAAGTTGTACAATATAATTTCATGTCTAGGTAGGAAGTTAGCTAAGTCCGAGAATCGAGTCGACTCGCTTCTTAAGGAAGTCCTAGTACTTAAGAAGCAAGTCAACTCAAAGACTTCGACTTTTCAAATTAAGGATAGAGACTCAACTCAAGTTGCAAAGCTTGAGGAAGAGAACTTGGTCCTAAAAAGGCAAGTAGAAGATCTAACCGGATCGTTGGAAAGGTTCACTTCGGGCTCGAAGTATCTCAACATGATGCTTGGATCTCAGTGAGCCATGTACAATAAGTCTGGACTCTGACGCAAAGCTAAATCCTCCTATAAATCATACATGTCATTACTTAGCCGACATACTAAGAATCAAGTCCAAGCATGGGTTCCTAAGTCTAGCTTAGTCAACCAAGTTGGACCAAATCAATTTTGAGTTCCCAAGAGTCAAATTCACTTAGTGAACAAAACTCAATCTAGTTATCACTTAGGGGGAGCTAACACTTTGCTTGTTTCCTTGTTTAGTTAAACTCTTGCATGCTTTAGTTTACTTTACTTGCTTAATTTATAATGGACTAGATAGGAAACAAAGTAGTTTAAACTTGAACAACCTAGTACTAAGACAAAGTGAACTGATAGTAAGTTAGGGAAGCTCTTCGAAGTGCATGTCTAGGAAGTGGTCCATCCAATATCCAAGAAGGTTGTATGCCTCGCCACGACCTAGTGCACTAAGTCGAGTTGAACTAATCGAAGCTAACTCACTAAGTCTTTGACTAGTTAGATCAAGGCTTAGTCCAAAGTGAATCAAGTACTTGATTCCTTCATTGACTTTGTCTAGGAAGTGGTCCATCCGATATCCAAGAAGATCGTTTGCCTCGCCACGACCTGGAAGTCAATGCTGGAAAAACCTACTTGACTAGCTCAAGCTAAGCTTGAATCTAACACAAGTTTAAAAACTTTGAAATTGCTCATAAAAATTAATTAAGATAAAAAGAAATTTTCATCTCACAAAACCCATAGAATTAATGTGTATTGAAAATTTAGCTCGAGTGAGATGACTTAGAACTTAATCAAGCTTAAAAAGCTTAACAACTTAACTTAACAAATTTACTTAAACTAAACTTAACTTAACAAATTTACTTAAACTAAACTTAATTTAACTTAACTAAACAACTTAATTAAACTTAACAAATTTAAACAACTTAACCAATCTAGTCAACTCAAACTCAAACTCAACCAATATAGTCAACTCAAACTCAAATTCAACCAATCTAGTCAACTCAAACTCAAACACAACCAATATAGTCAACTCAAACTCAAACTCAACCAATCTAATCAACTCAAACTCAACCCAATCAATAACTCATATAATCAACTAAACTTAACTCAACCCAACAAATTTAATCAACTCAACTTAATCAATTCAATTTTAATCAAATTAAATTAAATCAATCAACGAAATTAACCTAATAAAATCAACTAAACAAAATTATTAACCTAATAAAATCAACTAAATCGAATTAAACATAAAAGTTAACCAAAATTAAAAGTAACCAATTTCAGTCGACTAGAACATTTCCAGTCGACTCGAAAAGAGTCGACTGAAACAACTTCAGTTGCCTCCAAGCCTCAGGAAGGAATGCGACTCCAATCGATTGAAATTAATTCAATCGACTGGAATGCAATGGTAGATAAGAGTTAGGTGTCGCAGTAAATGATAAAATTAATTACAGTCGACTGAACCAAGTCCAGTTGACTCTAATTCAGTCGACTGGATTCAATCTATAAGACCAGCGCTAGGGCAGCGCCAAGTCGACCACAGCCACCTCAATCCACTGCGAAAACCCTATTTTCAGCCCTTTGAAGACTCTAGGTCATCATATCTCTTTGATGATATTATCTACAATGCTGAGGAAATAATTGTAAACCCTAAATTCAATTATTTTTCAATAAATATTAAATATTTGCAATTTAATTAGGGGTAAAAGAAGAGTCGTTGAGGCTGAGTCATCTACTCCGTGCATGGACATTAGGTTCCCTACTGAGGGGCATTGGATTAGGTTTGAGAACACTCTTTATACTCTCATGCCTACTATATACATTAGTAGATCATTTTTTAATAAATCATGTATCCCTAGTATTGAAGTCATAACACATTACGAATTAGAGAAATTAGTTTATTGTAAAAATTCTATTAACATAGATTTATGTGTGGAATTTTTCAATAATTTTAGTAAAATTGATGATCTTGCATATTCGACTAGAGTACAGGGTAAGGATTTTATTTTTACCCCCTCTATGTTGAGAGAGCATTTAGGACTCATGCATTCATCATGTCTGGTTGTATGTTTTCCATCTATGGAGTTACCGTACGGTGACCCCTACTCGCATATCACACTAGATAGGATACATTTGCATTTATTTGGTGAGGAGAGGACTCCATCTGTGAGTATATTCAGTTTCACTAGACTCGGAGTACAGGACTATACCCTGTACTGAGTCATAGTGAACTGCATTTTTCCACTCACCACTAGGGACATCGCTATGATGTGTCCCTATCATTCATTTCTATTTTATGCACTTAGTCATAGATTAGATTTAGACATTAGTTTATAGATGTTTCATTTCATCATTCTAGGTCAGTTACCAGCAGGAAGGCACATTTGCCTTACTACCATGTCATCACATCCTTACTAGCCACATTAGGGTTTGATGTTACCACAGATAACATCAAACTATTGGTGCAATCGGCCCAAGTCACGATTGACCAGACTCGAGTTGGACTCGAGTAGTGTTTTGATGTTTGACATTGATGTCTGACAATGTGTTGAGGAGATTGTTGGTGCAATCAACCCAGGTCATGTTTGATGTTTAACGATGGTTTGACCATTGTCATGAAAAGTTCAAGCATGAGTCTTGGCAAGGGAAAATTCAAGCGTGATTCTTGGCAAATGAAAAGTCCAACATGAGTTGGCAATTGAAGTCCAAGGGGTGATATTGGCGGTGTAAAGTCCAAGGGTGGAGTCTTGGTAGCATAAGTCCAATGGTTGGCGGCGTAAAGTCCAAGCGGAGTCTTGGTAGTATAAGCCTAATGTGCCTTAGTGGTGTAGACACAGTTAACATGACAATAGTCGATGGAAGCACCTGAAGGCTAGTGTATGGATGAACAAGTCATGGATGACTTGGAGGGATCCGATAGGCGTGAGGCTGATGGAAGTGGCTAGAAGGCTTAGGTCTAGGCTAAGGGTGGTCTAGCAAGTATGAGGGCATCATACTTAGGGTAAAACCTCATGTTTGGTGAGACTATGGTCCCGATGTGAGTCGCCGATCGGTGTTCATTGCGAGAAATGACCTAGCGATCATTGCACACTTTGAGCAATCGACTGATCTGGAGATTAGCCGACTACTGGTCAGGTATTCAGGGATAAAAAATTTTCGAGTCGACTGTTAGGGTTTGACAGTCGAGTGATGACTCGATCAGTCGACTGATGGTCTATCCATTGGAACTTATCCAATGTGGCTCATGCCATTGTGAGGCAACGACTACAGGATCAGTCGACTGATAGTCTTGATCAATCGATTGCTAGGCAAAATCCAACCCGAATGCAGGTTATAAAAGTAGCTCATGGAGAGGATTTTTGGCAAGGTTCTTTGAGGAGTTTTGGGGCGATTTGCTAGTGCAATTTGGGGTCTCCAAGTGAAACTCAAGCAACCAAACAAGCAATCTTCCAAAAAATCAATTGTAAAGTTTTCTTTTCATTATTTTATTGTATTTCATTTGTAATTTCTTGTATTTCATTCTTATTGTTGTAAGAACCATTGTACGAGGTTTCTCCGCCTCCAACTTGTTGTCGAGAAGGAGTATTTGAGTAGTGGTGTGTGATTGGCATCGCTAGGGCTCATTCGAGCCCAATCCATGGAGTAGGAACCATACGGTTCCGAACCACATTATATCTCATGTACTTGTGCTTGTGTTGTATATTTGTATTGTATTATTTCTATTTCTGCTGCATATAACAAGTTTTGTAGCAAGCACGATCGAGATCCATCTCACGACAAATACGAGCCATTCACCTCCCCTCTAGCGGGCACATAGGTCCTAACAAGTGGTATCAGAGCAAGGAGCTCTTCTACGGATTAACACCCGGGACTAAGATCACTAGAGGAAGGAAGATGGAATTTTAAGAGAATTTGGGATGGGACATCAATACCCCAATCCCGTACACCTTTTATGGACAAGAAGGCTTCAATCAATGGAAGGCGAGGATTGAAGACTTCATGATGATGATGGACTTAGATGATTGGGCCACTTTGATGGAAGGGTTCAAATTTCCAAGAGGGCTTAAGGGAGGGTTCCTCAAAATGAAGAAGTGGACCGAAGAACAACTCCGAGGATTCGAGAGGAGTAATAAGGTAATCAAATTTTTGAGTGATTTAATTCCTAACGATGTTGTGTCCAAATTAGGAGAATACAAAGATGCAAAGGAATTTTGGAGCGAATTGGCCACGCTCCATGAAGAACCATCATCAGCTCAAATTGAGGAAGAGATCAAAGAAGCAAGTTAATCCTCACAAGAAAGTGAAGATTCAGAGGTCAAGGAATATTCGACATCCGAGGAAGAGGAGGTAGAAGAAGTAGGAGAAGCCTCCACCTCTATGATTGAGGGGGAGGAGAGACCATCTACGTCGGAGCCGGAACAAAATCAAGAAGTCTCTTCAACTTCCGGAAGAAATGAAGAATCAACTCTGGCACCGACCACCACCCTAGGTAACTCAATCATTCAAATTAAAAATAAAATTCATATTATATGCTTTGAGTGTAGGCAAGTCGGGCATTACAAGAGTAAGTGCCCTAAGAAGGTCAAGAAAAGTCAACCGACACCAAAACTCCAAGAAAAGTCAAAGGAAGTCGGAGCTCCGACAATTAAAAGCAAGGAGCACATGGTGTACTTCAAATACAACCAAAAGGGTCATTATGTTAGTAATATATGAGAGATGTCCTAAGGCAATCGCCTTATGTATGAACCATTTATATGATAAATGAAGATTCACTATTTGAGTATACATGGTTTCATGTATTTGATTGGATCTCAAACTCATTTACTGAATGTCCACAATACGATTCATAGCATGAGAGAATTTGTGATTAGATCACAACTAGTGAGTATCTCTACATGTGTAATTGTGATGTATCGGAATTATCCCTAGTCGATGAATTGATGGATTTGGACACCATTGATTCTGGCCGCGCTTGAGACCAGCACGGTATACCGTATCCAAGCAAACATTCTCACCGGCCGAGACATTGTGATGTCCGAGTTAATCGTGGATGCTAGTTATGGTAACTAGTTCATTCGAGTGACCACCGTAAGACTTCATATGGTTCTCGCATATAGATATGTCAATGAAGTTCTTATCGCAGCTTATGCGCGATGTTCCTTCGACTTGCGTCAGATTCAAGTCATCTTGATCATAAAGACTTATGCTTTGACATCTTAAGCAAGCATCTCTAAGGAGATGTGGACCCGGATGATTGGGTATAAGTCGTGATCAAGGTGTTTGAATAGCCTATAAAGGATTCACCACTCGAGGAGATGTATACCCATGGCCTCTCGCCGATTGTTACTAAAGTCTCGCCAAAGCATTACATGTTTAGAGTAAGGTACTCTTCGATACATGTGCAAGAATTAGAACTGTGAGGACGAGGAAATGATACTTGGGCTAGGTGTGACGAGTCACCTAGTGGGGATCGGCTACACTATAGACCATGTCCAACCAAGTGGGTATAAGATGAGTGAAGGGAATGGGGCACGATTCATTCGAGCCAAGGGTTTCGTAAATAGTTCGATCAACCGCTGATCTTTCTTAATTGGGGATCATGATGTACTACTAGGTGCCACTCATGATCGCTCTATAATTAATGGTTAATTATAGACGGCCAACATAAACCGAGAACCTATTTGGTCACACGCACAACGAGCGTAATCCAAGGATTTAAAACGAGCTTGAGAATGAGATTCTCGCATCGAGAGAAACTAGGTTTGCTGACCAAACATAGCGAGCATGAAATCGCTTTCAATGCAATGGAAGCGTGGATGGGCCGTGTCTTATGAAGACATGATGGATGAACCAAAATGGTTTGGTTCTAACTAATGGAGGAGAATAAACCAAAGGGTTTGGTTTGTTTTAAACGAATGAACCAAAGTTGGTTCGGTTCGCTTTTAACTTAAAATAAACCATCATGGTTTGGTTTATTTTAACTTAAATTAATGGAGGGTTAACGGGCCTTTATGGTTATGATCCAATAACCATTAAGAGAATTTGTTCTCTATAAAATAGGGCTTAATTGTTAAACCCTAATCCACCCTTCGCCGCCACCTTTGCCGTTCGCTCCACCTCCGCCTCCAACCCTGCGCCCAGCTTCAGCTTCTTGCCGCCCAAGCTCGAGCTGCTGCCCTCCGAGGAGCTCGTGATCTCCTTGGCTTGGCGACAAGGTGAGCACATTGCTTTCCTTATTTGGCCGGGCGCACTCCTTCACCAAAGCTGTCCAGTTTTTCTGACAGCTTGTTTCCCTCTTGTCGGAGCGCCGCTTTGGACGACTGTTTGGAGCTCCGACAGCGCCTTCTTACCGGGATTCGATCTCTGTAATCCTCATAGGTGGAGGATGGCGATCTGCCAAACGTTGACGAATACCTCTCCGGAGAAGCGAAGTTTTGAGGACTCGCTTTTGGATCCGAATTTTGATTCGATCGTGATCTTCTCTCGATCACGCCGCCTTCAACACAAGGCTAGTAACCCGCACGAAGACGGCTCGTGACGACTTAGTGAAGTCATCCCAAGATACTCGGCGTGGATACGGATAGAGACGATTCTTAGCGAAAATCATTCCGCTGATGCTTTTCGCTACACGTGATATGTCAGGTATACGTAGTTTAAATTTCCTTTTATTGCAAAATTTGAATTTACGGTTATGTCTACACATGTTGTACTATGCATGCGTGTGATGTGTGTGTTGTAATAAATTAGATTTATTATTTTATTCCTTCCGCTGTGCACATGTTTACGAAACATGTTCGAACACACACTCGCCATGGCTCAAACCCAACAAAGGGTATCAGAGCCCAGTTGTGTTTCACATAATCGTAAAATTGTTTTGTGATAGTCATAATGATATTTCTAGAAATTTCCTACTTTTGGAAAGTTAGAAGTATTTATGGAAATTTTTCAATTTTGGAAAGTCTAGAAGTATTTATGGAAATCTTCTACTTTTGGAAAGTTGGAAGTATTTATGGAAATTGATATTTTCCATAAATAAAATATTTGATTAGATTTTGGAAATTTGTTTCCTAATTTAATCATGATTTGATTTGGGAAATCAAATCTTAAAATATTTTATTTCCATAAGTAGTTTTGATGATTTAGGAAATTGGTTTCCTAAATTGACTTTCCTTAATCAACTATTTCCACAAATAAAATATGTGATTAGATTTGGAAATTTATTTCCTAATTTAATCATGATTTGATTTGGGAAATCAAATCTTAATATATTTTATTTCCATAAGTAGTTATGACATATATGAATTATATACATAACATAATTGTATGTCATGTAATTGCATTAGATGCATATCATTATGTCATGCGTGTCGTGACATGTAGATGTATGTCATGTATGTCATGCCATGTAGATAATAGTTATTTGCATGCAAAGAGGATGAGACATAAAACCCTAAATCAATATTAAAGCCTACACCTTCCATTAATATGGTTAGAACCAGAGTTCCATTTCTTGTTCGGGTTGTTGGACTCTCTCCAAGCCCGGCTCGAACCCGAACATGTTTAAACCATGGAATAGTTTAATACTAATATGGTAAGAGTCAGAGGTCATTCGTTAGCTTTGGTTGTTGGACTCTCTCCAAGCCGGGCTAATTGGTTGAATGCACTCTAACCATATTAAAACTATTCCTCGATTAATGGGTTGGCTTTAACCTGGAGCATCGGCTTGTTGGACTTTCTCCAAGGTCGATGTAAAGGGAGGTGAAGTTGGGTGCTATGCATATGATGCATACTTGTTAATATATTAACAACCCGATGTATGTGTGAATATTCAATTAGTTGATAGCACATTGTGATAGTTGCATATACGTGATATGCAATCAATAAATTTGATACCTACTATCGTAGTTATGAATGGCTTGTTGGACTCTCTCCAAGGTTGTTCATATCTATGATGGATATCAGCCCATTCGGAGATGGACCTACGATCTCCCGAAGTGATTTTGGGGTTTTTGAAATTCGCAAAATGAATGGAATTTATAAATGTATATTGATGCATTTTAAAATCATTTTCTCATATATGCTTATTTTGTATTTCTAGGTTAATCGATTGATCATGACGTCTTTGAATTTGCGCACTATTTTGGATTCAAACAAATTGACTGGGCCTAACTTCCTGGACTAGCTTAGAAACCTGAGAATTATTCTCAAGGCGGAAAAGCTAGCATATGTCCTTGAAGAGCCTCTTCCCAACCGTCCTAAGGACGATGCAACTCCAGACCAAATGTTGGTCTATCAGAAGCATGTGGTAGATTCTGAACTGGCGAGTTGCATCAAGCTAGCTGTGATGGTACCTGAGCTGCAAAAGTAGCATGATCATATGGATGCTAATACTATGGTCTTCCATCTTCATGAGTTGTTTGATGAGCAAGCGAGATCCGAAAGGTTCGAAGTCTCCAGGCTCCTCTTCACCACGAAGATGCAAGAAGGTTCGTCTGTAGTGCAGTTTGTGCTAAAGATGAACGGGTACATCGAGCAGCTAGCCACCCTCGGGTTTGTGATGGATCATGAATTAAGTATTGACTTAATTCTGCATTGTTTGCCCAAGAGTTTCTCACAATTTGTGATGAACTATCGGATGAACAAATTAGAATCCACTATTCCTGAGCTCCTCAATATGCTGAAGACTGTGGAGCCTTCTGTGAAGCATGAGGAGAAGGCGGTTCTGTTAGTTGATTCCTCAAAGAAAGGTTATAAGAGGAAGGCAAAGGAACAGAAGAAGGGGAAGAACAAAAAGGCAAAGAAGGCAGAACCAGCACAAAAGGGCACTTGCCATCATTGTGGCAAGGAAGGCCACTGACGAAGAAACTGCAAGATTTATCTTGAGTCCATGAAGAAGAAGAAGGCATCTGATGCCCCATCCTCTTCAGGTATCTTCGTTATTGATTGTCATTCTATTTCTTTAGACACTTGGGTATTGGATACTGGGTGTGGCTCACATATATGTAATGACATACATGGGCTAAGGAATAAAAGAAGACTCGTCAGAGGGGAGTCAAATTTGCGAGTTGGCAATGGAGCAAAGGTTGTTGCAGTCGCCATTGGAACTTATTTGCTGAAGCTCCCTAGTGGACTAGTCTTGGAACTGGACAATTGCTATTGTGTTCCTTCTCTAATAAAGAACATTGTTTCTATTTCTTGCTTAAATAGAAATGGTTTCCATTTGACATTTAGTAACAATTATTGTTATATAACTTTGAATGGCGTACTTTATGGAACTGGAACTTTGAGCAATGACATTTATACGTTGGACGTATCCAGTGACATTTTCAATATCGAAGCGAGCAACAAGCGTGCTCGAAAGGATAATCAATTAGACTCCTACATATGGCATTGTCGTCTTGGCCATGTAAGCAAGAAACGCATGTCCGAATTACACCGATGTGGAATTCTGGAATCGTTTGAATTGGATTCATACGATACATGTGAATCATGCTTAAAAGGCAAGATGACTAAGTTACCTTTTTTAGGAAAAGGTAAACGAGTGGGAGAGTTACTAGGTCTGATACATACTAATGTATGTGGACCTATGTCAACTCAAGCTTTAGGAGGCTATAGCTACTTCATTACCTTCACCGATGATCACTCATGGTTTGGGTATGTGTTCTTGATGAAACACAAGTCTGAAGCCTTTGAAAGGTTCAAAGAATTCAGAAATGAAGTAGAGAAACAACATGACAAGAGTATTAAAATACTTCGATCGGATCGAGGTGGTGAATACTTAAGTAAAGAGTTTCTTGATTATCTAAGAGACAATGGTATATTTTCTCAATGGACTCCGCCATATACACCACAGCATAATGGTGTATCTGAGAGGCGTAACCGGACCTTGTTGGACATGGTCAGGTCAATGATGAATCATGCGAATCTTCCCAAGTCCTTTTAGGGCTATGCACTTCAGACAGTTGTTTACTTGTTAAACAGAATGCCAACCAAGGTAGTCTCTACTACTCCATATGAGATATGGAATAGTAAGAAACCTCATGTATCTTACTTGAAGATATGGGGTTATCCTGCTTATGTGAAGCGGACTGTATCAGACAAATTGGATGCTAAGTCTGATAAATGTCTATTTATTGGATACCCTAAGGAAACAAGGGGTTACGAATTCTATCATCCTGTGGAACAAAAGGTGTTTGTTTCAAGGCATGCTGTGTTTCTAGAGAAAGAGTTTCTCTTGCAAGAAAACAGTGGGAGTGTTGTCGAGCTTGAGGAGGCTCGAGAGACTCAAATAGACATTGATGAGATACCTGGTGAAGCACAACAGCCGATAACTCATAGTGATGAGCAATCGGTTGGACCTACTGTAACACCACATCTTTGTAGATCTGGTAGAACACGCAACATTCCTGAGAAATATGGATTTCTCGTAAGTGAATCGAACAACGTGTTACTCATTGATGATGAGGAGCCTACCAGTTATGAAGAAGTGCTGACAAGTTCAGAAAGGGATAAGTGGCTTGAAGCCATGAAGTCGAAAATGGATTCCATGTATGAAAACCAAGTTTGGATCTTGGTTGACCCAACTGAAGGCATCAAGCCTATAGGGTGCAAGTGGGTTTTCAAGAAGAAAATTGACATGGATGGTAATGTGATTACCTATAAGGCTAGATTAGTGGCGAAAGGATATCGTCAAAAGCAAGGTGTTGATTATGACGAAACCTATTCGCCTGTAGCTACGCTTAAATTCATTCAGATGCTCCTAGCCATAGCGGCTCATTATGATTATGAGATATGGCAGATGGATGTGAAAACAGCTTTCCTTAATGGAAACCTACTCGAGGACGTGTATATGATATAGCCTGAGGGTTTCACATCAGTTGATAAAACCATTGTATGCAAATTGCGATGGTCCATATATGGATTGAAGCAAGCATCCAGGAGCTGGAATATCCATTTTGATGAGACAATCAAAAAGTTTGATTTCTCACAAAATCCAAACGAACCTTGTGTGTACAAGAAGGTTAGTGGGAGTGCAGTCGTGTTCCTAGTATTGTATGTTGATGACATATTACTTATAAAAGACGATGTTTCAATCTTACAGTCAGTGAAGATTTGGTTATCCAAGACATTCTCCATGAAAGACCTGGGAGAAGCAACCTACATCATCGGGATTAAGATCTATAGAGATAGATCGAAACGGTTGCTTGGTCTTTCGCAGTCTACATATATAGACCGAGTGCTAAAGAGGTTTAACATGTCGGAATCCAAGAAAGGTTTCCTACCCATCAGGCATGGGGTACACCTTTCGAAGTTTATGTGTCCGCGCACAGAAGACGAGAGGATTTGCATGAGTAAGATTCCCTATGCATCCGCAATAGGATCTATCATGTATGCTATGTTATGTACAAGGCCCGATGTATCGTATGCTCTGAGTGTCAGTAGATATAATCGATCCAGGAATGGATCATTGGGTGGTTAAGACGATCCTTAAGTACTTAAGAAGAACTAAGGATGTGTTCCTAATATATGGAGGGACATGAAGGGTGACGCGTATATACGGATGCCAACTTCCGACAGACAAGGATGATTCCAAGTCTCGATCGATCGTGTTCACTTGAATGAATGGAAAAGTTCCAAACAAGACATCAGAGATTCTACCGAGGCGAATACATTGCAACTTAAGCAAAGAAAGGAAGCAATTTGGATCAAGAAGTTCATTTATGAACTTGGTGTGATTCAAGTCATTGTTGAAGCAATACCGGTCTACTGCGACAACAATGGAGCAATTGCACAGGTGAAAGAGCCAAGGTCTCATCAACGATCCAAACATGTGCTTTGCTGCTATCATCTTATCAGAGAGATCATCAGTAGGAAGGAAATACAAATCAAGAAAATCCCCACTAAAAGGAACTTAGCGAATCCTTTGACTAAGGCATTACCTCAAAGTAAGTTTGAGGGTCATGTTAGAGCTTATGGTATTGGATACCGTAGCGATTGGCATTAGGCCAAGTGGGAATTTGTTAGTAATATATGAGAGATGTCCTAAGGCAATCGCCTTATGTATGAACCATTTATATGATAAATGAAGATTCACTATTTGAGTATACATGGTTTCATGTATTTGATCGGATCTTAAACTCATTTACTGAATGTCCACGATACGATTCATAGCATGAGAGAATTTGTGATTAGATCACAACTAGTGAGTATCTCTACATGTGTAATTGTGATGTATCGGAATTATCCCTAGTCGATGAATTGATGGATTTGGACACCATTGATTCTGTCGAGACTAGCACGAGGTATACTCTTTGGTGTATCCAAGCAGCTGATTCTCACTGGCTGGAGACATTGTGATGTCCAGAGTTAATCGTGGATGCTAGTTATGGTAACTAGTTCATTGGAGTGACCAGCCATAAGACTTCATATGGTTCTCTACATATATAGATATGTCAATGAAGTTCTTACTGCAGCTTAAGTGAGATGTTCCTTTGACTTGCGGTATTCAAGTCATCTTGATCATGAAGACTTATGCTTTGACATCTTAAGCAAGCATCTCTGAGGAGATGTGGACCCGGGATGTTTGGGTATAAGTCGAAGTGATCGAAGGTGTTTGAATAGCCTATAAAGGATTCACCACTCCTTGCGAGGAGATGTATACTCATGGCCTCTCGTCAGATTGTTACTAAAGTCTTTGGCCAAAGCATTACATGTTTAGAGTAAGGTACTCTTCGATACATGTGCAGTAACTAGAATCCGTAGGATGAGGAAATGATACTTGGGCTAGGTGTGACGTAGTCAGCCTACTGGGGACTGACACTATAGACCATGTCCTGAACCAAGTGGGTATAAGATGAGTGAAGGGAATGGGGCACGATTCATTCGAGCTGCTGAAGGGTTTCAGAAATAGTTCTGGATCAACCATTGATCTTTTCGGTTAATTTTGGATCATGATGTACTACTAGGTGCCACTCATGATCGTTCTATAATTAATGGTTAATTATAGACGGCCAACATAAACCGAGAACCTATTTGGTCACACGCACAACGAACGTAATCGGAAGGATTTAAAACGAGCTTGAGAATGAGATTCTCAGACCGAGAGAAACTTGGTTTGGTTGGACCAAACAAGAAGCGAGCATGAAATCATTTCAGTCGCAATGGAAGCGTGGATGGGCCGTGTCTTATGAAGACATGATGAACGAACCAAAATGGTTTGGTTCTAATCCAACGGAGGAGAATAAACCAAAGGGGTTTGGTTTGTTTTAAACGAATGAACCAAAGTTGGTTCGGTTCGTTTTAACTTAAAATAAACCATCATGGTTTGGTTTATTTTAACTTAAATTAATGGAGCGGGTTAACGGGCCTTTGGTTATGATCCAATAACCATTAAGAGAATTTGTTCTCTATAAAATAGGGCTTAAGGGTTTTTGTTAAACCCTAATTGAGGCAACCCTAATTGTTTGGCTGCCCACCCTCTCCCTCTAGTCGGCGCCAACCCTATTGTCGCCGCCCACCTCCTCCAACCGGCGACCAGTTGCTGCCGTCTTCTCCACTTGCCGTCCGAGCCTGCCGGAGACTCGGTGATCATCCTTGGCTCCGGCGACAAGGTGAGCACATTGCTTTCCTTATTTGGCCGGTGCAAGGTCTCCACCAAAGCTGTCCAGTTTTATGGACAGCTTGTTTCCCTCTTGTCGGAGCGTCGTTTGGACGATGTTTGGAGCTCCGACAGTGCCTTCCTTACCGGGGATTCGATCTCCGGTAATCCTCATAGGTGGAGGACGAAGGATTCGTCAAACGGTTGACAAATACCTCTCCGAAGAAGCGAGTTTTTGAGGACTCGTTTTGGATCTGAATTTTGATTCGGATCGTGATCTTCTCTCGATCACGTCATTTTCAACACGAGGCTAGTAACCCGTACGAAGATGAGGCTCGTGACTTAGTGAACTCATCCCGAAGATACTCGGCGTGGATACGAATAGAGACGATTCTAGCGAGAATCATTCCGGTTGATGCCTTTCCTGCTATACGTGATACGTCAAGTATACGTAGTTTAAGTTTCCTTTTATTGCAAAATTTGAATTTACGGTTATGTCTACACATGTTGTACTATGCATGCATGTGATATGTGTGTTGTAATAAATTAGATTTATTGTTTTATTCCTTCCTCTGTGCACATGTTTACGAAACATGTTCGAACACATACTCGCCGCGGTGCCGGAAACCCAACACATTATAGGAGTCAATGCCCTAGGAAGAAGGAAAGCAAAGACAAGGAAGGAGAATCACATGTAGGGGGAGCTTTTAAAGCAAATCCTAAGGTAAAATTTAATAATGCTCATTCTTTAAGTTATAGGCAAAAGCATGCTAGAAATAATTTTAGTAATCTTGCTATTACTCATGAACAAAAGCATGCTAGGAATAATAGGTTTTATTGTTTAGGAGCTAAGCATGTCCATTTTAGTAATAAGGAGAAATTTGGGACTAATGTCCCTAAAACAATTCTACCTAGGGAGACCATTAGAAAAATAGAGGATCACCTAGGTATCAACCCTAAATGGACCAAGCATACGCCTAGAAGGAATGATAATGCCCAAAGATTAAACAAAAATTCAAAAATTAGGAAATTAGAGATAGAAAATCAATTCTTGAGGTCAAGTCTTGAGAAGTTGGAGAAGACCCTTAGGATTATGCAAAATAAAATGCAAGGGTCAAATGATCAAAAATCTAGGTCAAGGAGTCAAAACCTAGGATTTAGAAAGCAAGGTCCAACCAAGGGCAATAAAGGTCTGGGTCATAAACCTAAGCCCAAGGAGACCTATCATAATGTTCCATTCGATTATGGAACTCAAGTTAGGTCTAGGAAAACCAAGGTCAATAGGGAGGTCATCCCTAAGGTTGACCAAGGTAAATGTCTAGTGTCTAGGGTTTTAAGGAAACCTAGGGAAGCAACTAAGAAGGTCAAAGGGGGAGTTACCTCTAGAGTTGACCTAGGCAAGACCCAAATGACCAAGGCTTCTAAGCCTAGGAGAGTCATTAAGAGGGTATCTAGGGAAGTTATCCCTAAGGAATACCTAGTAAACCCAAGGAGCTCCAGTAGATATTGGGTTCCTAGGAGCGTGATCGATTCACGTTAAATGGGTTAGGGTGTGCCAACTTTAAATGGATGGGTAGTTAACCTAACCATGGTAAAGGTTGTACTTTAGGTCATTTCCAAGGTTATGGATACCTTGGGAATGTGTTTTGATCATAATCCTAAAGGCCTTTAGGATGTGCCAATATATTTACGAGGAAGTTGAAAAATCAATCAAATTAGCACAATTAGGATTAGAGGTCATAGTGTGTCATTTTGGTTTTTGTCACATTTGGGGGATTAGTAGTAATATGGCAAAATGGACTTAATAATAACAAATAACAATTAATATTAAAATTTAGGTATTGCTATACCTATACATTGTATTTGTCATGTCTTGATTGTCATATACCATGTCATGACATCATATTCATTTAAATCATATAAATGTCATGATTATGCTTAGGGTTTATCTTTTCATGTCATGTGTTTTTAAATTTAATCATACGCTATGACATCATGATTATGAGCACATGCTTATTTATATCATCATTAATGTCGTAATCATTCATGCATTTATGAAAATTGAGTTAAGGACTATGGCATGACTTGAAGTCCCATGTATAAGGGAATCAAGTAGTATTGCCTTAGAAACATATATGAAACCCTAGTTTAGGATGAACAAAATCCACATCTCACATTACATTGACATGTGTGTGTATTATTGATACACCCTAGATACATGTGAGATGATAGGAAATGAATTAAGTTCAAGGTGCATAGTTTTTGCATCTAGATGAACTCAAACTCATCTTATATTATTGGTGGATCATGGGGAAAGCTAATGTGCAAGTCATGTGCATTGAGCCCATTGATCATGATCCAATATAGGTTTTCAAAAAAAATTTAAAATAATTTTAGAAAACTTTGGTGAAGTCTATCTTTTGATAGCAATCACCATTGAGAGAGTTGATACAAAGTAGGGCCAAAACATTAAACTTTTCAATGGTTTTGAACTTTGTGTCAAAGTCACTATTTTATGGGTAAATTATTTTTCAAATATTTTCACCCATTTTATTTGTCATAAGTATTATACGTATAAAGTTTTAGGATTTTTTAAATTACGTATAATTATTTATGAATTTTCAAAGTTCATTTTTGATAATTGAAATTCAAAAATTTCAGTTATCAATCAACTGCCGCTTAATGGCAGTCGACTAATGAAATGGAAGTTTGACTAATAACTGTCAGGAGTCGACTGCCAGGTCTGATTTCGAGTAAAGAATGTTTGTTTAGCCCAATTTTAGCTATGGTAAGGTTCCCTAACCACTCCTAACCCTAGGATATGCTTTGGAAAGTATTAGAAAGGGTGAAAATCCATTGATATGGATTAGGAGATTTGCTTAGAGTGTGTATCAATTTAAGGTGAGTGAAAGTTCAAGTTTGAACTTTTAACCTTAATTTTGATGGTTTAGAGTGTCGATAGGCTTAGGGACTTCCCTAGGACATTGTTAGTGCAATGGTCAGGGGGAGCAAGCCTTTAGGGGGAGGTATCTATCATGGAATGATGGATGTATTCTTCCTCATGAGGGGGAGAAATGGGAATGTGAAATGCCCAATTTGGAAATTGGGAGAGTTTGTAGGACTGCTTCTCTTGAGTGATATGTGACCTATCACTAGGAAGAGTGAAGGCATCCTAGGTGTTTTTGGACCAAGGGGGAGATTGTAAGATCTGATTGGGATATGAGACATTGACCTTCTTGGGAAGAACCTTTTTGATGTATGTCAAAAAGGGGGAGAATTTATGGGATTACTAATTTGGGACAATTGGTAAGGAGATTTGAGTTAGGGTTTAGGCCTAACTCAAAGGTGTTTGGTTTTTATCAAACATCAAAAAGGGGAAGATTATTGGTGCAATCGGCCCAGGTCACGATTGACCAGACTCGAGTTGAACTCGAGTAGTATTTTGATGTTTGACATTGATGTCTGACAATGTGTTGGGGAGATTATTGGTGCAATCGACCCAGGTTATGTTTGATGTTTGATGATGGTTTGACCATTGTCATGGAAAGTTCAATCATGGGTCTTGGCAAGGGAAAGTCCAAGCTTGAGTCTTAGCAAATGAAAAGTCCAACATGGGTTGGCAAGGGAAGTCCAAGGGGTGATATTGGCCGCGTAAAGTCCAAGGGTTGAGTCTTGGCAGCATAAGTCCAATGGTTGGCGGCCTAAAGTCCAAGCGGAGTATTGGCAGTGTAAGCCCAATTTGCCTTGGCGGTGTAGACACCGTTAGCATGACAATAGCCGATGGAAGCACTTGAAGGATGGCGTGGATGAACAAGTCATGGATGACTTGGAAAGATCCGATAGGCGTGAGACTGATGGAGGTGGCTAGAAGGCTTAGGTCTAGGCTAAGGGTGGTCTAGCAAGTATGAGGGCATCATACTTAGGGTAAAATCTCATGTTTGAGGTAGAAAATGGCCTAGCGATCGACTATCGCTTTGGGCGATCGATGCGCGGCGGCAATCGGACCGACATCGATCATCGCTAGTTAGGTATTCGGGACAGAAAGTTCCCGAGTCGACTTTTAGGGTTTGACAGTCGAGTGATGACTTGATCAATTGACTGATGGGTATGATCAATCGACTGATGGTCTATCCGTTGGAACTTATCCAACGTGGCTCATATCGTTGTGAGACAATGGCTACAGGATTAGTCGACTAATGGTCTCGATCAATCGACTGCTAGGTGAAATTCAGCCCGAATGCATGTTATAAAAGTAGCTCGTGGAGGATTTTTAGCAAGGTTCTTTGAGGAGTTTTGGGGCAATTTACTGGTGCAATTGGGGTCTCCAAGTGCAACTCAAGCAACCAAACAACCAAGCTTCCAAAATATCGATTGTAAAGTTTTCTTTGCATTCTTTTATTGTATTTCATTTGTAATTGCTTGTATTTCATTCTTATTGTTGTAAGAACCATTGTACGAGGTTTTTCTATCTCCGACTTGTTGTTGAGAAGGAGTATTTGAGTAGTGGTGTGTGATTGGCATCGCTAGGGCTCATTCGAGCCCAATCCGTGGAGTAGGAACCATACGGTTCCGAACCACATTTATCTCGTGTACTTATGCTTGTGTTGTGTATTTGTATTGTTTTATTTCTATTTCCGCTACGTATAACAAGTTTTGTAGCAAGCACAATCGAGATCCATCGCACGATCGAGATCTAGCAGGCACATAGGTCCTAACACAAACAACTTACTGAGTATGACATGATAGGTTCTAGACAATTTGGTTTAGCTAAAATAGGTTTAGATGATAATAATGTTTTAGCATGGAAGAGAGATGGTCCTCACCCCCAGCACCAGCCTGAGCCAGAGCAGGAGCCTGAGCCTGAGATTGAGCCCGAGCACCACTCTGAGACTGAGCATCGAGAAGCCCCAGGATTTGACAGTCTATCACCATTTCGTGGGATTCTAGCACCTCCTACTATTGTAGAGAGATTATCCAGATTGGAGGATGTGATGCAATGCAAGGAGCAGCAATATCAGGCTCGTCATCTTGAGATGATGCAGATGTTCCAAACGCATAGAGAGGATCATCGAGAGATGATGGAGTTTTTTAGATCTTGGAGCATGGGTCATCCGCCTCCTCCTCCTCCTCCTCCACCTCCCTCTTCTGACTAAGACTGTTTTAGTTATGCTAATTGTTACTATTTGAACTTAAATAATAAATTTGATAACTTTTAAATCTTGGTTGTGATTTGGATTATGCTTGGTAGACTAGGATGCTTTCATGTTCATTACCCAAAATTTATTTTGTTAAGTAATATTATTTTATTTTCTTAAAGGAAAATTAAAAATCAATCTAGCTTAGGTCAATTTAAATTTCATGGTCCTATAGATCTAGGTAAGCCTTCGCATATCACAAACACCTAAGATTACCTATTTGTGTATTGAGCCATGAAGATGGGTGTGAGATGTTTGGACTGCACCCCATGTTCCAGATATAGATTCAGTGCATCGACATGAACTAACATGGAATTTACAAGAACAAATCAATCACTTCGGTGACTAACTCTAATTCAAAGATTGATGATAATTTTATATCACTTAAGCTAGTAAAGAGTTGGACATTTACTTTAAGGACAATTTTTAGATGTGTATTTTTTTTAGGTATAAAAAATAATATCTAGAAAATCATGCTTGGACATATTTCTCTATCACATTTACATCATCTTGAAAATTTTGAAAAATTTTAAGGTTCAGGGGGAGTTTTGAAAAGCTTTAAAAATTTTGAAAGGTTTTGAAAATTGAGAATTTGAAAAATGTTTTTATCGAGGGGGAGTTAGAATTTTGAAAATTGAGAATTTGAAAAATATTTTTATTGAGGGGGAGTTAGAATTTTGAAAATTAAGAATTTGAAAAATATTTTTGTTAATGGAGAGTTAGAATTATGAAAATTGAGAAATGTTTTTATTGAGGGGGTGTTAGAATTTTTAATTTGAAAAAAAAAATTATTAAGGGTAAGTTTTGAAAATTAGAAGTTTGAATAATTTTAAGGGGGGGTTTTAAAGGTTTTTAAATTTAAGATATTTTGAAATTTTCAAAAACATTTCAAGGGGAGCATTGATAAATTTTGAAAATTGAGTTTTGAAAATTTTAGAAATTTAATTTTTTAAAAAATTTGAAACCGAAAGATAAAGGGGGAGATCCCATCTTTAAAAGAAAATCTTATTGAATAAATTTAGGGGGAGTATTGATAAATTATTTTCAAAACTTAAGCATTTTTTATAGAGCTTGATCTTTAGTTTGAAAAACTATAATTCTCATCTTTAAAATTGTGGTATTTTGAACTTAATAATGATTTTGATGTATGCCAAAGGGGGAGAGAGGAGGTTTAAAGTTAGAGAGAAGGGATTTAAAGAGAGGGAGATTTAAAAATTTAAAGTTTTTTATGCATAAAAGCATCTCATGCATATACATTTTTAACTCATTGCATTTCTGATATATGTCAAATTTGAATATTGCAAATTGATTCTCCTAACTTTAACTGATGTGTTGGCATACATCAAAAAGGGGAGATTATTGATGCAGAGAGCATCACTTTTTGGTTTTGATGTATGAACCATAGTTAAAGTTAGGACTTATGTTCTAATATCAGTGTTAAGTATGCAGGCTTAAAAGGAAGTCCTAGTAGGTCGTATTGACCGGATACTAGGCAAATGACTTGACAGATCAGGAGGACCGGACACCAGGCATGAAGTCCAGATGGGTCGAGTGGACCAGACATTTGTCATGAAGACCGATTGGGTCAGGAGACCAGACAATCGACAAAAAGTCCAGCTGGGTCAGGTAGATCGGACAACTGGTGGAAGCCCTAGTGGGTCAAATCGGATGTCAAGGATGGTAAGTCCGACTGAGCAGCCGGCAAGTAAGCCTCGAGTGGAGAGGTGAGGTCAAGTCCTTTGTAGGGGGACAAAGCTAGGCATCGATCCGATAAAGAGTTCGCGTGGGACTTAGAAGTAGATATTGAGTAGTATTACTACTGCTATCCTGTTTTACATCATCTATTTGTGCTAATCTCATTTTGCAGGGATCAGTCGACTGAATGGATTCCAGTCGACTGAGTATGTGTCAATCAACTGGATACCAAGTTGGCAGGATTAGCTGGTGATTGATCGAAGATCTGGCAACATAGATGGAAAGAGTTTTAGTCAACTGGGGAGTTTCAATCGACTGAAGAGGAAAACTTCCCAATGAGAAGCCAGATGACCTAGAGTCGACTGGAGAATGTTCAGTCTGTTGGTGATCGATGGCCCGACTAGAAGGGCATTGAATAGCCTAATCGATGCTAGATGGAATTCGTTTGTGCTTATTCATCTACAATGCTTGTTAGCGTAGTGGAATATACAATAATGAAAAGACACAACAAGAATACAAGCACAAGAGACAATCGATATAACGTGGTTCGAAATCTTAGGGTTTCAACTCCACGGGACAAGCTCAACGAGCTCTAGTGAAGGACACACCACTAATAAATCTCCTTCTCGACAATACGTCAGAGGTGGAGAAACCTCGTACAAGCAATTACAAAACGTAATACAAAAAGTATAAGTAAATACAAAGACAATAATAAAATACGTAAAGAAAACTTTACAACACTTGCTTTGAACTCTTGCTTTGGTTTACTCTTGAAGGTCTGGAATGCAGCAGTAATTCCCCTTCAAAATATCTCCAAAAGTCGCCACAAAATCTTCCAACTCGAGCTCCTTTTATAAGCTACATCGAGCAGATTTCGGACCCAGTAGTCGACTGTCATAAGGCCCCAGTCGACTGCTCCTGTGGTCATTGTGAGACAACGGCTTAATTCACATTGGCATCCCAGCCAATGAATACACTGGCAGTCAACTTCCTATTACCATCAGTCGACTGATCAATCGGCTACCGAGCATTCTGTGTTCGTGACCAACAACAGAGTCAACTGCCCTCCATGACAGTCGACTGCCCAAGGCCAGTCGACTGCTAAGCCTCACGATGCAGTCAAACGCTAGTCAACTCCCATCAGTCGACTGATACATCACCCCAGTCAACTGGTAAACCTCAAACATGAGGCTTAACCCAAGTATGATGCCCTCATACTTGTTAGACTACCCTTAGCCTAGACCTAAGCCTTCTAGCCACCTCCGCTAGCCTCGCACCTATTGGATCCCTCCAAGTCATCCATGACTTGTTCATCTATACGCGGATCCCTCCAAGTCATCCATGACTTGTTCATCCATATGCTAGCCTCTAGGTTCTTCCATCGGCTATTGTCATGTTATCGGTGTCTACATTACCAAGGTACATATGAACTTGCGCTCCCAAGACTACCGCTTGGACTTACGCCGCCAATATCAACCCTTGGACTTCCCAAATGCCAAATACCCATGACTTGGACTTTCATTGCCAAGGCTACACACTTGGACTTCCCTTGCCAACTCCATGTTGGACTTTCCATGTCAACGCTACACACTTGGTCTTCCCATGCCAACTCCATGTTGGACTTTCCATGCCAAGCCCCATGCTTGGACTTTCACCGCCAAGGCTACACACTTCGACTTATATGGCCAAGGCTACACACTTGGTCTTCCCATGCCAACTCCATGTTGGATTTTCCATGCCAAGCCCCATGTTTGGACTTTCACCACCAAGGCTACACACTTGGACTTACGTGGCCAAGGCTACACACTTGGACTTTCCATGACAATCACATGTCATATGTTTTGTCGAACATCAAAATACTACTCGAGTCAAACTCGGGTATGGTCAATCGTGACCTGGGCCGATTGCACCAACAATCTCCTCTTTTTGATGTTTGATAAAAAAAACACAAACACCTTTGAGTTAGGTCACTTAACTCAAATCTCCTAATTATCCCCAATTGGTAATTATCACATCTTGTGAGAAATCCCAATTATCCCCAATTGGTACATTCTCCCTCTTTTTGAAATACATCAAAAAGGCTCTCCCAAGGGTGTAAATGTCTCATATCTCAATGAGATCTTACAATCTCCCCCTTGGTCCAAAAAAACATCCACCATCCCACGATGGATAGCCTCCCCCTAAAGGCTTGCTCCCCCTTGAGCATTGCACCAACAATGTCCTTGGAGAGTTCTTAAGCCTATAGGAATACCAAACAATCGAAATTAAGGGCAAAGATTCAACATTGAATATTCACCTCCCTTAAAATTCAATACACACCCTAAACAATTCTCCTAATCCATATCTAATGGATTGTCACCCTTCCTATGCTTTCCAAAGTATATCCTAGGGTTTGGAGCAGTTAGGTAACCAAGAAATAGTTGAACATGGGCTAAACAAATCTTGTTTACCCGAAATCAACATTGGCAGTCGACTCTGTAAGCTACCAGCCGACTGCCCTTAAGGCTAGTCGATTACCATCCATGGCAATCGACTGATTTCTGCACTATGTAGAAATCAGAGTTCAAAAATGAAATTCCAAAAAGCATAAGTAATTATACATAACTCAAAAAATCATGAAAATTCATATGTATAATTCTTAAGTCAATATTTATGGGTGAAAAATATTTGAAAAATAAAATACCCATAAAATAATTAGATTGACACAAAGTTCAGAATTGTTGAAAAGTTCAATGTTTTGACCTTACTTTGTATCACCTCATTCAATGGTGATTGCTATAAAAAGATAGACTACACCAAGGTTTTTTAAAATGGTTTTGAAATGATTTTAAAAACCTTAATTAATTTTCCTAATATCTCACTTGTATCTAAGGTGTATGAAGACACATACAAGTCAAGTGTTCTTGTGAGATGTGGGTTTTAGTTATTTAGGGTTTCATGCATTTTCTAGGCAACTCTATTTGATTCTTTTATGCATAGGACTTTAAATCATGTCATTTGTCCTTAAATCAATTTTATTAATGCATGAATGATGATTATGGCATAGATGATAACATAAATAAGCATGTGTCAATAATCATGATGTCATGTCATATAAATAAAAACAAATACTCATGATATTAAAAATAAACCTAAGCATGATCATGACATTTTACATGATAAAAATGAGAATGATGTCATGACATGGTAATGGCAAACAAGGTATGGCAAATAAAAGGTAAAGGTATAAAAATACCTAAATTTTAGTATTAATTGCTATTTGATAGAATTAAGTTCATTTTACCATATTAACCAACTCTACCAAGTGTGCCAAAAAACCAAAATGTCACACCAAGACATTTAAACCTAATTGTGCCAATTTTGAACAATTTTAAAACTTCTCAAAGCACATTGGCACATCCTAAAGTGTCAACTCTACCATAGTTAAGTTAACTACCCATCCACTTAGGGTTGACACACCCTAACCCATTTAGCGTGAATCGATCACACTCCTAGGAACCCAATACCTATTGGAGCTCCTTTAGTTTACAAGGTATTCACTAGGGATAACTTCCCTAGATACCCTCCTAATGACCCTTCTAGGCTTTGAAGCCTTAGTCATTTGGGTCTTAGCTAGGTTAACTCTAGGAGTAACTCTCCTTGTAACCTTCTTAGTGGCTTCCTTAGGTTACCTTGAAACCTTAGCCACTAGACACTTACCATGGTTACCCTTAGGGATGACCTCCCTTGTAATCTTGGTTTTCCTAGACCTATGGATTGTTCCATAATGGAAAGGAACATTGTGATATGTCTTCTTGGGGTTAGGTTTGTGACCCAAACCTCTCTTCCCCCTTGATGGTTCTTGCCTCCTAGGCTCTAAGTTTTGACCATTAGAACCCTTAATTGTGTTTGTCATTTTTGCTAGGGTCTTTTCTAGTTTCTCAAGGCTTGGTTCTCTAACTCTAATTTTCTCAATTTTGATTTTTCATTAATCTTTAGGGAGGGATTCTTCCTCTTAGGCATATGTCTACCCTTCTTAGAGTTAATGTCTAAATTTTCTTCTACCCTCCTAATTGTTTCTTTAGGTAAAATTTTTCTAGTCTTATCCTTAGATGTAAGTTCATAGGATTTAGCCCCTAAGCAAAAATATGTATTCCTACTAACATGCTTTTGTTCATGGGCAATAGCAAGTAAACTAAAATTATTTCTAGCATGCTTTTTAACCTTAAAATTTGAAGGTGCATTAATAGAATATACCTTAGAGTTTACTTTAGAAGCTCCCCCCACATGTGATGCTCCTTCTTGGGTTTTCTTCCTTCCCCTAGGGCATTGACTTCTATAATGCCCCTTTTGATGGAATTTGAAGCACACAATGTGTTCCTTGCTCTTCCTAATCAGGGCTCCAGCTTCATTGGCCTTTTCTTGAACTTTTGGCACCGGTTGAGCCTTCTTGACTCTTTTAAAGTACTTACTCTTGTAATGCCTGGCTTTCCTACACTCAAAGCATATAATGTGATTTTTATTTTTAATTACAATGCTTGAGTTACCTAGGTTGGTAGAGGTGATTTGGGAAGATTCTTCACTTCTTCCGGAGGTAGATGGTTCATGTTCTTCTACTTCCTCCTCTTCCTCGGATGTTGATGGTCTTTCAAACTCCGATTCCTCAAGACCTTGTGATGAAGATGATGTGCTCTCTTCTTCTTGATCTTGAGAGGATGAACACGCCTCTTCTTCCTTATCTTGGACCGGTGCGGGCTTTTCATGGAATTTAACCAACTTATCCCACAACTCTCTAGCATCCCCATATTCATCTAGCTTGCACAAAATATTGTAAGGTATCAATTTTATTAACATTTTCGTTACCTTAACGATTGTCTTGAATTATTGTCGTTGCTCCTCGATCCATCTTGATTTTTCTATTAGCTTATTGTTTTCATCCCTAGGCACTTCAAAACCCTTTTCCATAATTAGCATAGTATCAAAATCGGTTTCGAAGTATACCTCCTTTATTTTCTTCCACCAAGAAAAGTTTCCTTTGAATTTCGATGGATGGATATAGATGCCGGCCATTTGGTGTGCTTATCCCGGCAATGAGTCCGATGATAAGAACCTTGCTCTGATATCACTTGTTGGTGATTGATGGCCCGGCTATAAGGGGGGTTGAATAGCCTAATCAATGCTCGATGGAATTCGTTCGTGCTTAATTATCTACAATGCTTGTTAGTGCAGCGGAATATACAATAATGAAAAGACACAACAAGAATACAAGCACAAGAGACAACCGATATAATGTGGTTCGAAACCTTAGGGTTCCTACTCCACGGGACAAGCTCAACGAGCTCTAGTGATGGACACACCACTAATAAATCTCCTTCTCGACAACACATCGGAGGTGGAGAAACCTCGTACAAGAAATTACAAAATGTAATACAAAAAGTACAAGCAAATACAAAGACAATAATGAAATACGTAAAGAAAACGTTACAACACTTGCTTTGAACTCTTGCTTGTTGCTTGCTTTGGTTTGCTCTTGAAGATCTGGAATGCAGCAACAATTCCCCTTCAAAATCTCCCCAAAAGTCACTGTAAAATCCTCCAACTCAAGCTCCTTTTATAACCTGCATCGAGCTGATTTTACACCCAGCAGTCGACTGCTCTTGTGGTCGTTGTGAGACAATGGCTTAATCCATGTTGGCATCCCAGCCAATAGATACACTGACAGTCGACTGCCTATTACCATCACGATCGCTAACCTCGTGAGCCGTGATCGATCACCAAGCATTACATCTCCTCGTGACCAACACCGAATGATCGCTGCCCTCCACGGTGTAGTCGACTAGAATGCCACGATCGTCCCAAAATTGGCGGTCATTGTCGCTAAGCCTCGCAACGTAGTCAAATGCCATTCGACTGGTATATCACCCCAGTCGACTGGTAAACCTCAAACATGAGGCTTAACCCAAGTATGATGCCTTCATACTTGCTAGACCACCCTTAGGCTAGACCTAAGCCTTCTAGCCACCTCCACTAGCCTCGCGTCTATCGGATCTCTCTAAGTCATCCATGACTTGTTCATCTATATGTGGATCCCTCTAAGTCATCCATGACTTGTTCATCTATATGTGGATCCCTCTAAGTCATCCATGATTTGTTCATCCATACGCTAGCCTCCAGGTGCTTCCATCGGCTATTGTCATGCTATCAGTGTCTACACTGCCAAGTTATATATGGACTTACGGTCCCAAGACTATTGCTTGGACTTACACCGCCAACCCATTGGACTTATGCTCCCAAGACTACCGCTTGGACTTACACCGCCAATATCAACCCTTGGACTTCCCAAATGCCAAGTACCCATGACTTGAACTTTCACTGTGAAGGCTACACACTCGGACTTCCCTTGCCAACTCTATGTTGGACTTTCCATGTCAAGGCTACACACTTGGTCTTCCCATGCCAACTCCATGTTGGACTTTCCATGCCAAGCCCCATTCTTGGACTTTCACTGCCAAGGATACACACTTGGTCTTCTTCCCATGCCAACTCCATGTTGGACTTTCCATGCCAAGCCCCATGCTTGGACTTTTACCGCCAAGGCTACACACTTGGACTTTCCATGACAATCACATGTCATATGTTTTGTCGAACATCAAAATACTACTCGAGTCTGGACAATCGTGACCTGGGCCGATTGCACCAACACAGTTGACTGGAAAACCTAGAGTTCCATATCGACGAGCTGATGTGGAGTCGACTGGAAAAGCTTTATAAAAAAATGCTTGACCAGCTCCGATCAGAACTCCGCTACTACATCCAAGTGCTACTACTATTTGTCCTCGTCCACAAGAGCTTCATTTCTTCACGAAGATGCATTTCCGACACTCTGTGCCTACTTCGAAATTTCTAAAAGTGTCGGTATAATTTAGCTCTTAGTATTTGTATTCATTTTCACTTATATGTACTTAATTTCAAAAAGAAGGTAGAGTGTTACCTATCTCTCATTTTTGTAAAAAGCGAACCCCTCCGAAGTTGAGAGTTCTCGAGTCAGAGGGTATTATAGTGATTGTCCATCGAGGTAGCTCTTGGAAGAGCTATGGGCCTTGGAGTAGCAACCCGGCTAGGGTTGTAAACCAAGTAAACAGCTTGTCGCTTTATTTCATTCATTCCACTACATACTCATATTTTAAAATTTAAAATAAGTTTTTGAAATCTAAAGAAAAATTGTAACCTCTGAGATTCCCCCCCCCCCCTCTCAGAGTATTTCGATCCTACAATTAACTTTTCCAAATTAGTATAATGGACTTTAGACCCCTTCAATAGATAACTAATATAGTAAATTGGATGTTGCTGATCTTTATCCTGTCGGACTAACACTGAGCTTATAGCAACTACATAAAGAGATAAATATATCCATAACATCTCTCCAAGCTGAGGCTTAGCTAATAAAGGTGGCTCAGTTAAGTATTCTTTCAAAGATTGAATAGCTTTATCACAGTGTTCATCCCATTGAAATCAAGTGGCTCTCTTCAAAATCTTAAATAAAGGAAGACTTCTATCTGCCGATCGGGATATAAATCAAGATAAAGTAGTAATTCTACCAAATAACCATTGTACTTCCCTAAAATTTTTTGGGGGCTGCATCTGCTGAATAACATCAATTTTAATAGGATTAGCTTTTATACCCTCCTCAGTAACAACATATTCCAAGAAATGACCCTGGGTTACCCCAAATACACACTTTTCTCGATTTAACTTCATTATATACTTGCATAAAGTGCTAAAAGTTTCCTCTAGATCAGATATTAACTGCTCCAGATTCAAAGTTTTAACTAAGATATCATCCACATACACTTCTACATTCCTCCCCAACTACTTGTTAAAAATTTTATCCATTAATCTCTGATAAGTAGCCCTAGCATTTTTTAACCCGAAGGGCATAACCACATAATAGAAAGTCCCTTCCGCAGTAATAAAACTAACTTTATTTTGATCTTCCAAAGCTAATGGTATCTGATGGTACCCTTGATAAGCATCCATCATTGAAATAAATTGATGCCCTATAGTAGAATCTACCAACTGATCAATGTGAGTCAGAGGATAACAATCTTTGGGACAAGCCTTATTAAGATCTCTAAAATCCGCACACATCCTCCATTTTCCCGAAGGCTTAGATACCAACACTACATTAGATAGCCAGGTCGGATACTGTATTTCTCTGATATGTCCTACTTTCAATAACTTACATACTTCCTCCTTAATAATAGCATCCTTCCCAGCTGTCGATATTTCTATTTCATAGGAGATACAGTAGGCAGAATATACAGTTTATGCTCCATGATTGTAGGATCAATTCCTGATAATTCCTATGGTGACCATGAAAAAATATCAACATTTTTAATAAGGCATTATATTAAATCAGCTTTAAGCTATAGAGGAAGGTCCCGAGCTGCAAATGTAACAAGTTCAGTACATTTATCATCTAATACAATTGATTCTTTATCAAATTCTCCTATTTCTTCAACACCCCCCTTCTGAATAACACATATTGTATCTCCATACTTATTAAACTTCTGAAAAGATTTATTAACAGCTTTCCCCTTCTAACCCATTCGGATGGAATCCACATAACATCTTCGAGAGAGCTATTGATCACCCCTAACCTCTCCTACTTCATTTCCAACAGGGAACTTAATTTTCTAATGATAAGGGGAAGCCACAACCTGCAAACTACTCAACATAGGTCTGTCCAGGATAGCATTATAAGAAGAAGGCATGTCAACTACTGTAAAATTAATAAGTATTGTTCTTCTCCTCGGCTCCTCCCCAAAAGAGAGAGGTAATTTGATTTGACCCATTGGATTCACCTCATGACCAAAAAACCCAAATAAAGAGGTGTCAACTGGCTATAAATCAGTAACATTAACTCTCATTTGCTCTAAAGCTGACCAATAGAGAAATCTACTGAACTGCTCGGGTCTACAAAAACTCTTCCTACATCAAAATTAGCAATAAGGGCCTGAATGACTAAGGCATCAATATGAGAGGTCATTACTCCCTCTAAATTACTAGAATCAAAACCCAACATAGGTCCTCTTGCTCTAGGAAGAGTTGTAACATCTACACATTCTTCTCTACTGTCTTTCTTCCGAGACCTATTAGAATCTCCATTAGTGGAACCTCCAGAAATCATATTAATAGACCCTCTCATAGGAGGTTGACCTGCAGGCATTATTCTATTAGGAATTACTTCTCTTGCCTGTACAGGTCGATTAATAGGAGGCCTTAACTGATTTCCTCTGCCATAATTTTTGACCCAAGGCCTTGGCTGATAGGGAGTTGGATTCATCATCATATTTCTAACTCAAGGATTAGATCCCATAATTCTCTATATCTCAGCATCTAATTGTTGACAGTCCTGAGTGTTATGCCTATAATCTTGATGATAAGAACAAAATGTAGCAGAATGCAATCTTCTGGACTTCTGGTAGCTCCAAAAGGCCTTCTCAATAATTGTTGTTGCTCATAGATATGCATAGCACTCTCCTTAGAAATCCTTAACTAAGGAGCATATATAGGTCTCTCCCGAGCGGGTCTTACCCATTCAAGTCGTCTTTTTGGAATTTCTACCATTCTATAATCCCGAGAAGCTTGTCGAGACTTCTGAGTATCCTCGAGATTAATAAAATTCTCCGCTCGGGATAATAAATCATCAAAATTTATAAGAGGCCTTTTAGCTAAAGATTTAAAGATATCTCTTTCCATGAGCCCTTGAGTGAAGGCTCCAACCATCATGTCAGACTCCATAGCGGGAATTTTTCATGCTGAATGTGTAAACCTCTACACATATTTCTGTAAACTTTCTTTCTCTCTCTGCTTAAGATCAAAGAGACTCAATGGTTGAGATAAATATTTTTTAGAGCTAGAAAAATGCCTTAAAAATAAAGTCAAGAAATCCTTAAATGAAGCAATACTTTGTGATTTCAAATCATTAAACCATTGTTGTGTTGGTCCTACTAATGTGGTAAGAAACACTCTGCATTTAACCCCATCGGTATAATGGTACAATAAAGCAGAATTTTCAAATCTACTCAGATGATCCTTAGGATCAGAGAAACTAGTATATTTAGGCATCTGAGAAATTTGGAAGTGTCGAGGAAACTCTTTATTCAGAATATCTTCTGTAAAGGGATTTAACTCCTCTACTTTTAAAATGGTACTTACAAAGGGGACATCCCCCTCAGGTTGGGCACTCTTAAGAGGAGCAACGCACCTCTTTTTCTTCAGCTTTGCTTGCTTGCAAACGTGAGAGGAATCATTCTTCAGCGGGAGACTCTGACTACCTCTTCTTCAGAGCTATCATCAGATGTATCATCCTTCTTCGGGGTAGTTTTCTTTGACATTTGATCCATTATAGCGGCCACTACTTGCATAAGATCCTCCTTGTACAAGGGCTTATGACGCCTTCTGTTGGTGGCCCCTTTAGAAGTACTAGAGATAGATTTCTCCCCTTCCGTTGGATCCTTCAGCGTCCTCCTAGTGTTCACTATCATGACTTTTTGTTCAGGTTTCAACAGACAACGCCAATTTGATGGTGTTCACTTCTTCAGCCTGCCAAGATCTCACTCCCCCTTCTTGGAAATATCCTCCAATCACCTCAAATCCTAAAGCTCTCCACGGGACCTATCACCAAAGAGTGCTAGGAATGAAACAAGGAATGGAGCTAGATCTGCTACTTTGTGAGAAAGAGTGTTAGAGATGGGTTGGGTTCCCAACATGACGGTTGGTGCAATCGCCCCAGGTCACGATTGATCGGACTCGAGTTTGACTCAAGCAGTATTTTGATGTTAGACAAAACATATGACATGTGATTGTCAAGGGAATACCAAGTGTGTAGCCTTGGCCACGTAAGTCCAAGTGTGTAGCCTTGGTGGTGAAAGTCCAACATGAGTTGGCATTTGCAATGGGAAGTCCAAGTGTGTAGCCTTGGCCACGTAAATCCAAGTGTGTAGCCTTGGCCACGTAAGTCCAAGCATGGAGCTTGGTATTGGAAGTTCAACATGGAGTTGGCAAGGGAAGACCAAGTGTGTAGCCTTGGCCACGTAAGTCCAAGTGTGTAGCCCTGGCGGTGAAAGTCCAAGTCATGGGTACTTGGCATTTGGGAAGTCCAAAGGGTGGTTTGGCGGTGTAAGGCCAAGCGGTAGTCTTGATAGCATAAGTTCATATGTACCTTGGCGGTGTAGACATCGAGAGCATGACAATAGTCAAAGGAAGCACCTGAAGGCTAGCGTATGAATGAACAAGTCATGGATGACTTAGAGGGATCTGCGCATGGATGAACAAGTTATGGATGACTTGGAGGGATCCGATAGGTGCGAGGCTAGTAGAGGTAGTTAGAAGGCTTAGGTCTAGGCAAAGGGTGTCTAGCAAGTATGAGGGCATCATAATTAGGTTAAACCTCATGTTTGAGATTTACCAGTGACTGGGGTGATGTACCAGTCGACTAGTGAGAGTCAACTGGCCTTCGACTGCATCACGAGGCTTCCCAGTCGATTGCCAGCCATGGGCAATCGTCAGTCGCCTTGGGTAATCGGTATCGTGGAGGCGATCGACTTCGATGTTGATCACGAGCTCGAAGCTCGGTGGTGGTAGTCGATCGGCTCGACCTTGCGATCGACTAATGGGTAATGGTAGTCGACTGTCAATGTATCTGTTGGCTTGGATGCCGATGTGGATTAGGTCGTTGTCTCACAACGGATATAGGAGCAGTCGACTGGGGCCTTATGGCAATCGACTACTAGGCACGAAATCAACCCGAGACAAGCATAAAAGGAGGAGCTTGGGGAGGATTTCCACGGCGATTTTTGGTGAGATTTTAGAGGGGAATTGTTGTTTCATTCCAGACCTTCAAGAGCAAACCAAAGCAAGCAACAAGAAAGTGATCAAAGCAAAGTGTTGTAAAGTTTCCTTACTTGTATTTCATATTGTCTTTGTATTTTGCTTGTACTTTTGTATTATGTTTTGTAATTACTTGTACGAGGTTTCTCCACCTCCAACGTGTTGTCAAGAAGGAGCTTAGTTCATGGTGTGAGTATCACTAGAGCTCGTTAAGCTCGCCTCGTGGAGTAGGAACCCTAAAGTTCCGAACCACGTATATCGATTGTTTCTTATATGTGTTGTATCATTATTTTGTTTTATTATTATTCCACTGCGCATATTAATGATCATTGTAGATGAGCACGCAAGAACGATTGATTTCCATCAAGCACATCAATTGGGCTATTCAACCCCCTTCTAGCCGAGTCATAATCTTCCAGCAAGTGGTATCAGAGTGAGGAGGTTATCATCGGACTCACCACCGCGACAACAAACAAATGGCCAGCATCAACATCCATCCACTGAAGTTTGAGGGAGAATTATCATGGTGGTGAAGAAGGATGGAGGAATACTTCAAAATCGATTTCGATACTATGCTAATCATTGAAAATGGTTTTGAAGTGCCTAGGGGTGAAGATAACAAGTCATTAGTAAAATCAAGATGGACTGAGGAGCAATGGCAACAATTCAAAAATAAATGTTAAGGTAACAATTATGTTAGTAAAATTAATACCTAACAATATTTTGTGCAAGCTAGGTGAATATCGATATGCTAAGGACTTGGAGAATAAGTTGGTAAAATTCCATGAAAATCCTAAACCGGCTCAATCGGAGAAGGAGATCGAAGAGGAGGGTTCATCCTCTCAAGTCCAAGGAGAAGCAAGCTCATCCTCACAAGAAAGTGAGGACTTGGAAGTTGAGAGATTCTCAACATCCGAATCGGAGGAGAGGCAATCTTCTATTCCGGAGCAAGAACAAGAAAAAGTATCTACCTCCGGAAGAAGTGAAGAACCTTCCCATATCACCTCCACCACCCTAGGTAACTCAAATGCAATTCATAAAAATAAGAATCACATAATTTACTTTGAGTGTAGGGTAGCCGGGCATTACAAGAGTAAATGGCCAATATTGGCCAAGGAGAAAGCACCGACACCAAAAGTCAAAGGATGTTGGAGTCCTCGTTAAGAAAAGTAAAGAGCACATTGTGTGCTTCAAATGCAACCAAAGGGGACACTACCAAAGTCAATGCCCTATGGGGAAGAAGAAAACCCAAGGAGTATCACATGTAGGGGGAGCTTCTAAAGCAAACCCTAAGGTATATTTTAATGCACCTTCTAGTTCTAAGGTTAAAAAGCATGCTAGAAATTATTTTAATTCACTTGCTATTGGCCATGAACATAAGCATGCTAGTAGGAATAAATACTATTGTTTAGGTGCCAAGCATGTAGATTTAACTAAGAACAAACCTAGGAACAATAACTCTAGACTCATTCTACCTAAGGAGTCCATTAAGAAGGTAGAGAACCACCTAGGCATTAATCTCAAGAATCATAGACATATGCCTAGGAAGTGTCGTTCCCAAAAGATTAATGAAAAATCAAAATTGGAAAAATTAGAATTAGAAAATCAAGCTTTGAGGTCAAGGCTTGAAAAATTAGAAAGGACCCTAGCAAAAATGACAAATTCATTTATGGGGTCTAATTGTTAAAATTTAGGTTCTAGGGGGCAAGAAAAGTTTGGGTCACAAACCTAACCCCAAGAAGACCTACCACGATGTTCCATTCGATTATGGAACAATATCTAGGTCTAGGAAAACACAGGTTAATAGGGAAGTCATCCCTAATGTTAACCAAGGTAGGTGCCTAGTGGATAAGGTTTCAAGGAAACCTAAGGAAATCACTAAGAAGGTTACAAGGGGAGTTACCCCTAGAGTTAACCTAAGAAAGACCCAAATGACTAAGGCTTCAAAGCCAAAAAGGGTCATTAGGAAGGTATCTAGGGAAGTTATCCCTAGTGAATGCCTTGTTAACCCAAGGAGCTCCAATAGGTATTGGGTTCCTAGGAGCATGATCGATTCACGCTAGATGGGTTAGGGTGTGTCAACCCTAAGTGGATAGGTAGTTAATCTAACCATGGTAGAGTTGACACTTTAGGATGTGCCAATGTGTTTTGAGAAGTTTGAATATTAATCAAATTGGCACAATTAGGGTTAGAGGTCTTGGTGTGTCATTTTGGGTTTTAGTACACATGGTAGAGTTGGTTAATATGGCAAAATAAACTTAATTCTATCAAATGGAAAATAATATTAAAATCTAGGTATTCCTATACCTTTACTTTTTATTTGTCATGCCTTGATTGCTATTTACCATGTCATGACATCATATTTATTTTTATCATATAAAATGTCATGATTTATGCTTAGGAATGTCATGTTATGCTTAAGTTAGAATCACATGTTATGACATCATAATTATTGGCACATGATTATTTATGTATCATTTATGTCATAATTATCATTCATGCATTAAATAAAATTGAGTTAAGGGCAATGACATGATTTGAAGTCTCATGCATAAGAGAATCAAATAGTGTTGCCTAGAAAAATACATGAAAACCTAAATAACCAAAACTCACATCTCACAAGAACACTTGACTTGTGTGGGTTTCATACACTTAGATACAAGTGAGATGTTAGAAAAAGGAATTAAGGTTTTTAAAATCATTTCAAAACCATTTTGAAAAACCTTGGTGAAGTCTATCTTTTGATAGCAATCACCATTGAACGAGATACAAAGTAAGATCAAACATTGAAAATTTCAATAGTTTTGAACTTTATGTCAATCTCACTAGTTTATGGGTATTTTATTTTCTAAATATTTTTCACCCATAATGTTTGTTATAAGTAATATACGTATGAATTTTTCAAGATTTTTTAAATTATGTATATTTACTTATGAATTTTCAAATTTGGATTTTGAACCTTGATTTCTGCAAAGTGCAGGAATCAATCGACTGTCATGGATTGCAGTGGATTGGCGTTAAGGGCAGTCGACTGGTAGCTGAGAGAGTTGACTGTCAATGTTGATTTCGGGTAAACAAGGTTTGTTAGGCCCATGTTCAGATATTTCTTGGTTCCCTAACTGCTCCTAATCCTAGGATATGCTTTGGAGAGCATTGGAAGGGTGAAAATCCATTAGATATGGATTATGAGAAGTGTGTAGGGTGTGTATCGAATTTAAAGGGAGGTGAAAGTTCAATGTTAAATCTTTGCCCTTAATTTCGATTATTTAGTGTTCCTATTGGCTTAGGGACTCTCTAAGAACATTGTTGGTGCAATGGTCAAGGGGGAGCAAGCCTTTAGAAGGAGGTTATCCATCTTGAGATGATGGATGTATTTTTTTCTCATGGGAGGAGAATTGGGGGATTGCTTCTCTTAAGTGATATGGGACTTATCACTAGGAAGAGTGAAGGCATCCTAGACGTATTTTTGGACCAAGGGAGAGATTATAAGATCTCATTGGGATATGAGACAGTGACACCCTTGAGGAGGACCTTTTTGATCTATGTCAAAAAGGAAGAGAATGTACCAATTGGGGTTAGTTGGAATTCTCACAAGATGTGAGAATTGCCAATTGGGGATAATTGGTAGACTTTAGTTAGGTCACCTAACTCAAAGGTGTTTGTGGTTTTTGTCAAACATCAAAAAGAGGAAGACTGTTGGTGCAATCGGCTCAGGTCACGATTGACCGGACTCGAGTTTGACTCGAGCAGTATTTTGATGTTAGACAAAACATATGATATGTGATTGTCAAGGAAAGACCAAGTGTGTAGCCTTGGCCACGTAAGTCCAAGTGTGTAGCCTTGGTGGTGAAAGTCCAACATGGATTGGCATTGGAAATGAGAAGTCCAAGTGTGTAGCCTTGGCCACATAAGTCCAAGTGTTTAGCCTTAGCGGTGAAAGTCCAAGCATGGAGCTTGGCATTGGAAGTCCAACATGGAGTTGGCAAGGGAAGACCAAGTGTGTAGCCTTGGCCACGTAAGTTCAAGTGTGTAGCCTTAGTGGTGAAAGTCCAAGTCATGGGAGTTACATGTTGCTGATTGTGGTACTTAAGGGTTGCACTTGTGCGGCTGTTACGAGAAGTAAGCTTTTAAGTAAATGCCTATACAATCACCTCATGGAAGCATGATTGCTCACATAGCTATGTGTTTGTAGCGTATGGATGAACAAGTCATAGATGACTTGGAGGGATCCGTGCATGGATGACTTGGAGAGATTTGATAGGCGCGAGGCTAGTAGAGGTGGCGATAAGGCTTAGGTCTAGGCTAAGGGTGTCTAGAAAGTATGAGGATATCATACTTGGGTTAAACCTCGTGTTTGAGGTTTACCAGTCGACTGGGTGATGTACCAGTCGATTGGTGAGAGCCGACTGGCGTTCGACTGCATCACGAGGCTTCGCAGTCGACTACTAGCCATGGGCAATCAACTGTCCTTGGGCAATCGACTGTCGTGGAGGGAAGTCAACTACCAGTGTTGGTCGTGGGCTCAAAACACTCGGTAGTCGATTGGTTAATCGACTATGACCTTGGCAATCGACTCATGGATAATAGAAGTCGACTACCAGTGTATCCATTGGCTTGGATGCCGACGTGGATTAAGCCATTGTCTCACGATTATAGGAGCAGTCGACTGGGGCCTTATGGCAGTCGATTGTTAGGCACAGAATCAGCCCGAGACAAGCATAAAAGAAGGAGCTTGGGGAGGATTTCCACGGCAATTTTTAGTGAGATTTTTTAGGGGAATTGCTACTGCATTCCAGATCTTCAAGAGCAAACCAAAGCAAGCAATAAGCAAGTGATCAAAGGAAAGTGTTGTAAAGTTTTCTTTACTTATATTTCATATTGTCTTTGTATTTTGCTTGTACTTTTGTATTACGTTTTGTAATTGCTTGTACGAGGTTTTTCCACCTCCGACGTATTGTCGAGGAGTTTAGTTAGTGGTGTGAGCATCACTAGAGCTCATTGAGTTCGCTCCATTGAGTAGGAACCATAAGGTTTCGAACCATGTATATCGATTGTCTCTTGTGTGTGTTGTATCATTATTTTGTTTTATTATTATTCCGTTGTTCATATTAACGATCATTGTAGATGAGCATGCAAGAACGATCGATTTCCATCAAGCACATCAATTGGGCTATTCAACCTCCTTCTAGTCGGGCCACGATCTTCCAACAATGACCACTCCGATGCTCAAGTCAGTAACAGTAGTATGAAGAAAATGACAATGTAGAAAGAATGAAGAAGAAATGAGAAGAAAATCTTTGAGATATCGAATAGCGAAGAAACAATCATCCTCTACTCCCTTCTACCTCTGCCCCTTTTATAGATGTTTCATCTAGCCACCTTCTTTATGTGAATTTACTTTAATACCCTCGCTCAGCTGTCAAGTGTAACTACTTTTCCTGCCTATATTCAAAATATCTCTTTCAAATGCTTCATGCGCCTCATATTTCACTGCCAAATGTTAATTAAATAAAATATATAAACAAATGACAAGGTATCTTATATTAATCATATTTTTCCTCCTCAAACTCTTCCTACTATCTCTAATATTTCAGAATACCCCTTCCTTCTTATTTCACCATGTACAGAAAGAACCTCCGAAACCCACATATGGCTCGGGAAATAAACATACTACTCTAGAAATAAACATACTGCTCGAGAAATAAGCATACTTCTCGGGAATTATACATACTGCCCGGGAAAAGCATAAACTTCTCAGAATAACCATAAACTGCTCTGTCAACACTGCACTTCTCTTCTAAATAGCCCTGCACTACTCACCTCTACTGGGCTCGGAAATCACATATACTACTCGGGAAAAATATAAGTTGCTTGGGAAATGCTCATACTGCTCTGCCAACATTATACTTCACTTCTGAATACCCTTGCACTACTCACCTCCACTAAGCTCGGAAATCACATACACTGCTCGGGAAAAACATAAACTGCTTGGGAAATGCTCATACTGCTCTGCCAACATTATACTTCACTTATAAACACCATTGCACTACCTACTTCTACTGGGCTCGACAATCACATACACTATTCAAAAAAAAATATAAACTGCTCGAGAAGTGCTCATACTGCTCAGCAAATACATAGACTACCTGAGAAAAGCATAAACTAATCAGAAAAAACCCTGACCCCATTAATACCCTTGGTAACCTTTTTGATGTATGTCAAAGGGGGAGAAGTAAGGTTTAAGTTAGGTAAACCTTCACTATGCTTTGACATTGGAAGAGTTAATGTTGGGCTTATTGGTTAGCCTAACTAAAAGGTGTTGTCAAATATCAAAAAGGGGAAGATTGTTGGTGCAATCGATCTAGGTCATGATTGACTAGACTCGAGTTTAACTAGAATAGTATTTCAATGTTTGATAAAACGATTGACAATGTGAGTTTCATGGGAAGTTCAAGAATGGTCATGACATTTGAGAAATCCAAGTCATGTGTACTTAGCAATGGAGAGTCTAAGTAGTGGGTACTTGGCAATTGAGAAGTCCAAGTATGGGTCTTGGCATGAAAAGTCCAAGCATGGGTCTTGGCATGAAAAGTCCAAGCATGGGACTTGGCAATGGTAAAGTCCAAGTCATGGTTACTTGGCAATTGTTAAAGGCCAAGTCATAGGTACTTGGCAAGGAAAGTCCAAAGGTATAGTCTTGGTGGCATAAGTCCAAGTGTGTAGTCTTGGCGGCGTAAAGTCCAAGTGAACTTTGACGGTGAAAGTCCAAGTATGGATCCTTGGCAGTTAGGAAGTCCAAGGGTGTGATATTGGCAGCGTAAAGTCTAAGCTATATTCTTGGTGGCATATATAAGTCCAATGTTTAGCGGCGTAAAGTCCAAGCATTTATCTTAGCAGCATAAGTCCAAATGTGCCTTAGCAAAGTAGACCTGGTTAGCATGACAATAGCTGATGGAAGCACCTGAAAACTAATGTATGGATGAACAAGTCATGGAGGACTTGGAGGGATCCGATAAGTGTGAGGATGATGGAGGTGGCTAGAAGGTTTAGGTCTAGGCTAAGGGTGACCTATTAAGCATGAGGGGATCATACTTGAGTTAAAACTCATATTTGGGGTTTATCAGTTTACTGGGGTTATGGACTAGTCGACTAGCAGAGTGTTTGACACTTGATAGCCTAGTTGACTTTGAGCAGTTGATTGGGGTTATGTCCCAGTTGACTGGTCAGAGAGTCGATTAAGGCTCGACTATTGATTTGTGGCTATGGTAGTTGACTTCTAGGGTTTAACAGTCGACTGGAACTGGGGGTCATGGGCACAAAAGCTTCTATAATCCACTACTGGGTAGCAGTCGACTGATGTTAAGGTCAATAAACTATTGCGATATCCGTTGGAGTTTTTCAAGCGTGGATTGAGATGTTGTGAGACAATGGCAATGTGGATAGTCCACTGGTGCCTTTTGGCAATCGACTACTAGGTGCGAAATCATCCCGAGCAGAAGTTCAAAGGAAGCTGCAATGGAGGATTTCGGGAGGGGATTTCTTGGGCAATTTTAAAGCGAAGTGTTGGTGCATTTCAAGGTCTTCAAAGGCATCTCCAAGAAACCAACAAGAAAGAAAAGCATTCAAGTTCTTGTAAAGCGTTCTTTACATTGTTGTTGTATTTCATTTTAGTTGCTTGTATTTATTCTCATTGTTGTAAGATTAGGAGTTTATTTAGTGGTGGTATTCATCACTAGAGCTCACTTGGGTTCGACCCATGGAGTAGGAACCCTAGGTTCCGAACCATGGTATATCTTCGTGTCATATTTGTGTTGTTGTTTGTATTTGTTATTTGTATTTGTATTTTTATTCCACTGCTCTAACAACAATTGTAGACAAGCAATCGAACAAACGCAAACAAATTCCAAGCGACGAATTGAAATCGCTATTCACCCCCTAGCGATGCCAACATTCCTAACATGATATTCATTATCTGAATGGTGTGGCTGAGCAAAGGTTTGGTGCAATCGACCCAGGTCATGATTGACCATACTCGAGTTTGACTTGAGCGATATTTTGATTTTTGGCAAAACGTATGACAATGTGATTGCCATGGAAAGTCCAAGCATGGGTCTTGGCAATGGGAAGTCCAAGTCTTGAGTACTTGGCATGAGAAGTCCAAGTGGGACACATGGCATGGAAAGTCCAAGTCATGGGTACTTGGCAATGGTAAAGTCCAAGTCATGGGTCTTGGCAAATGGAAAGTCCAACATGGGTTGACAAGGGAAGTCCAAGAGTGTGATATTGGCAGTATAAAGTCAAAGGGTGAAGTCTTGGCAGCATAAGTCCAATGTTTGGCAGTGTAAAGTCCAAGGGTGGAGTCTTGGCGGCATAAGTCCAAATGGATCTTGGCATTTGAGAAGTCCAAGGGTTTGATATTGGCAGCGTAAAGTCCAAGCAGTAGTCTTGCCAGCATAAGTCCAATGTTTGGCGGCGTAAAGTCCAAGCGTGTGTCTTAGCAGCGTAAGCCCAAATGTGACATGGTTGTATAGACTCGGTTAGCATGACAATAGCTGATGAAAACATCTGAAAGCTAGCGTATGGATGAACAAGTCATGAATGACTTGGAGGGATCCAATAGGCGTGAAGCTGATGTTGGTGCAGTGGGCACCAAAGTCGAACCGGTATTTTGATTATGGCAAAGGGCTCAATAGTTAAGGGTATATTTGTTATCTTACGAGCTCAATTAAGTGTGCAGAAATGCTAAAGTTGAGCGGAAGGTCTGCGACACCCGGTGGGAACCGAGGTGGTCGGGCAACGCCAGAGGGACTTCGGAGGAAGCCGAGGTACTCGGGTGAAGACCGGAAGCGAGGCTACAAGGTAAGCTCGTGTGAAAGCGAAGCAAGGTCGTTAAGCGTAGATCCGACCCAATACCTCCAATGGAAGGTCTAGGTCGAGATCAGATGGTTAGAACCATCGTACTTTATATTTTAAGCTAACATGCTGCGGTCCAAAACCCTTTGACTACTCAAGCTGCTAGTCAAGTTCGACCTCGAGAAGAGCTCGAATTTCAAGGGGGTGAATTTGGACTTGACTCGTGTTTTGGTACAAAGGGTGATGTGGCATCAAGGTGGACATCCAAACCATCACCAAGCTTCCTTGTGGTGGGCAAAATAAGGTGAGTTGGCACAAGATGGTTGGCTCCCATGATGTGGCACAAGTTGAATGGCTCCAACAAGTTGGCGCCCAAGGAGGTTGGAGGTGGCACAAGGTGGTTGGATGAAACACCTCATCCTTGAGTTGGCGCACAAGAAGGTTGGAGGTGGCACAAGGTGGTTGGATGAAACACCTCATCCTCAAGTTGGCGCCCAAGGAGGATGGAGGTGGCACAAGGTGGTTGGATGAAACACCTCATCCTTGAGTTGGCGCACAAGAAGGTTGGAGGTGGCACAAGGTGGTTGGATGAAACACCTCATCCTTGAGTTGGGATAAGAACCTCACCTTGGACACTACCTATGTCTAAATTCATAGATCAATATCCATAAATAGACATGTTCACTCCAAGCAAATATAAAGAAATCAAGAGCTCTCAACACGCCGTCGTAACGCCGCTACTACTACTCACATTTGCTACGACGAAGTGCCGCCGACAACGAAAGCTACATCTTCTACTTATAAGAGTTGTCGGTATATTTATTTAAGTTCTACTTCTTTAAATTGTCTTTGTGCTTTAATCGTAACAAGGAAAGGGGGAGTGTCCCTTTGCCTTGATTTCTTTATGTCGTTGCTCCTACCTCCAGCGAGGAGGAGTGGTTTTAGTGAATTGCCCTCCGTGCGTGATCAAGGATCACTAGGGCCGTGGATTAGCAATCGAAAGATTGTGAACCACGTAAAATATCTTGTCTACTTTATATTTCATTGTGCATTCTCTACTTGCTTTTACTTATTGCAAAAGTTTTTAACGACACCGTATCGCTATTCACCCCCTCTAGCGACACTTTCGATCCAACAATTGGTATCGAGTCGGGCGCTAAGATTCGTGAAACCACCAATCTAGCTTTGTTTTCTTTTCTTTTTTTACAGATTTTTATTTATTTATTTCTGTTTTCGTATAATTATTTCACTTGCTTATCTTCTCCTACATATAGAATTGCATTAGAGGCTTTAGGATCCGGATAAGGTTGTCCTTGGGTTAGATCCGAGTAAGGTTGTCCTCGGAACTTCAATGACATTCGCATTTGATTGTTTATTTCTTTTGCAAGTTACATTTTATATATCTTTTTACTTCCGCAAGACTACTAATCCAAGACGAAAGTCTTGGAATATTCTTTTCTGTGTTTTGCAAGATTTTCTTTCGTTCTTCTTCTTGTTTTTAAATGGCCCATCTCGAAGGGTTTAGCACCGCCCGACCCCCGTTTTACAACGGTAATGACTTTCGTTATTGGAAGGGTCGGATGGAATGCTTTCTTAAAACCCAAATCGAGATGTGGATCGTAATCCAAACCGGTTTCACACTTCCTATTAATGAAGATGGTGAATCTTTGGGTTACGTTCAATGGTCAAATTCCATGAAAAAACAAGTAGAAGCCGATGCCAAGGCAACTCAAATCTTGCAATGTGGGTTGTCAAGGAAGAGCTCAACGCGTCGGCCCCTTCCTTAGTGCAAAGGACTTATGTTCCTAGCTAGTGGAACTAACCGAAGGCACCGACGACACGAAGGTATGTAAAAGAGATTTACTTTTAAATAAATTGTATAACTTGAAAATGCAGGAAAACGAGACCGCAACTCAACTACATGCTCGTATCCAAAACATCGTCAACCAACTCCATGCCATCGGACAAAAGGTCGAGAATCGCGACCTTATCAGGTATTCTCTTAACTCGTTTCCTAGGACCACCTTGTGGGCATCCATGGTCGATGCCTACAAGGTCTCCAAGGACCTTTCTAAAATTAGGTTAGGCAATTGTTTTGAACTTGAATTACATGAGCAAACTAACGTGGTCGGGCCGAGAAGAGTATTGCGTTAGTTGCGAGTTCCAAGAAGAAGAAGCCCAAGCAAGCCACCCCGAAGGAAGAAGGCGAGTCGAATCGAAGTAGACTCGAAATAGAATCCGAACTAGTCAATCTAGTTCGAAGATGATCAAGAGGACGAAACGACCAACAACTCAAGGTAAGCCTAAACCTAATTCAAATACTTCTAATTTTAGATGCTATGAGTGCAATGAGTTCGGTCACATCAAGTCCGAGTGCCCAAAGCTAAAGAATAACGCATCAAAGACCAAGAAAGCGCTAAACGCTACTTGGGAGGAGTTGTCGGAGGAAGAAGGCGATATCCAAGCTCTAATGGCCAAGCCGACCGAGCACGACTCGAAAACAAGAAGAGTCCGAGTCCGAATCCGGATGATGAGCTTCCATTCAAGACAAGCCACGGATCCGTATCCGGTTCAAAAGAATCATTAAGGGTAAGTCGGTCGTTACTTAATACTTTGTATGGTGCAATTAAATTTTTAAATAAGAAACTAGCTAAGTCCGAGTCCAAGGTCGAGACCCTAATTGAGGAGGTTAACCTTCTCAAACATGAGGTCTCCCTAACCTCTTCGACTACTCGTATTCAAGAGGAGGACTCAACTCAAGTTGAAAAGCTTGAAGTTGAGAACTCGCTTTTGAAAACACAAGTCGAAGACCTTAGGAACACGTTGGAAAGGTTCACTTTGGGATCCAAGGGACTTGACCTCTTACTTGGATCACAAAGGGCCGTGTACAACAAGGCCGGACTCGGGTTTAACTCAAATACAACCAATAAGTCATATATGTCTATAGTAAACCAACATAAGAAAAATGTCCAAGCATGGGTCCCTAAGACCACTTTGATTTCAACTTTAGGATCTAACATGTATTGGGTTCCCAAGGACCAAATTCACTATGTGAATAGACCCACTCGATTCAATGGTCCAGGGGGAGCCAATACAAAATGTATATTTGTTAAGTCTTAGAAATTGCATGCTTAGTTTTTCCTTTATTTTTAGAATGGTTAGATAGGACTAATAACCAACTAAAATCCTGCGAAAAGATTGAGCATCGGTGAGCCTCTTTTCAAAAATAAACCAACTAAAATCCTACGAAAAGATTGAGCCTCGGGGAGCCTCTTTTCAAAAATAACTAGTTAGACCAAGACGTAGTCTCAAGTAAGTCGAGTTATCAATTTCTTGAAATTAGCTTTGTCTAAGGAAGTGGTCGTTGTTCCGATCAAAGAAGGCCTCTGTGCCTCGCCACGACACTAATCTCCTGAAAAGATTACTTGATGAGCTTAGACTAAATCCGAATCTAACCTAATGTTGGTTAATTTAAATTCATTAAAATTAATCAAGTAAAATTGAAAGTCATCTCACAATAACACATAGGAATAACATGTTTTGATTATGTAGATATTGGTGAGATGATTTAGGTTTAAAACTTACAAACAACCCTTTAGTAATTCCAATATCCGATCCAACTACCTTATGTGTAGGATCAATGGATGTTGGATGTGGTTGCTCGACACATGACCGGGATCAACTCAAATTTTGAAGTTACGATTCAAGCGACAAGGATCGGTAGCCGGAAATAGACGGCAAGCTCAAAATCATCGGATCAGGTGATATTGAGCTTAACTCTAACTTTACAATTCAAAATGTCTTATTAGTAGAAAACTTTCAATATAATTTACTTAGTGTAAGCCAATTGTGTGATAACAATTATAAGGTCATATTTCTAGAAAATGAATGCGTAATCAAAATAAATGCAACATCTAAAATAATACTTAAAGGAACTAGGAGTAGCAACATCTACACAATAAATTTACCCAACTCCTCAACCAAGTGTCTTATGACACAAAGAAGAGGAATCTTGGTTATGGCAATCAAGACTCGGACACTCGCACTCCAAGACTCGCCCACAAGATGAGTCGAGTGGCTTGGTTATAGGTTTGCCTAAACTAAACAACTTGGATAATAAAATATGTAATGCTTGTCAACAAGGTAAACAATCTAGGACACAACATCAATTAACTAATCAAGAACGAACCAAAAGTGTTCTTGAGCTCCTACACATGGATCTATTTGATTCACATGGAGCTAAGTCACTCAATGGTAGTCAATTTTGTAGTCATAATTGGCGACTATTCTAGATTTACTTGGGTTAGGTTTATCAAACATAAAAATGATACCTAGACCAACTAATCAATCTTTGTAGGTTAATCGAAAATCAAAAGAACCTTAAGATTAAAAGACTTAGAAGCGATCATGGTGGTGAATTCGAAAACCACAGTTCTGATTTACGTAACCTAAGCGGATACCACCATGAGTTTTCATGTCCTAGAACCCCCACAACAAAATGGGTTAGTCGAGCGGAAAAATAGAACCCTACAAGAAGCCGCTAGGACAATGTTAAACGAGTATAACCTACCCGATAGATTTTGGGTAGGCCGTTAGTACGGCTTGCTATGTCCAAAATAGGATCCTTATGGTAAAGAGGCACCAAAAGACCTCGTACGAGATTTATCACGATAAAATACCGAACATCAAGTACTTTAGGGTATTTGGATGCAAGGTACATATCTTAAACACTAAGGATTACCTAGGGAAATTCAAATCCAAAACCTCTACTGGAACCTTTCTAGGATACTCAACCACCAGTAGAGCTTAGAGGGTATACAATCACGACACTCTTAGAGTCGAAGAAACCATTAATATAGTTTTCGAAGGACACGAACCCTGCTCAATCCTTAACAAAACCAACTAGCAAATCAACTTATAGCTTGAACCCGATCTTGATCTTGAACTTGAATCTCGTCCTAACCCAAGTCATCCTATCGACCAAGTGATAGATGACTCTAACCCAAGTCAAACTAGAACTCACCCAAGTCATCCTATCGACCAAGTGATAGATGACCCTAACCCGAGTCACACTAAGATTCGAAAATCTAGATAAACCTGACCATGTCCTTAGACTTAAGAAAGCCCTATATGGACTCAAACAAGCCCCAAGAGCTTGGTACGAAAGGCTTTCGATCTATCTTAAGTCCAAAGGATTCAACCAAGGTTTAGTCGACCCAACCTTATTCGTTAAAACCGTAGGAAAAGAAATCCTTATAGCCCAAATCTATGTAGATGATATAATTTTTGGAACTACCAACTCGATCCTGCTAAACGAATTCATCTCACTTATGGAAAGTGAATTTGAAATGAATTTAGTGGGAGAGTTAAGTTTCGTCTTAGGTTTACAAATTAAACAAACTAAAGATGGAATATATTTACATCAACAAAAATATACTAAGGACTTAATAAATCGATTTGGAATGCAAGATGCTAAAATAATCAATACACCTATGGCAACTAATGTTAATATAAACGAAGATGTAGAAGGAAAACCCGTTGACCTAAAATACTATAGGAGCGCAATAGGAAGTCTCCTATACTTAACCATGAGCCGACCACATTTTATTCAGCGGTAAGTATGCGCAAGGTTACAAACCTGTAGGAGTCTCACCTAACCCTAGTCAAGCGTATCCTTAGATATCTAAAGGGCACGCTAACGTAGGTATTTGGTACCCTAGATCTACGAGGTTTAATCTAATCGGCTACTCGACTCAACGACTATAGCCCATTAATAAACTGCAGTAGAAAGAGCAGTGGTTGTTGTCAAATCCTCGGCTCGAGTCTAGTAAGTTAGTGCGATGAGCGACATTGCGTTGCCTTATCTACCAGAAGCCAGAATCGTTGCGATGGGTGAGTGTGTCTCTCGGCTCACATGGATGAAGCACACTCTCCAAGACTTTAGCTTAATCTTTAACAACATTAAAACCTACATAGATAACATTAGTTCAATTAACTTAACTAAAAATCCAATATGTCATTCTAGGACAAAACATATAGAAGTTAAACACCACTTCATTAGGGACCATGTAACTAATGGAACTATACAACTAGAGTATGTTGAGTCCAAATCAAACCTAGCGGACATCTTCACCAAACCACTACCCGAATTTAGTTTATTAAGACGAAAGTTAGGTATGTGCGTAATAGAGTAGGATTTAAATTTTTCTATATATGTACTCTACTTTTGCTTCTTTTTATGAAATTAGCCTAAGTCTTACCTTAGAAATCATATACCTATAGATTTAAGGAGCCAACACATCTCACAACACATAGGACTAATGTGTTTGTGTATATACGTGAGCCAGGCGTGAGATGTTAGGACCTTACTCACAGTTCGGATGTAGATTGATGCATCGACATGAACCATGGAGTATAATTATTTAAAATTAATCAACTCCTTCAAGACTTATTGATCATTCTATATCAATCAAGTCCAACCGGAGTTGTACATTTTAGATGAACATATTTTCAAGCTGATTATTATTTTAAAAAAATATATATATATATATATATATATATAGATATATATATATATATATATATATATATATATATATATATATATATATTTATATTGGGAACTTGCTTGGACTTACAAACCTTCAACGATATTTACAAACTTTTTGAGATAAGGCACACGGGGGAGAAAGTCACAAAAGTAAGGAAGAACGTAAACAAAATTATTACCTTTTATATTAAGTAATTCCGTTTACTTAAGCAACTATTAAGGGAGTAAAATTATTTTCAAGAACTCACCTTGGTCAAGGGAGGTTACCTCAAAGGGAGAACTTGAAACAATAATATTTCTCACTCATGCTTAATCTTTATGCTAGCTCACTCATGCTTAATCTTTATGCTAGCTCATTCATACTTAATCATTATGCTAGCTCATTCATATTTAATCATTATGCTAGCTCATTCATATTTAATCTTTATGCTAGCTCATTCATATTTAATCTTTATGCTAGCTCATTCATGCTTAATCATTATGCTAGCTCATTCATATTTAATCTTATGCTAGCTCATTCATGCTTAATCATTATGCTAGCTTCTTTGTTATGCTTAATTTTTCCTTAACTTTTGTGTCGGTTTGCCATGAATCAAAGGGGAGATTGTTGGTGCGATGGGCACCAAAGTCGAACGATATTTTGATTATGGCAAAGGCTCAATAGTTAAGGGTATATTGTTATCTTACGAGCTCAATTAAGTGTGCGAAAATGCTAAAGTTGAGCGGAAGGTCTGCGACACCGGTGGGAACCGAGGTGGTCGGGCAACGCCGAGAGGACTTGGAGGAAGCGAGGTACTCGGGTGAAGGCCAGGAGCGAGGCTACAAGGTAAGCTCGTGTGAAAGCGAAGCAAGGTCGTTAAGTGTAGATCCGACCCAATACCTCCAATGGAAGGTCTAGGTCGAGATCGGATGGTTAGAACCATCGTACTTTATATTTTAAGCTAACTTATGCTTTGCGGTCAAAACCCTTTGACTACAGTCAAGCTGCTAGTCAAGTTCCGACCTCGAGAAGGCTCGAATTTCAAGGGGGTGAATTTGGACTTGACTCGTGTTTTGGTACAAAGGGTGATGTGGCATCAAGGTGGACATCCAAACCATCACCAAGCTTCCTTGTGGTGGACGCCCAAAATAAGGTGAGTTGGCACAAGATGGTTGGCTCCCATGATGTGGCACAAGTTGAATGGCTCCAACAAGTTGGCGCCCAAGGAGGTTGGAGGTGACACAAGGTGGTTGGATGAAACACCTCATCCTTGAGTTGGCGCACAAGAAGGTTGGAGGTGGCACAAGGTGGTTGGATGAAACACCTCATCCTCAAGTTGGCGCCCAAGGAGGTTGGAGGTGGCACAAGGTGGTTGGATGAAACACCTCATCCTTGAGTTGGCGCACAAGAAGGTTGGAGGTGGCACAAGGTGGTTGGATGAAACACCTCATCCTTGAGTTGGGATAAGAACCTCACCTTGGACACTACCTATGTCTAAATTCATAGATCAATATCCATAAATAGACATGTTCACTCCAAGCAAAAAAAATAAATCAAGAGCTCTCAACACGCCGTCGTAACGCCGCTACTACTACTCACATTTGCTACGACGAAGTGCCGCCGACAACGAAAGCTACATCTTCTACTTATAAGAGTTGTCGGTATATTTATTTAAGTTCTACTTCTTTAAATTGTCTTTGTGCTTTAATCGTAACAAGGAAAGGGGGAGTGTCCCTTTGCCTTGATTTCTTTTTGTAATCGTTGCTCCTACCTCCAACGAGGAGGAGTGGTTTTAGTGAATTGCCCTCCGTACGTGATCAAGGATCACTAGGGCCGTGGATTAGCAATCTAAAGATTGTGAACCACGTAAAAATATCTTGTCTACTTTATATTTCCGCTGTGCATTCTCTACTTGCTTTTTACTTATTGCAAAAGTTTTTAACGACACCGTATCGCTATTCACCCCCCCCCTCTAGCGACACTTTCGATCCAACAGCTGATGGAGGTGGCTAAAAGGCTTAGGTCTAGGCTAAGGGTGGTCTAGCAAATATGAGGGCATCATACTTGGGGAAAACCTTATGTTTGAGGTTTATTAGTCGACTGGTCAAGTGTTTTGACACTTAGTAGTCGAGTCGACTCTGGGCAGTCGACTAGGATTATGATCAGTCAACTAATGGGAGTCGACTGACGTTCGACTATGACCGCATGACCTAGGCAGTCGACTGCCAGCTTTGGGCAGTCAACTGGACTTGAACATTTAACTTCCATGGAGGGCAGTCGACTGCTGGTCGAGGACAAGGGCACAGAAAGCTCAGTAGATGACTGAGCGGTTAGCTATGGGCTTGGTAGTTGATTGTCAATATATTGTTGGCTGGAATGTCGACTTGGATTAAGTCATTGTGAGACAACGGCTATAGGGGCAGTCAACTGATGGGTATGAGCAGTCGACTGCTATGCGAAAATCAGCTTGAGTTACAGCTTTATAAGGAGCACGAAGGGGAGGTTTTTGGCTGTGATTCTTGGGGCGATTTGGAGGGGAATTGTTGTTGCATTCCAGTCCTTCAAGAGCAAACCAAAGCAATCAACAAGCAAGCAATCCAAAATTCTTAGTGTAAAGTTTTCTTTACTTGTATTTGTGTATTGTTTAGTTTACTTATTGTATTTTATTGTATTACTTTTGTAATCACTTGTACGAGGTTTCTCCACCTCCGAATTATTCCGAGAAGGAGTGGTTGGATTAGTGGTGGTGTTTGTATCGCTGGAACCCATTTGAGCTCAACCCATGGAGTAGGAACCCTAAGGTTCCAAACCACGTTATATCATTTGTTCTGCGTGTGATTGTATATTTGTCTTTTTTATTTCTATGTTCCATTGTGCAAACTAACAAGTTGTAGAGACAAGCACGATCGAATTCCGACGAGAAATGAAATGTTATTCACCCCTATCTAGCGGCTATCAACATTCCTACAATTGATATCAGGGCTCGGGGCTCTTCTATGGATTAACAACTGAGGGAGCATAGCGCTAGAGGGAAGAAAGAAAATGGTGGTTGAAGAAAAATTGGGTGATGACATCAATGTGCCACCTCCATATGAACTCTATGAAACCAAGGAATATGAGCAATGGGCGGTAAAAATAAAATATTTTCTTATGTGTGATTATGATAATTAGCTAGTGTGATACAAGGGTTTGATGCTCCAAAAAATGAGAATGGAAAGAGACTCAAGAAGAAGAAGTGGAGCAAAGAGCAACTCTAATACTTTGACATAAACAATAAGGTAATGGGTATATTAGTTAATGCAATTCCTAATGATATATTATGTAGATTAGGAGATTGTAAGGATGCCAAGGAGCTATGGAGCAAGTTGGCAAAGCTTCATGAAGAACCCTCAATGGCTTAAGAAATAGAGGAGCCTAAAGAACAAGAATTCTCATCTGCTCAATTGGAGGAGACCGAAGAGGCAAATTCATCCTCACAAGAGTGTGAGATTTCGGAGGTTGAAAGGTCAACAACTTCTAAGGAAGAAGAGGTAGAAGAAGGCTCCACCTCTAGGATTGAGGGGGAGGAGAGGCAATTCTCTATCCCAGAGCAAGAACAAGAAGAAGAAGCATCTACATCTGGGAGAAGTGAAGAATCTTCTCATATTGCCCCTACTGACCTAGGTAACTCAAGCACATTAATTAAAAATAAAAACATATTATTTGTTTTGAGTGCAGGGAATATGGACACTATAAGAGCAAATGTCCTAAGAAGGTCAAGAAGGCTCAACTGGTGCCAAAGATCAAGGATGTCAGTGCCCCAACACATAAGAGCAAGGAGTATATAGTGTGTTTCAAGTGCAATAAAAAAGGGCATTATAGGAGTCAATGCCCTAGGGGGAAGAATCCAACCAAGGGCCAAGAAGGAGAATCACATGTAGGGGGAGCTTCTAAAGCAAACCCTAAGGTAAAATTTAGTAATGCACCTTTCTTATTTTATAATGAAAAGCATGCTTTTAATACTCTTGCAATTGTGCATAATCATGAAAAGCATGTTAGGAATAGAGATTATTGCTTAGGTGTTAAATATTGTAATTTTAGGATTAAGGAAAAATCTAGAAACAATAACCCTAAAACAATTCTACCTAAGGAAGCAATTAGGAAGGTAGAAGATCACCTAGGCACTAACCCTAAGAAGGGTAGGCATATGCCTAGGAAGAATCTTTCCCAAAGGGTCAATGAAAAATCAAAATTAGGAAAATTAGAATTGAAAAATCAAGTCTTTAGGTCAAGGCTTGAGAAATTAGAGAAGACCCTTACGAAGATACAAAATTCAAGCCAAGTGTCAAATGGACAAAATTTAGGGTCTAGGAGGCAAGAACCATCAAAGGGCAAGAAAGGGTTGGGTCACAAACCTAAGCCCAAAGAGACCTACAATAGTATTTCATTCGATTATGGAACTATCCATAGGTCTAGGAAAACCAAGATTACTAGGGAAGTTATCCCTAAGGCTAACCATGGTGTGTGCCTAGTCGCTAAGATTTCAAGGAAACATAGGGAAGCCACTAAGAAAGTTACAAGGGTAGTTACCCCTAGAGTTAACCTAGGTAAGACCAAAATGACGAAGGCTTCAAAGCCTAGAAGGGTCATCAGAAAGGTATCAAGGGAAGTCATCCCTAGTGAATACTTTGTAAACCCAAGGAGCTCCAATAAGTATTGGGTTCCTAAGAGCGTGATTCCATCACGCTAAATGGGTTAGGTTGTGTCAATCTTGAATGGATTGGTAGTTAACCTAAGTATAGCAAATGTAGCACTTTAGGTTATTAGGTACTTTGGAAATAAGGTTGGATTTATATCCTAAAGGATTTTAGAATGTGCCAATTAAATTTAAGAAGTTTGAAAATTTGTTCGAATTGGCACAATTAGCGTTTAAAGATCATGGTGTGCCATTTTGGATTTTTAGCACACTTGAGAGATGATTAGTAAATGGAAAAATGGACTTAATTCTAACAAATGACAATTAATACTAAAATCTAGGTATTCTTATACCTTTACTTTTTATTTGCCATAATTTGTTTGTCATATGTGATGTCATGACATCATATTTCATTTTAATCATTAAATGTCATGATAATGCTTAGGGTTAATTGTTAATGTCATGTTGTGTTTAGGTTTATGTTTTATGTCATGACATCATGAATATTGGCACATGCTTTATTTATGTTATCTTATATGTCATAATCATCATTCATGCATTTGAGTTAATTGAAATTTATTTAAGGACTATGACATGATTTGAAGTCCCATGTATAAGGGAATCAAATAGTGTTGCCTAGAAAAATACATAAAATCTTAGTTTAGAAAGAATAAAACTCACATCTCACATCAAATTGACATGTGTGTGTATTGATACAACCTAGACGCATGTGAGATGTTAGGAAAATGGGTTAAGTTCAAGATGTATAGTTTTTGCATCTAGATGAACTCAAACTCATCCTATATCATTTATCGATCATGGGGAAAGCTAGTGTACAAGTTATGTGTATTGAGCTCATTGATCATGGTCCAATATAAGGTTTCAAAATCATTTTGAAAAGCTTGTGTGGTCTATCTTTTGATAGAAGTCACCATTGAAGAAGTTGATACAAAATAAATCAAAAATATTTAAGTTATCAATGGTTTTGAGTTTTGTATCAATCTCAATATTTAATAGATATTTTATTTTTCACCCATTATGATTGTTATAAGTATTATACGGATGAAGTTTCACTATTTTTCAAATTACATATAATTACTTATGTATTTCACAAATTTGATTTCTGAAACTGGAATTCTACATTTCCAGAAATTAGTCGACTATCGTCCTGGGCAGTCGACTGTTGACTGACAGAGTCGACTGCTAAATACTGATTTCGGGTAAACAAAGTTGTTTAGCCCATGTTTCAGCTATGTTAGGCTACCCTAACTGCTCCTAACCCTATGATATACTTTGGAAAGTATTGGAATGGTGAAAATCCATTGGATATGGATTAGGAGAGTTGTTTGGGTGATGTATCAAATTTTAAGATGTATGAAAGTTCAAGTTTGAACTTTTTCCCTTAATTTTGATGGTTTAGTGTTCCTATAGGCTTAGGAACTCTCTAAGGACATTGTTGGTGCAATGGTCAAGGGGAGCAAGCCTTTAGGGGAGGTTATCCATCATGGGATGATGGATGTATTCTTCCTCATAGGAGGAGAATTGGAGAAGTGAGGATTGTCTCTCATTTAGTGATATGTGATTTATCACTAGGAAGAGTGAAAGAATCCTAGATATTTTTGGACTAAGGGAGAGATTGTAAGATCTCATTGAGAGATGAGACATTGATACCCTTGGGGAGAGCCTTTTTGATGTATGTCAAAAAGGGGGAGAATTTGAGATTGCCCAATTGGGAGAATTGGGAGATTTGAGTTAGGTGGCCTAACTCAAAGGTTTTCTATTTTTTTGCCAAACATCAAAAAGGGGGGGAGATTGTTGGTGCAATCAGCCCGGGTCACGATTGACAAGACTTGAATTTGACTCGAGTGGTATTTTGATGTTCGATAAAACGTATGACAATGTAATTGTCATGGAAAGTCCAAGCATAGGTCTTGGCAATGGGAAGTCCAAGTCTTGAGTACTTGGCATGAGAAGTCCAAGTGGGACACTTGGTATGAAAAGTCCAAGTCATGGGTACTTGGCAATGGTAAAGTCCAAATCATGGGTACTTTGCAATTGGAAAGTACAAGCATATGTCTTGGCAAATAGAAAGTCCAACATGGGTTGGAAAGGGAAGTCCAAGAGTGTGATATTGACAGTGTAAAGTCGAAGGGTGGAGTCTTAGCAACATAAGTCCAATATTTGGCAGTGTAAAGTCCAAGGGTGGAGTCTTGGCGGCATAAGTCCAAATGGATCTTAGCATTTGGGAAGTCCAAGGGTTTGATATTGGTAGCGTAAAGTCTAAGCGGTAGTCTTGGCAGCATAAGTCCAATGTTTGGCGGCATAAAGTCCAAGCGGTAGTCTTGGCAGCATAAGTCTAATGTTTGGTGGCGTAAAGTCCAAGCGTGTGTCTTGGTAGTGTAAGCCCAAATGTGTCTTGGCAGTATAGACTCGGTTAATATGACAATAGCCGATGGAAGCACCTGAAGGCTAGCGTATGGATGAACAAGTCATTGATGACTTGGAGAGATCCAATAGGCATGAGGCTGATGGAGGTGGCTAGAAGGCTTAGGTCTAGACTAAGGGTGGTCTAACAAGTATGAGGGCATCATACTTGGAGTAAACCTCATGTTTGAGGTTTATCAGTCGACTCAGGTTATGGATCAATCGACTGGTTAAGTGTTTTGACACTAAGTAGCCGAGTCAACTCTGGGCAGTCGACTGGGATTATGACATATCAATCGGCGTTATTTGCGAGCGTAGCTAAGCGATCGGCTACCGGCTTTGGGTTGTCGGGAACAGCGACACGAGAATAAAAATCTCGATAGACGATTGAGCAGTCAGCTACCGGCTTGGCCGTCGACTGATGTTAATGGCAATCGACTGTCAGTGTATCCATTGGTTGGAATGCCAAGTGGATTAAGTCGTTGTGAGACAACAACTACAGGAGCAGTTGACTGATGGGTATGAGCAATCGATTGCTAGGCATAAATCAGCCTGAGTTGCAGCTTTATAAGGAGCACGAAGGGGAGGTTTTTGGCCATAGTTCTTAGAGTGATTTGGAGGAGAATTGCTGCTACATTCCAGTCCTTCAAGAGAAAACCAAAGCAATCAATAAGCAAGCAATCCAAAGTTTTTAGTGTAAAGTTTTCTTTACTAGTATTTGTGTATTGCTTAGTTTACTTGTTGTATTTCATTGTATTACTTTTGTAATCACTTGTACGATGTTTCTCCACCTCTGGATTGTTCCGAAAAAGAGTGGTTGGATTAGTGGTGGTGTTTGCATCGCTAGAGTGTATTTGAGCCCAACCCGTGGAGTAGGAACCCTAAGGTTCCAAACCACATTATATCGTGTGTTTTGCGTGTGATTATGTATTTATCTTTTGTATTTCTATATTCCGCTATGCAAACTAACATGTTGTAGAGACAAGCATGATCGAATTTCGACGAGCAACAAAATGTTATTCACCCCCCCCCCCTCTAGAGGCCATCAATGTTCCTACACAAAGGATTTAAACTCTATAGGTTTTGGTGTGATGAATATGGTTTACACTTCTTTGCTAAATTCCTTGTGGGATGAAGCACTCATGGTTTCAGTTACCTTTGCAATAGGGTTGTTTTTTTCCAATAAGGTAGTGATCAAAACCATATATCTGGGCTTGTCCAACTATTAGGCATTATGAACCTAAAGAAGGAAACTGAACTTAAAAAATTATGAGCTGCCATTTAGTATAATATTTTAATCCACCCCTTGAGATTCTTATTTTGTATAAGAAATGCTAAATTTATTTAAAATAGTATGAGTGTTAAGCTCATGGATGTGGCATTTAAAGAGGAGAGCATTGACGATTCTAGTTAGGGTACTATGGTTGTAATTAGCAAGGGATTGATACCCAGTATAGAAGTTTCACATCTAGTAGAAATAATTCACTATGACATCCAACCACCTTAAACATAAGTGTCACTAAGTAAATCTACTAGGTAAAGGAGATCCACGATATCACATGATCAGGTTTATCTCCAAGAATATATATGGGTTTGACATTGGGCTGAAAGATGATTCTTCATCTTTTCAGAAAGTCAAACATTATTCTAACCCTAGAAAATACACTAGATTCATGAAGGTTAAGATGAAGTCTATGGCGATTAATGGCATACGAAAGCTAGTCAAATTGTCTGAAAGAGTGAAATCTGTTGGTGGTAAATGGATATTTAAAACCAAACAATATTCACAAGATAATATCGAAAACACACCTTGTAACCAAGGGATTCACTCAGTAAATGGATATAGATTACAAAGGAGACTTTATCATCTAAATCTATGAAAGACTCCATAAGGGTAATCATGGCACTGATAGCTCATTGTAATTTGGAGTTACACCAAATGGATATTTAGACTATGTTCCTTAATGGTAACATTGAGGAATTAATGTATAAAGTGCAGCCAAAGAACTTTGAATTTGATGATTCAAAACACTTAGTATACAAACTAAATAAGTCTATTTATGATTTAAAATCTAGCATTTAATTATTAGTACCATAAATTTTGATAAGGAGGTTACCTCATTCAGGTTAAGAGGGAAACCTATCGATCAGCTAAAAAATATGTCAAGCTCAGTAGAAGTTATCTTTAAACTCCAACTATAACGAGCCTCATGTATGCACAGGAATGTACACATTTAATTTTAGTGTACATTGTAGGAATCTTGGGCAAACAATTGAATAAAGCACTGTAAAGAAAGTTTTATAGTATTGGTAATAAATTAATTAAATGCTCACATAGTGAAGATATGATTACCTGGAAGTAATTAGATATTATGACTTCGCATTTTGTTAGATGTCTGGATGGTGTGAGGTTTACATTAGAAAATATCTTCATGTTGTTAGGAAGAGCTGTCATTTGGAAGAAAAACATCAAACAGATGTTGATAGCCACCTCAATAATGAAGCATGAATTAGTAAATTACTACGGAGCATCCAATTATGAAATATGATTGCAGAATTATTTCACAGTATTAAAGATCATTTGGGCCTTGATGGCTATTTGGGATCAACTGTGATAATAAAGCTGCAGAACTTTAGTCCAAGAACAACCATGGCATGTCGGCTTCATTGTACATCGACATAAAGTGTCAAATGGTTAAAAGAAAGAGTTCAAAGTGGTCAAGCTTTGATATAGCATATTAGGATAGACTTTATATCCATTATCAGCATGGGCTGAAAATGGAGGTTCTTCATATGGATGAAGTATCCTTTAAGTGGGAGTCTGTATTACTTTGCTATTCAAGATGCTCTGTAATTAGGACACATCTATATTATATTTTATTATGCAGACTAAGATAGGAAGATACATGTGTATTTTATATTTACACTCTGTATAAAGACATCATAATTTACTAATGCGGTAATTAGCATATCGTGATTGTAAATGTGATGTAGGACTTACTTTTGAGTCATGAGGTTCATATCATGGTTTGCTAATAGCGGTTTAGCATATGGTGCTTGCGGTTTAGCATATGGTGCTTGCAAACATGATCAAGACCCTATTATGGGTCATAAGGAGGATCATTTGAGAATTAACATATCTAAATCACAATTCATGCAATTCTCATGCTACACATCCACATCTGATCCATGTCATTGATAACATCGGTATTGTGATTACTGATGGGTCCTGCTATCGATTACATATATAAAGTAGCAACGATCATTTTAGTCCTATACCAATGAAGTTGATGGACCAGATTGATTTAATTCAATAAGGCATAGTGAGCTCAACTAAAGAATTTTGGACTTATATTACATTCAAAATCTCATGAAACCCAAGTGGGACATTATTGGATGTGGGTTTACATGTGATTATCATAATCGTTCGATTGTGTCATATTGGTTCGAACTCGATTAAGTAATCTACTTATTGGTTTACGGGTTTCAGTTATTTGATGTGGGGTTTAATGTATAGAACCCATTAGATCATGGATCCGTTATTGATGATGGGTTGATAACGGATCCGATCCGATATCTATATATAGGGAATGACCTCCGCATGGGCTAGGTAACTCTGACAGACTCCTCATATCCTATTGACGAGAAGTTTACAGCGTCGTCACCCTTAGAACCCTATGGAAGATCTACCCTTTGCTTCTTCACAGGATCTCCGAACCAGATCTTATCAACGAGGAACGATGGGCGCTCTGCTGCACTCAGGTTCCTTTATGGTTTACGCTATCGTTTCTATTCTTGGATTTGTTGTCATAGAAAATTGATAAGACTAGATCCTATTCATGAATCGTATTGTATTCTTTTCGATTTCTTGAATACTTGTTTAGATTCGTGGATTTCTATCATTGACGGTGTAAAGTCCAAGCGGACCTTGGCAAAGGAAGATTCTAAGCATGACAAAATTGAAGGCAAGCACAAGGATGAAGGAGTCGCGGACTTGGAGGGATCCTAGAGGCGCAAGGCTGATAGAGAAGCTAGAAGGTTTAGTCTAGCTTAAGGTGTATTTTCAAGTATGAATTAGTCATACTTGAGGTATACCAGTCGACTGGTCTCGAGTGTTTGGCATTCGAGAACTCATATTGACTCGAGCAGTCGACTAGGGTTATGACCCAGTTGACTGGTCGAGTAGTCGACTACGGGTCGACTGTTGAACATAAGCTCTAGCAGTCGACTGATGTTTATTACTAGTCGATTGGCCTTTGTCAGTCGACTGCTAGGGTCTAGCAGTCAACTGGACTTAAGTGGTCAGGGCACAGATTGTTTGGTAGTCGATTTGGAGCAGTCGACTGATCAAGTGTATGTTGAGTGGTGACGATCGCGATCAGGCTTCGTCAAAAGTCGTTGGATCCGGTCAACAGTAACACTAGTCGACTACTGGTATGCAGTCGTCGACTGGAGTCAGGCTCAACGTGCAAAAACGCTCAAACTCTATAAAAGGAGAATTGAGGAGCTTGGAGATGACTAGTGCTCTAATTCTAAACGTCCATACCAAGCTCTCCAAGCCTTCCTCTTAGTTTTCTAAGTTCTCCAATCTTTTCTTCTTAATCTCATTTCAAATCTTGTAAGAAGAAGAGTGTACTTGTAAAGAAGGTTTCTCTACCTTAGCGTGTTCATCAAAAAGAGATCTTAGTGAAGGCTTGAAAAGAGTTGATCTACCTCAAGGATTGTCGTGGAGTAGGAGCGTTATCTCCCAACCACGTTAAATAATTGTGTTAGCTTTGTTTGTGTTGATTTTCAATTTTAGTTTGTGTTTTTATTTTTGTTTCCGCTAACAACTTTGTATAGAAATCAACGAAAGTGACTATTCAACCCCCTCTATCCATCCAACCGATCCCCAACACACACTTGACAAACTATATTAGATAATCAAGTATCATAATTTTAAACCTTGTTTCATGCATTAAAATACAAATGTGATCTTATGATGCTTCCGACACTAACATATTGATGCATCGATGAATTAGAAATTTAGTTTTTATCACATGATAATTAATATTTTCTGTTTTGGTAATAAATAATTATTTTGATAATAAATAAGGAATGATTATAATCTATATTTATAGTAGTATATTTTTTTTATTTAAAATATTTATTTTTATATTTATTGTCAGTCAAACCTATAAAAAAGAGTCTAGAGTCTTTTATTTTAACTAGTTATGAATTAATATAAATTTTTGTTTAACTTCTATGCATGAGAGTTATTCCTCAGATTATTTTCCTTTTTACTTTATCAACTTCATTTTCAATAGGAAAATCTTTTATAATTGTATACTTCCACAAAATTTTATTTTTTTCTAGCTATTCTGTGTGACTCAATAAGTCAATCCTTTATTTTATTTTTTCTTTTACTATATGCTTCCGTATGATTAATAGTTTCATTTATTTCTTTTGTATTTAATTTGATCTGAAAAAAAAAGGACATTGGCGAGAAATTAAAATTACATACTTCTGCTACATCAGTGAGCCTTCTTCCACCACAAAAATTGAAACACAACCTTATCCGACTGTTTTTTCAAGGAAAAAGAAAAAGCTTTAGTTTCTTTCCTTCCTTTTGAAATCTAAGATCTAACCTACTTGCTATCCCTCTTAATTTGGTTGTTAAACATTTGAAGGGTCAACATCAGTTAGCTTTTTCCAAACTCCTGCCACCAGTGAATGTTTTTTAAAGAATAGTTTTTTTTTTGTTTCTAGTATCAAGGTAAATGGAAAATTTATGCCATGAATATTGAGAATTGCTTTTCTTTTTACAAAGGATAATACAATAATTCAGATAGACAGGGTCAGATGATTAAAAGGGTTTTCATTTCCATAAAAACATTGTAGTATGTGTTATTCTTCATCTCTTCGCCCTCTTGATTGATATCCCTATTTGATGGGCACAATGAGACATATTTGACATCTTTCTCAAGCTCATTGGGAAACACCTTGATCCAAAGAACTCATCCTAGGTAATTGATTCTTTTCCCTTTCTTGAAAACTCAAGTGCGGAGAATTTTCACATAGGAGGTTTTGTAGGTGATTATTGTGATCCTAGCTAGTGAGACACTTTTCCTTATGGGTTTACTTTGGAATATATGGATATCATCTTGTGGAATGATTGGACATGGGTAACTCAACATTGATTTGAAGCTTGGCTTCCTTAAGGAACTTCAATCTTCCCTCTTTGAGGAAATCTCCTTGTGTGTGTCACATTCACACCACTTGGGAAACCTTGTGGCCAGAATCCCTTATATCAATTATATTCTTTGAACTTCCCCTCAAGCATACTTCCCTATAGAACTTTAGTTTTTTTTTTCCCTCTATTTAATAAAAAAATTATCTTTGCTAGTTGTTCTTTCCAAATGAAGAGATCTACCCTGCCAAGAATTGTCAAATGCATATTGCTTTAGATCCGTACAAAGAAAGCTAAGGCAGTCTTTGGTTGGGAGCTTATTTTTTTTTTCAAAAAATAGAAAATAATTTTTATGTGTTTTTCATTTTTTCAGAAAATATTTTTTTATTTTTTAAAAAACGAAATTGAAAAACGTTAATCAAACGTCATTTTTATGTTTTCTCAAAGAATAAAAAAAATTCCACCGACCAAACACTACCTAAAGATTTTCAAAACTCAAGAACCATCTCTACCACTTCATCTTTCCAAACAATTTAGAAGCCTCAGGAGAGGAATCTTATGGGTCACGCTAAATTTTATTTAGTCTCTCATATTTAGTTATTGGTGACCCCAATATTTCTTTTATGAACCCTACAACTCCTTTTCCTCGCATTCAATGAGACAGGACACTAATTAAACATATAAGCTTCAAGGAGTAAGACATAGGCTAAGAACATCTATAGGGCCTTGTTCCCCCAACTCTTCCACTATTGATTAAAATTATTATCTTGGTAGTTATATCTAGTTTCTCCATACGCATATCGCCCACTTAGATCAAAGGAGGAATGTTAGAATTCATATTCATTGAAGGCGGCTAAAAACTTCATAAAAAAGAGTAAGACGCTTTCTAAATGTCAATTTAAAGAGACAAACCAAACTCTAAGACAATTATCATAATTGACTCATCAAACTTCCTAGTTTTAGAATTAAAACAAATTGCCTAGGAATGATGAAGAGAAGAATGTGAGAAAGGATAGCGTTTCACCCTCTATCAAGAGCTACATGGATCTTATGAGATACCTTGGACAAATTATCAAGAGTTCTTCAGACATGCTTCTTTTTGTTGACATGTAAAGTATTAAGACAAAATGATTGTATGGGTAAGGACTTAGAAATTTTATTGATCGTGTGCCTTAGATGGTACATAGACTCATCTTTATCCTCTTTTAGGGCCGCAGACAATGAACCATTATCATCTATATTATTTATGACCTTATATGCCATCATGATCTATGGTCTGTCTCGCTTTGACTATGACATTTAAAAAAAAATGGTTATGGATGGTCACTAATCATGTAACCGAGTTTTACATATATTTAGTGTAAAAATGATGAATTTATTCTAAATATTTTTTATCATAAATCCCATATAATTAAATGAAGAAAGATAAATTACGATCGATTTTTGATCATATCGACACTTGACATAATAGAGGGCAGATGCCCTCGCGAACGTAAGGATTGATTCTTACTAATTTGATAAATATTTGTAATGTGTTAGCTATTCGATTTTATTAAGAGAGATTTACATATACGCTTACTATTACAATATTGGGAAAAAAATATTTCAAAACCTCCCCAGAAAATTCATAAAAAACACCTTGATGGCGTGGAAAAGAGGAGAATGCATAATCAACTGTGTGCAAAGACAGAAATGGTGAAATTTGGCTGTATTCTTGCTGGCACGTCTTGCTTATATTTATTTGTTCATCTGACTGCATCATTTGCATAATATAAATGTGACACCAACCAACACCCATTCAATTCAATCCAATCCCTCTCTGAACAAGAAGTTTCTCTTTTCTGGCCTTCACTCTTCAGGTATATATTACCAATTCCCTTTTGGCAAAATCTTTCATTTATAGCGCTACCATTCATGTCTGCACCGGAATTTTCAAGGTCAGTTGTTTGTTTCACTAGGTCTTCCTAATTGATCTGCAACGTTGGTTCATGATCTTCTCCGGAGGAGGAGTTCCCTGATGGCTCCAGGATCAGTGGTGGTGACAATGGAGAACCCAATCAACTTCTCTGTAGTACAAGTTGAAGGCCTAGACCCAGGCTCCGTGTTGGAGAAGGGCAGGGCTAAGAACCAGAAGCAATTCCGATGGTTCCTCCTCCTCAGGGCTCAGAGGGCCGTCGCCTTCCTCTCCTGGTCCTTCTTTGGCCTGGCCAAGCTTCTTGCCACGGCTCAAAAGCGTCTCCTCTCCTTCAACACCTCACAGAAGCCACACAGGATGGGGAAGCTGCTTCTGGTTCTTAGGGCTTTTCTGCTGGTTTCCGTCATGGCGTTGGTGTTCGAAATCTATGCGCATAACAACGAGCTGCATCTGATCCAGCCTTGGGAGGTCCAGAACATGGCGCAGCAGGCTTATATGCTATGGCTTTCCTTCAGAATAGCCTACGTTTCCCCTCTCGTCATGAGCCTCTCAAGGTTCTGTATCGTTCTCTTCTTGATTCAGTCTCTTGATAGATTCGTGCTCTGCTTTGGCTGTTTCTGGATCAAGTTTAAGAAGCTTAAACCGAGATTGCAAGATGAAGTGAAGGGCAAGGCCGCCACTTCCTACCTCCCAATGGTTCTGGTTCAGATTCCCATGTGCAACGAGAGAGAGGTAAGCGTCTCCATCGTTTATGATTTCTTGTTTGATTCTTCTGTTAAATTAGGAATAAAGATTACTTTTTTTTTAAATATCAACTCAAAATATTTAGGCGTTTTTTTTTCTCAATGACTTCAGTTTTAGAATTGTTCTTATTTGGTACATGGATTTCATCAACTGGCTCAATTCTGTCATAAGTTACCTGTTTTTGGAGGTTGAAGTTCAAATTAAGTTACAAGTCTCCTGAAACTGAAAGAGACATTCTTATCATGACTATCCTAATTTTTTACAGGTCTATGAGCAATCTATATCTGCTGCGTGCCAATTGGATTGGCCAAAAGACAAGCTCTTAATCCAAGTCCTTGACGATTCTGACATAAAAAGTGTTCAGCTCCTTATCAGAAATGAAGTGTCTATATGGAAACAGAAAGGGATAAACATAGTCTATCGCCATAGATTCTTCAGGACTGGTTACAAGGCAGGTAACCTGAGCTCTGCAATGTCCTGTGATTACATCGAAGACTATGAGTTCGTCGCCATCTTCGATGCAGATTTCCAGCCAAATCCAGATTTCCTGAAACTAACAGTGCCCCATTTCAAGGTATTTATCCTCAGCTTTGTTCTTCTTAGATAGTAAAGCATGCAGATTGATAAAATCGACTGTTACGTGTAAATGGCAGGACAATCCTGAGTTGGGACTTGTTCAAGCCAGGTGGTCTTTTGTGAACAAGGATGAAAACCTGCTCACTAGGTTGCAGCACATCAATCTCGCCTTCCATTTTGAGGTGGAGCAGCAAGTCAATTGCATGTTTCTCAACTTCTTTGGATTCAACGGGACAGCTGGAGTGTGGAGAATTAGAGCTCTTGAGGATTCTGGCGGCTGGCTCGAGAGAACTACTGTAGAGGACATGGACATAGCAGTCAGAGCTCACCTCAATGGCTGGAAGTTCATCTTCCTAAACGACGTCAAGGTAAATGAAACATACATACACATTTTGGAAAACAACCTCGAATGCATCATTGACATTGTAAATTTATTCAGGTTCTCTGTGAACTACCAGAATCATACGAAACCTATAAGAAGCAACAATACAGATGGCATTCGGGTCCTATGCAGCTCTTCAAGCTCTGCCTTCCCAGCATCATCACTTCAAAGGTAGGTTTTAAGTCTGGCTGTTATTCTGAAGGAAAAACTTTTTCCACTAGTTCTGAAGCCTAAATCAGTTACTGAAAACTTCAATGCAGATATCATTTTGGAAAAAGATCAACTTGATCTTCCTCTTCTTCCTCCTGAGGAAATTAATCCTCCCCTTCTACTCTTTCATGTTGTTCTGTATCATCCTTCCCTTGACAATGTTCGTTCCGGAGGCAGAGTTGCCAATTTGGGTGATCTGCTACATTCCTGTCACCATGTCCATTCTCAACATCCTTCCATCGCCAAAATCATTTCCTTTCATCATCCCTTACCTCCTGTTTGAGAATACAATGTCTGTGACCAAGTTCAACGCAATGATCTCGGGCTTGTTTCAGCTCAGCAGCTCCTATGAGTGGGTTGTGACCAAGAAAACCGGGAGGGCCTCAGACTCCGATCTTGTGGGGATGAAGGCAAAGGCTCTTGAACAAGAACAGATTCTGCAGAAGCAAGCTTCAGAGGCTGACTTGGAGGCACTGGAGTTGGAGGACAAGGAGATGGAAATCCCTGAGAAGAAAAAGACAAGGAACAGAATCTATAGAAAAGAGCTGGTGCTTGCTTGCCTTTTGCTCACAGCAGCTGCAAGGAGCTTGCTCTCTGCTCAAGGTATTCATTTCTACTTCTTGCTCTTTCAAGGGCTGTCATTTCTGGTTGTTGGTCTGGATCTCATTGGGGAGCAAACAAACTGATTTAGATCAGAATGGAAGACCAAATTGGGACAGTTTAATTGCCAATGGAGAAAATTTCTCCTTTACGGTACCAAGAGAACCAAAAAGAGAGAGAAGTGATCACCAACACTGTTAAGCGTGCAGAATTTGAAGATTATGTTATTTATTAATAGACGTCACATTCTTGTTCCCGGAGGATACAGAATTTTGGACTCAGTCATGTACATGATCTTATATACATCATTCATGAAAGAAGCTGTTTATTGTGTTTGTTCAGACAGTAAGAAAGCCTTGTTCTTGACTGTGAACATGCTCCTCTATGACTGATAGAGGGACTTGACTCTATGTCTGCAACTAATTGACTGAAATCTTGAAAGCTTAATCATGGGGACTTGCTTATTCAACCTTCAGAAGGCACCAAAAAATAAAAAAATGGAGCTTTTTCCATGAAAGTAAATACTAACAACTATTATTGTTTTTATCCTAATTCATTCAAATAAAAGAGACATATATATTTACTTTAATAGGTCAATTACTCAAAACATTTTATCTCAAGTTAATAGTAATTGTTTTTTTATCAACTATTTCCTTTATTTATGTATAGTTTTTTTTTTTTTTTTTTTTTTTTTTTTGCCGATTGAACACATGATTAGGTTTTAAAATGTGTTTGTAACATAGTTTACATTTTAGTGGATTACATTGTGGTCATCGAGATTGGTTAGTCCAATGGTCACAGTTTCAAAGAGCAAGTTGCATAAGTTGACTCCCTAAATCACAAATAGACTTTATTTTAAGGCATTTGATAGTAATTCGATAAAGACGCCCCAAATCATAAATAAACCCTATTTTAAGGTATTTAATAGTAATTTGATAGTGTTGGAAAAAACAACTCGAAGGAAAGAAATACTTGCGGAATATAATCACAATCGATTCGAAATCGAAGGAAATCTTATATCTCATTATTTCTGAAAGTTCTTCAAATTACGAATTCTGATCACGAACTTCTCGCAATCGAGATGATAGTCACATTTCTCGAACTATCATCGTAATATCACAATGCCCCAATCCTTTTCTTCCTCACTCTCATACTTCACACAAGAAGTATGAATTTATAAGAGAAGATGGATAGTCATTCCATTGGGGAGTTATTAATATTCACTTATATTAGTGGAGTCATGAGATAACTCCATTATCCCATTTGAATGTCTCATAGTAGGCATAAGTTATCAACATCTCCCACTTGCACAAGAGGGCATTTAACTTTCATCACAAGATCACAACTCATGTGACTCATTACATCACCATTTTCATTGAAAGCACCAGATTACCCAAATATAAATTTTGCGATGAATTTATTATTCATCACAAAATCTGCGATAAATATGAAATTCGTTGCAAAATTTACAACGAAAGTTATAATTCATTGCAAAATTTTCGATGAATTTAATATTCGTCGCAAATTTTGGATGAATATGAAATTCGTAGCAAAGTTGCAACGAATTCTCCAACGAAAACTATTTCATCACAGAATTCAAATATAATGTCACCTCATATTTTCTTCTCATGGTGCTCGATCAGCTACAACATTGCGAAAGGAAAGTATGTGCACGCTCCCTCTCACAAAAATATGGTGATCCATCATTGGATCGGTGCAAATCCGATGGTGGATCGGCAAGGGCGTCACCCCCCGCATGGTGCCCCCCCCCCCCCCCCCCAATGGCAAAGGAGGCGACCCTCGTGTGGCCTGGTCACTGGGCCCATGCAACCAGGGTGTCAACACTCACATGACCACATGGCAGGGCATACCAAGATGGTGACTTGATAGTGGGATACTGTAGATGTTAGGGCAATCGACCCAAGTATGGTTTAAGGTTTTGATGTGTGTGACAAAAGTTTAAGTTAGGATGCTTATGTGATTTGATATGTGTGTTGAAGTCGTGCAGGACTTAGTAATTCACACATGTGTTAGCTTGACGAAAGCATTGGTGGGTTCACCATCTCATGGCTTGAGTCTTTGAGTCGGTGAAGGACGACATTGTGAAGTCGTACGCTTGGTGCATCCGAGAGACCATCGGACGAGCAACATTGGAGTGAAGCCAAGGAAGTAGACTTCAGGGCGAGACGCGAATGATGACATTGCGAAGCCGAGCACTTGGTGCATCCGAGGAACGTGGCCGGACGACGAGAACTTCGATGAGGGACTTCAAGGGAGATGAGAGAATGAGCGAAGTGTAACGTAGCTCATAGGTGAACTTGGCCGAATGACTAAGTCAAGAGTCGGATGCTCAACCGAGTGGATTGAGGTTTACCCAACAAGTCGGATGCTCAAACTAGGGTTTGAGGTTTTACTCGACATATGGTTAAGTCGAACGCTCAAACATTAGTTTGAGATTTTACCCGACGAATGAGAGTGTCAGATGCTCAACCGAGTGGGTTGAGGTTTTATCCGATCGTCGGATGCTCAAACAAGTCATTTGTTTGAGGTTTACCCGACATCAGTTGACTACCAAGTATTGGCAGTCGAAATGCTCCAAGTCAACTTGAGTTTGGTGTGTTATTGAATTGGCTGACTGATCAATGCCGAAGTGGCGATTTGAAATCGTCGCACGCAGAATCGCCGTAGATATATTGCCAGATTTATCGACCTACGAATCATCGATCGATGGGATTGCCGATCATTGCGGGCGGGATCGCCTTCATGCTCCTAAATGCTCCCTAAGTGCTCTTCACGTTCCCAACTCCTTCTCCTTGCTTTTATTTCAATCTTATTATAAGGAGTGTATTGTTGTAAAAAGGATTACCTCCACCTTGCTTGGGTAAAAGGAGAGACTAGTGAAGGTTTAGGAGTGATTCACCTGGAACGAATCGGTCCGTGGATTAGCGGCAAGGGTCGTGAACCACGTTACATCTTCGAATTTGCGTTTTCTCTTCTTTTCTCTTTGTATTTGTCTTAATTGTTTGTTTAGCTTTATTTCCGCTGCGCTAATCTTCATTGTAGACAATTAAGAGCAAGTAATTTCCATCGTATACATCGAGGGCTATTCACCCCCCTCTAGTCGGCCATCGATCCTCCAACAGTAGATATATAGAATACTACTCATAACTGTTCCTAGTCAAATATTAATATACAAGGAGAATATTAATACATTGAGACTAGCATGTAGGTCAACTGATGACTTAATCTCATAAGTCATGGATATAAGATATCAAGTTGACACATTGGTATATATTAAAGAATATGTACTGAACTGACCCGCCATGAGAATGTTTCATAGATCGTCATATGAGTGTCATAGATATTTTCATAGTGACTATTGGTATGAATAGTCCTTAGACCTAAAATCATTACGGTTTCCTACATAAGAAGTTGTATATTTTGATATCATCAAACTTCACCTATAATAGGGTGGACTATAAAGTCGATCATTGGGTATGCAATGAATTATGCAGAGGGATATGAGTGATGCAGATGGAATCTATCCCTTCCATATGACGGAAGTGATATCTATGGACCCCTTGATAAAGTATGACTACTAAAATGCATGGTCATGCTCAAATAAGTCAATATGAGATATTGAGCTCATTTGATTGGTGTAGTCTACTTGGGGATCAAGAAACACAGATTGATAAGAGGATGACATGAGTTATGCCTCATTAATCAATCTAGATATCAAGGATAAAATGATTGAGTCATACAAGATAATAGTGACAGAAAGATGATGTCGGATCTCGACATTCTCGTCACTTGGGTAGCAATTATGCATTGTTAGATGTCACTCATTGCTTATGTTTCTAAAAGGGATTTTAGAGACATTGCGAACGTTACAAGAACATATTGGGCTACACACTAAGAACATATTGTTTTAGAGATGGGATTCATTTTAGTTTGACTAAATGACCCATTAGACTATTGAATTGGATTCATTAAGTTAGACTCATTTATTGGGCCAAAACTTGAGTTAGACTCAAGTTGGATTAATTTGAGTTAGACTCAAATCAAATTAATTGAAGAAGATGAAGGGTTATGGATTCATCATGAATTCATCATGCATGATTAATGTGAATTAATCATGCATGGAAGACGAAAAACCAAAGGTTGGAAGAAACCTCTTATCATGCATGATTAATGTGGATTAATCATGCATTGAAAAGGGCATGGAAGAGGGAAAACCAAAGGTTGGAAGAAACCTCTTATCATGCATGATTAATGTAGATTAATCATGCATTGAAGAGGGAATACAAAAGGATGCAAAAAAAAAAAAATCTTTCATATTCATAGAAAGAATATAAAAAGGGGACTTTGGAGCATGATGCTTTGTGGAGATTGCCTTTGTTCTTCTTCTTCATCTTCTTGACTAAAAATCCTTCTTGGCCTAGACCCCTTGTGTGGTGTTGTTAGCACAACTTTGATTCTCCAAAGTGTGTGTTCATGTGGATACCATAGAGGTACGACCATCTTGATCGCGCTGAGATCTTTTGAAGAAAAGTTGCTACCGGGATTGCGAAGGGCTACGCATTAAGGATAATCTCTCAATTAGATGTAGGTGTAAGAATGATTAATTTTATGTATACACATGGATCTCTGAAGGAATCCAATTTTTTTGTTGCATTTTGCGATTCTTTTTTGCACAAGATCTCTACACATCGACCCCCGCACGACACACCTGCAACTCCCCTGCATAGCTGGTTGTGGACCCCACATGGCAGGCTTGTGGTCCTCACACGATAAGGTCACGCAGTCGATGAGCCAGTCCTAGTACGATGCGGGCGGTCGGGCCAGGCACCCAACTCACACAGGTTGTTGGACTAGCATTTGTGTTTCCAACCTCCAGGCAATCGAGATGCGCGATTTGTTAGGAACGTTGCGCCTGCTAGAGGGGGTGAATAGCGTCATTCAATGCTTGATGGATTACGATCGTGTTCATCTCTATAAGCCGTGTTAGTGCAGTGAAATATATAGCAATAACAAAATAAGACAAATACAATTCACAATACAAAATATAATGTGGTTCGGAACCGAACGGTTCCTACTCCACAGATCGAGCTCAACGAGCTCTAGCGATGCGACCACACACCACTAATCAATAATAACTCCTTCTCGGAACAATCCAGAGGTGGAGAAATCTCGTACAATAATTCTTACAACAATAAGAATGAAATACAAGCAAAATACACTAAAATGCAAGTAAAGAAAACTTTACAAAGAGTTTGCTTGTTGATTGCTTGAACCATGATTGAAGACCCTGATTTGCACCAGCAAATCGCCTCAAGAACGTCCAAAAAACCGGTGCCAAATCAATCCTCCACAAGCTCCATTTAAAGATGTTGCCTGGGCTGGATTTTGCCTATCAGTTGACTGCTTGGGACCATCAGTCGACTGATGTCACTGTTGTCGTGAGACAACGACTAGATCCACGCTGGAAAAATCCAACGGATACACCATCAGTCGACTGATCATACCCATCGATCGACTTGCTCCCATCAATTCATTGACTAGGGATAATTCTGATACATCACAATTACACATGAGAGATACTCACTAGTTGTGATCCAATCACAAATTCTCTCATGCTGTGAATCGTATCGTGGACATTCAGTAAATGAGTTTAAGATCCAATCAAATACATTAAACATGTATACTCAAATAGTGAATCTTCATTTATCATATAAATGGTTCATACATAAGGCGATTGCCTTAGGACATCTCTCATATATTACTAACAGTATGGTGCCCCCATACTTGCTAGACCACCCGTAGCCTAGACCTAAGCCTTCTAGCCACCTCCATCAACCTCGCACCTATCGGATCCATCCAAGTCATCCATGACTTGTTCATCCATACGCTAGCCTTTAGATGCTTCCATCGGCTATTGTCATGCTAACAGTGTCTACATCGCCAAGGCACATTGGATTTACGCTGCCAAGACTCCGCTTGGACGACTTTATGCTGTCAACCATTGGACTTATGCCACCAAGACTCCTGCTTGGACTTTACGCCGCCAATATTCCCCTTGGACTTCTCAAATGTCAAGTACCCATGACTTGGACTTTCCCTTGCCAACCCATGTTGGACTTTCCATGCCAAGACCCATGCTTGGACTTTTCCTTGTCAAGACCCATGCTTGGACTTTACATGCCAAGTATTCAAGACTTGGACTTTCCCAATGCTAAGTGTCCCACTTGGACTTTCCCATGACAATGGTCAAACCATCGTCAAACATCAAATGTGACCTGGGTCGATTGCATCAACAATCTCCCCAACACATGTCAGACATCAATGTCAAACATCAAAATACTACTCGAGTCAAACTCGAGTATGGTCAATTGTGACCTAGGCCGATTGCACCAAAAATCTCCCTTTTTTTGATGTTTGACAAAAACACCCTTGAGTTAGGCCCTTAACTCAAATTTCCTTACCAATTTTCTCAAATTGGTAACTCTAATATTCTCCCCAATAATTCTCCCCCTTTTTGGCTAACATCAAAAAGGTTCTCTCCAAGGAGGTCAATGTCTCATGTCCCAATGAGATTTTATAATCTCCCCCTTGGTCCAAAAATACCTAGGATGCCTACAATCATCCTAGTGATAAGTCTCATGTCACTTAAGAGAGACAATCCTACAATCTCTTCCAATTTCTAAATTGGATATCTCAAATCCCATTTCTCCTCCTCATGAGAAAAAATAACATCCATCATCCCATGATGAATACCTCCCCTAAAGGTTTGCTCCCCCTTGATCATTGCACCAACAATGTCCTTGGAAAGTTCCTAAGCCAATAGGAACTCTAAAACATCAAAAATAAGGTTCAAAGTTCAACATTGAACTTTTTCATACCTTAAATTTGATACATCACCCTAACAACTCTCCTAATCCATATCCAATGGATTTTTACTCTTTATAATGCTTCCTAAAGCATATCCTAGGATTAGGAGTGGTTAGGGAACTTTACCGTAGCTAAAAACGGGCTAAACAACCTTGTTTTTCCCGAAATCAACCTGGCAATCGACTCTATCAAAAAGCAATCGACTGTCGTGCTCATCAGTCGACTGCCAACAAGAGCAGTCGACTGATAACTGAAATTTCTGAGTTTCAATTATCAGAAATAAATTTCATAAATTCTTAAATAATTATACATAATTTGAAAAATCATGAAACTTCATACGTATAATACTTATGACTAATACAATATGTGAAAAATGTTAGAAAAATATTTCACTCATAAAATAGTGAAATTGATACAAAGTTCAAAAGTGAAGAAAAACTTCAATGTTTGAGCTCACTTTATATCAATTTCATCAATGATGATTACTATCAAAAGATAGACTTCACCAAGATTTTCTAAAATATTTTCAAAATATTTTTGAAAACCTATATTGGATCATGTTCTTTGGGCTTAATGTACATGGCTTGAACATAAGCTTTCTCAATGATCCACAAATAAGTTAAGATGAGTTTTAGTTCATCTAGATGCAAAAACTATGCACCTTGAACTTAACTCATATCTTAGCATCTCACATGTATATAGGGTGTATCAATACACATATATGTCAATTTAAATGTGAGATGTGAGTTTTGGTTTATCTTAAACTAAGGCCTCATGCATTTTCTAAGTCAACACTACTTGATTCCCTTATAAATGAGACTTCAAGTCATGCTATAGTCCTTAAATCAATTTTAATTATTTTAAATGCATGAATTATCATGGCATAAATGATAGCAATAATTAAGCATGACCAATGATCATGATGTCATGGCATATGATATAGCTTAAGCATACATGACATAAAAACCTTAATCCTACACATAATCATGACATATAAATGATAAAAATAAACATGATGTCATGACATGATATATGGTAAACAAAACATGACAAATAAAATATATAGCTATAATAATACCTAAATTTTAATATTTGTTATCATGTGTTATAATTAATCTCATTTTGCCATATTGCTACTAATCTCCCAAGTATGCCAAAAATCCAAAATGGCACACCTCAACCTCTAAACCTAAATTGTGTCAATTTGATTGATTTTTCATAATCTTCACATTTTATTTGCACATCCTAAGAACCTTTAGGATTTAAGATCAAAACACATTTCCAAGGTAACCATAACCTTGAAAATTACCTAAAGTGTCACCTTTACCATGGTTAGATTAACTACTCATCCATTTAAAGTTGGCACAACTAAACCCATTTAGCGTAAATCGATCACGTTCTTAGGAACCCAATACCTATTGGAGCTCCTTGGATTAACTAGGTATTCACTAGGGATAACTTCCCTAGATACCCTCCTAATGACCCTCCTAAGCTTAGAAGTCTTGGTCATTTGGGTCTTGACTAGGTTAACCTTAGGGATTGCCTCCCTAGTAACCTTCTTAGTGGTCTTCCTAGGTTTCATGGAAACCTTGACCACTAAGCACCTACCTTGGTCAACCTTAGGGATGACTTCTCTATTGACCTTGGTCTTTCTAGACCTAGTTTGAGTTCCATAATCAAATAGAACATTATGGTAAGTCTCCTTAGGCTTAGGTTTGTGACCCAAACCTTTCTTGCCCTTAGTGGACTCTTGTCTTCTAAACCCTAGGTTTTGACTTTGACTTCTAGACCCTAGAGTTTAACCATTTGACCTTTGCATTTAATTTGTCATTTTTGCAAGGGTATTTTCAAGTTTCTCAAGCCTTGACCTCAAGGCTTGATTTTTCTTTTCTAATTACCCAATTTTTAAATTTTGATTTAATCTTTGAGCATTGTTTTTCCTAGGCATATGCCTAGTACATTTAGGATTAAAACCTAGGTGGTCCTCAATTTTCTTAATACTTGCCCTAGATAAGGTTTTTCTAGGGACACTAGTCACAAATTTCTCTTTATTATTAAAATGGACACTTTTTGCACCTAGACAATAAAATCTATTTTTACTAACATGCTTTTCATGAGTGATAGCAAGAGAATTAAAAGTATGTTTTTGACTTTTAAACTTAGAAGATGCATTATTGAAATATAACTTAGGGTTAGCCTTAGCTCCCCCCACTTGTGATGTTTCTTCTTTTCTCCTAGGGCATTGACTCCGGTAGTGTCCTGGCCATCGACATTTGAAGCAAATGACATGCTCCTTACTCTTGATGGTTGAGGCTCCGATCCCCTTGACTTTTGGCACCGGTGGAGCCTTCTTAATCTTCTTAGGGCACTTACTCTTGTAGTACCCATATTCCCTACACTCAAAACATATTATATGATTTTTATTACGAATTGATATGTTTGAGTTACCTAGGGTGGTGGTAGGTGCCGGAGTTTGAGCTTCTTCATCTTGACCAGATGTGGAAGGCTCTTCTTGATGCTCCGGAGTGGAAGGTCTAATCTCCTCCCCCTCAATCCTAGAGGTGGAGGCTTCTTCCAATTCCACCTCTTCTTCCTCTTCCGATCGGGATCCGGATGTTGATTCCCTATCAACTTCCGAATCCTCACTTGCTTGTGAGGATGAGGGTTCTTCTTCTTCGAGCTCTTGGACCGATGATGGATTTTCATGAAGCTTGGCCAAATCGCTCCAAAGTTTCTTGGCATCTATGTAATTACCTAACATACACACAATGTCGGTAGGAACTAAATCAACCAAGAATTTTATTACCTTTGTATTTTTATCGAATCTTTGGAGTTGTTCCTCACTCCATCTCTTCCTCTTGAGGAATCCTCCCTTTGGTCCTCTTGGATATTCAAATCCCTCCATCAAAATGGACCATTCTTCAAAGTCCCTCATCACGATGAAGTCTTCAATTCTTCTCCTCCATGAATTGAAGTCTTCTCGTCCATATAGCACATATGGGACCAGTGTGTTGATGTCCCATTTCAGTTTTTCTTGAAACTCCATCTTCCTCCTCTAGCGGTTTTGCTCCTGGCGGTTAGTCCATAGAAGAGCCCCGGGCTCTGATACCAATTGTTAGGAATGTTGCGCCCGCTAGAGGGGGAGTGAATAGCGTCGTTCAATGCTTGATGGATTACAATCGTGTTCGTCTCTACAAGTCGTGTTAGCGCAGTGAAATATATAGCAATAATAAAATAAGACAAACAAAATTCACAACACAAAATATAACGTAGTTCGGAACTGAACGGTTCCTACTCCACGGATCGAGCTCAACGAGCTCTAGCGATGCGACCACACACCACTAATCAATAATAACTCCTTCTCAGAACAATCCAGAGGTGGAGAAACCTCATACAATAATAAGAATGAAATACAAGCAAAATACATTAAAATGCAAGTAAAGAAAACTTTACAAAGAGCTTGCTTGTTGATTGCTTGAACCATGATTGAAGACCCTAATTTGCACTAGAAAATCTCCTCAAGAACATCCAAGAAATCGATGCCAAATCCCTCCTCCACGAGCTCCATTTACATCGACGATCGCTCGACCATCAATGATCGATGCTATTGTTGTCATGAGACAACTGCTAGATCCACGCTGAAAAAATCCAATTGATACACCATCAGTCGACTTCTGGCTCAATTAGTCGAGTGGTCGGACCGATCACTCGATTAGGGAACATTCTGTGCCCGAGAATCCGGCCATCAGTCGACTGATCACGTTGATCAGTCGACTACTCGAGCCAGCAGTCGATTGCCCACCTCTGGCAGTCGACTATCAGGGCACTTCCCGCAGTCAAACCCTAGTTGACTTCCACCAGTCGACTGACCCATGGTCTCAGTCGACTGATACACCTCAAATATGAGGTTTTAACCTCAACCATGAGGTTTTAACCCAAGTATGGTGCCTCCGTACTTGCTAGACCACCCGTAGCCTAGACCTAAGCCTTCTAGCCACCTCCATCAGTCTCGCGCCTATCGGATCTCTCCAAGTCATCCATGACTTGTTCATCCATACGCTAGCCTTCAGGTGCTTCCATCGGCTATTGTCATGCTAACGGTGTCTTCACCGCCAAGGCACATTGGACTTATGTCGCCAAGACTCCCGCTTGGACTTTACGTCGCCAATATTCCCCTTAGACTTCTCAGATGTCAAGTACCCATGACTTGGACTTTCCCTTGCCAACCCATGTTGGACTTTCTATGCCAAGACCCATGCTTGGACTTTTCCTTGCCAAGACCCATGCTTGGACTTTTCATGCCAAGTACTCAAGACTTGGACTTTCCCAATGTCAAGTGTCCCACTTGGACTTTCCCATGACAATGGTCAAACCATCGTCAAACATCAAAATGTGACCTGGGTCGATTGTACCAATAATCTCCCCAACACATGTCAGACATCAATGTCAAACATCAAAACACTACTCGAGTTTAACTCGAGTGATGTTTTGATGTTTGACAAAGTGGTTTGACATTGATGTTTAACATTGATGTCGGTTAATGTTTTGAGGAGATTGTTTATACAATCGACCCAGGTTATAATTTACCAGACTCGAGTTTGACTCGAGGGAGACTTTGATGGTTGACTAGGGTTGACCATGTGATTATGGGAAAGTCCAAGCATGGATCTTGGCAAGGTAAAGTCCAAGTCATGGGTACTTGGCATAGAAAGTCCAAGTGGGACACTTGGCATTTGGGAAAGTCCAAGTCTTGAGTACTTGGCACAAGGGAAGTCCAAGCATGGGTCTTTGCATGGAAAGTCCAACATGGGTTGGCAAGGGAAAGTCCAAGCTTGAGTCTTGGCATTTGAGAAGTCCAAGGGATTTGATATTGGCAGCGTAAAGTCCAAGGGTGGAGTCTTGGCAGCATAAGTCCAATGGTTGGCGGCGTAAAGTCCAAGCGAAGTCTTGGCGACGTAAGTCCAATGTGCCTTGGCGGTGTAGACACCGTTAGCATGACATAGTCGATGGAAGCACCTGAAGGCTAGCGTGATGGATGAACAAGTCATGGATGACTTAGAGGCATCCGAGAGACATAAGGCTGATGGAGGTGGTTAGATGGCTTAGGTCTAGGCTAAGGGTGGTCTAGCAAGTATGGGGACACCATACTTGGGTTAAAATCTCATCTTTGAGGTTGGCAGTCGACTGACATTATGGCCGGTTCGACTGCCATGAGTCGACTTGAGTTCGACTGTCGGCTTGGGGCTGAAAATGTGTTGGCAGTCGACTGCTCATTGGTAGCGATCATTCTTTGGTAATCGATCGGCGCCATGACGGCCGATCGTGATGGTTCGACCACGAGCGAGCGCTCCGTAGCCGATTAGGCGATCGACTCGGTAGCGATCGGCGCCAATGTTGGCGATCGGCTAAGATCCGTTGGAACTTATCAGCGTGGATTGAGCCGTTGTCTCACGGCTACGATGTTGGCGATCGGGGGCCTTATGGCGATCGCGGAAATTCAGCCTGATGGAGGATAAAAGCAGTTGTTCGTGGAAGGCTCAAACAAGGGTTTTCTTGGGCGATTTGAAGGGGAATAGTTGGTGCTCTTCCAGTCCTTCAAGGCTAGTCCAAGGCAACCAAAGATCAAGCAACCAAAGTGCTCTTATAAAGTATTTTTCTTTACTTGCATTGTATGTCTTACTTGTATTAGCTTGTATCTTTTGTATTACTTAGTGTAATCCTTGTACGAGGTTTCTCCACCTCTAACTTGTGTCGAGAAGGAGTTATTTGCGATTAGTGAGTGTGTGTGCATCACTAGAGCTCTTTAGAGCTCGATCCGTGGAGTAGGAACCATTCGGTTCCGAACCACGTTATATCTCATGTTGTGAGTTGTGTTTGTTTTGTTTCGTTATTGTATTATTTCTATTTTCGCTGAGCTAACGAAATTGTAGAGAAAAACGTAACGAATTCCATCATCGAACGTGCACGACGCTATTCACCCCCCTCTAGCGGCCTCAAATCTCCAACAAGTGGTATCAGAGCCCGGGGCTCTTCTACGGACTAACCGCCGAGAGCTAAAGAAGCTAGAGGGAAGATGGAAGTTCAAGAGCAACTAGGATGAGATATCAACACACCTATCCCTTATACCTTCTATGGACAAGAAGGGTTTAGACAATGGAAGGCAAGGATCGAAGACTTCCTAATGATGAGGGACTTCGAAGAATGGTCAATTTTAATGGAGGGATATAACTATCCAATAGGACCAAAGGGAGGGTTCCTCAAGAAAAAGAGATGGACCGAAGAGCAAGTCCAAGCCTTCGAGAAAAATGATAAGGTATTGAAGTTTTTAATCGATTTAATACCTAACAATATCTTGTGCATGTTAGGAAATTATGTAGATGCCAATGAGCTATGGAGTCAAGTGGCAAAGCTCCATGAAAGTCCATCACCGGTCCAAGAGGAAGGGACCGAAGAGGCAAACACATCATTCTCACAAGGAAGTGAGGACTTGGAGGTTGAGAGTCCATTATCAATCCAAGAAGAAGAAGAAGAAGAGGAGTGCTCACCCTCTCAAGCTCAAGCAAATATATCATCATCTAAAGAGCTTGAGGAGTCGGAAGTTAAAGAGGAGTCAACTTCCGGATCGGTGGAAGAAGAGGTGGAAGAAGTAGAAGAAACCTCCACCTCTAGGAGTGAGGGGGAGGAAAGAATTTCCACTCCGAAGCAACAAGAAGAAGCTTCCACATCCGGTCAAGATGAAAAAGATTCAATTCCGGCACCTACCACCACCATAGGTAACTCAAACACCGTAATTCAAAATAAAAATAACATTATGTGTTTTGAGTGTAGGGAATTTGGGCACTATAAGAACAAATGCCCAAAGAAAGTCAAGAAGACTCCTCCGGCACCAAAAGTCAAGGATGTCGATCCCCAAAGTCAAAAGAGCAAGGAGCATGTCATATGCTTTAAGTGCAACTCAAAAGGGCATTACCGGAGTCAATGCCCAATGGGGAAGAAGAAGGGACAAGGAGTGACACATGTAGGGGGAGCCACTAAGGAAAATCCTAAGGTATATCATTTTAATAATGCACCTTCTAAATTTAAAAATCAAAAGCATGCTAGGAATAATTTTAATAATCTTGCTATTTATCATAAAGAGCATGCTAGACATAGAGAGTTGTGTTTAGGAGCCAAAAATGTCTACCTTTCAAAGAAGGAGAAATTTGGGACTAATGTCCCTAGAAACGTCCTTCCTAAGGAGTCTATTAGGAAAATAGGAGAACACTTGGACCTTAATCCTAAATGGACTAGACACATACCTAGGAAGTCTCATGCCCAAAGACAAAATCAAAATTCTAAAATTGGGCAATTAGAATTAGAGAACCAAGCCTTGAGATCAAGGTTTGAAAAACTTGAAAAGACCCTTAAAATTATGCAAAATCAATTTAAAGGGTCAAGTGATCAAAAGTCTAGGTCCAAAAGTCAAAGTCAACACCTATGACCTAAGAGTCAAAAGTCAACCAAGGGCAAGCAAGGTTTGGGTCACAAACCTAAGTCTAAGATGACTTATCATAATGTTCCATTAGATTATGGAACACAATCTAGGTCTAGAAAGACCAAGGTCAATAGAGAAGTTATCCCCAGAGTTGACCATGGTAAGTGCCTAGTGGCTAGGGTTTCTAGGAAACCTAGGGTGGCCACTAAGAAGGTTATTAGGGAGGCAATCCCTAAGGTTAACTATGGCAAGACCACAATGACCAAGGCTACCAAGCCTATGAGGGTCATTAGGAGGGTATCTAGGGAAGTCATCCCTAAGGAATACCTAATTAACCCTAGGAGCTCAAATAAGTTTTGGGTTCCTAAGAGCGTGATAGATTCACGCTAAATGGGTTAGGATGTGCCAACTTTAAATGGAAGGGTAGTTAACCTAATCATGATAAAGGTGACACTTTAGGTCATTTTCAAGATTATGGTTACCTTGGGAATGGAGTTTGATTTTAATCCTAAAAGATTTTAGGATGTGCCAATATATCTTGAAGATTATGAAAAATCAATTGAATTGACACAATTTAGGTTTAGAGGTCATAATGTATCATTTTGAGTTTTTGGCACACTTGGGAGATTAATAGGAATAATGGCAAAAATATACTTAATTATCTCAAATGACAACTAATATTAAATTTAGGTATTATTATACCTATACCTTTTAATTGTCATACTTTGATTGTCATATGCCATGACATGACATCATGTTTAGGATTAAGGATTTAAATGTCATGTGCTTTAGTTTTATATTATATGTCATGACATCATGATCATTGGTCATGTTTTATTTTTGCTATTATTATGTCATGATCATTTCATGCATTTAATTGATTAAAATTGATTTAAGGACAATGACATGACTTGGAGTTCCATTTATAAGGGAATCAAGTAGAGTTGCCTTAGAAAAATACATGAAACCCTAGTTTAGGGAGAACAAAACTCACATCTCACATCACATTGACATGTATGTGTATTTATACACCCTAGATACATGTGAGATGCTAGGATATGAGTTGAGTTCAAGGTGCATAGTTTTTGCATCTAGATGAACTAAAACTCATATAATTTCAATTGGGGATCATTGGGAAAGCTTGTGTACAAGTTATGTACATTGAGCCCAAGAAATATGATCCAAAATAAGGTTTTGAAAACTTTTTAAAATTATTTTAGAAAACCTTGGTGAAGTCTATCTTTTGATAGCAATCACCATTGATAAAATTGATACAAAGTAAGCTAAAACTTTAAAGTTTTTGTTCACTTTTGGATTTTGTATCAATTTCGATATTTTATGGGTAAAATAATTTTCAAATATTTTTCACCCATTGTATTAACTATAAGTAATATACGTATCAAATTTCGTGATTTTTCGATATACGTAGAATTACTTATGACTTTTCAAAATTCAATTCTGATAGTTGAAATTCGAGAATTTCAGTTATTAGTCGACTGCCGCCTGATGGCAGTCGACTGATATGAGTGACAGTCGACTGATTACTGTAAGTAGTCGACTGCCAAGCTGATTTCGGGAAAAACAAGGTTGTTTAGCCCGTGTTCAGCTATGGTAAAGGTTCCTAATCACTCCTAACCCTAGGATATGCTTTGGGAAACATTAGAAAGGGTGAAAATCCATTGGATATGGATTTGGAGAGGTGTTGGGTCAAAGTATCAAATTTAAGGGCGGAAGAGTTCATGTTTGAACTTAGAACCTTAATTTTGATAGTTTAGAGTTCCTATTGACTTAGGAACTTCCCAAGGACATTGCCGGTGCAATGGTCAAGGGGGAGTAAGCCTTTAGGGGGAGTTATCCATCTTGGGATGATGGATGTATTTCTCTCCTTGAAGGGGGAGAAGTTATTGGGAGAGTATCATCAATTAGGAAAATTGATGGGATTTTGAGAAATTCAATTTGGAAATTGGGAGAGAGTATGGGATTGCCTCTCTTGAGTGATATGAGACTTATCGCTAGGAAGATGATAGGCATCCTAGGTATTTTTGGATCAAGGGGGAGATTGTAAGATCTCATTGGGACATGAGACATTGACCTCCTTGGAGAGATAACCTTTTTGATGTATGTCAAAAAGGGGGAGAAGGTTAAATTACCAATTTAGAAAATTGGTAAGGGAATTTGAGTTAGGGGCCTAACTCAAGGTTTGTTTTGTCAAACATCAAAAAGGGGGAGATTGTTGGTGCAATCGGCCCAGGTCATGTTTGACAAAGTGGTTTAACATTGATGTTTGACATTGATGTCGGTTAATATTTTGGGGAGATTGTTTATACAATCGACCCAGATTATAATTGACCAGACTCGAGTTTGACTCAAGGGAGACTTTGATGGTTGACTAGGGTTGACCATGTGATTATGAGAAAGTCCAAACATGGGTCTTGGCAAGGTAAAGTCCAAGTCATGGGTACTTGGCATGGAAAGTCCAAGTGGGACACTTGGCATTTGGGAAAGTCCAAGTCTTGAGTACTTGGCACAAGGGAAGTCCAAGCATGGATCTTGGCATGGAAAGTCCAACATGGGTTAGCAAGGGAAAGTCCAAGCTTGAGTCTTGGCATTTGAGAAGTCCAAGGGGTTTGATATTGGCAGCGTAAAGTCCAAGGGTGGAGTCTTGGCAGCATAAGTCCAATGGTTGACGGCGTAAAGTCCAAGCGGAGTCTTGGCGGCGTAAGTCCAATTTGTCTTGGCGGTGTAGACACCGTTAGCATGACATAGCCGATGGAAGCACCCGAAGGCTAGCGCGATGGATGAACAAGTCATGGATGACTTGGAGGGATCCGAGAGGCGTAAGGCTGATGGAGGTGGTTAGAAGGCTTAGGTCTAGGCTAAGGGTGGTCTAGCAAGTATGGGGACACCATACTTGGGTTAAAACCTCATCTTTGAGGTTGACAGTCGACTGGCATTATGGCCGGTTCGGTATGTCGTGAGTCGGCCTTGTCGACTTAGAAATTTGAAAATGTCTTGTGATTATTTGCTCATTAGTATGATCATTCTTGGTGATCGATCATTTGATCTCATGGTGTCGGATCGTGATGGTTGACACGAGCACGAAGCGCTCACGTGGCCGTAGGCGATCGGCTCTGGTATTGCGATCGGCGCCAATGTTGGAACTTATCAGCGTGGATTGGCCCGTTGTCTCACTCTGATGTTGGCGGTCATTGCCGGTGAAATCGGCCCGATGGAGGATAAAAGCAGCTATTCGTGGAAGATTCAAACAAGGGTTTTCTTGAGCGATTTGAAGGGGAATAGTTGGTGCTCTTCCAGTCCTTCAAGGCTAGTCCAAGGCAACCAAAGTGTTTTTGTAAAGTGTTTTTCTTTACTTGCATTGTATTTCTTACTTGTATTAGCTTGTATCTTTTGTATTACTTAGTGTAATCCTTGTACGAGGTTTCTCCACCTCCGACTTGTGTCGAGAAGGAGTTATTTGTGATTAGTGAGTGTGTGTGCATCACTAGAGCTCTTTAGAGCTCAATCCGTGGAGTAGGAACCATTCGGTTCCGAACCACGTTATATCTCGTGTTGTGAGTTGTGTTTGTTTTGTTTCGTTATTGTATTATTTCTATTTCCGCTGCGCTAACGAAATTGTAGAGACAAACGCAACGAATTACATCATCGAATGTGCACAACGCTATTCACCCCCCCCCCTCTAGCGGCCTCAAATCTCCAACACCGATTGCACCAACATGGTTATCGAGGCATGTGGTCTTCTTGCCTACCAATTGATTGCCCGAATTGGTGCCATTTCGAGTCGCGCACGCTGGCCTTAAGCGACCAAGCTGCACGGGTGGCTAAGTCACGTGGTTTGTCGAGCTAATGGGGCATTAAAATTCTTTAAAATGTTTAATGTGTAATATAAACTGTACAATTATAATGTATTATCTTCTTTAGGTTTATCATGCAGTTGTTCATCCTTCAAGTGATTGATGCATGTGTAAAGCCTTCTACTGTCAGCTCATCTATTGCTTCCACTAGTGAAGGTACTCTCCACTCTCTCTATTCGAAATTTTTACAATTATCATTCTACAATATAATGTCCTTTTATTTATTTCTTTTACTACAAACTTCATTATTGGTTTGATATGTTATAGTCTATGACTCAATATCATACCAAAAATAAATATGTATTAGAAGAATTTATTTTGAGTATAAATTGATTGTTTAATTATTATCGATGCAAAATGATGATAATATAATTAATCCTTGATATAAATTTGGAAACTTTAAAAATTGAGAAAGAACTTATCTAACTGTTGGAGTTTAACAGATTGGTTTATTATTGGGCTGGAACAATTTTTGAATTTTGCTCGTAGTGATATTGAGTTTATTGATGGGAATAAATTAAAGTGTCCGTGTAAAAAATACAATATGACCAATAGCTTATCTATTGATAATGTTACTGGATTTAGTGGAACTTGTTCAACTCGAGTTGAAAGTCCAACCTCACAAAATTCTACTTCGGCAAATCTACCAGACAACATATAGGAACGGAGTTAACAATAACTTTGATGTGGAAACATCCGCAGTCCCAAGCTTTGGAAATAATTATGCTGCTTTATCAAGTCTATTTCGTAGTGCTACAGGGAACCAATTTTGAATTCGTTTGACAACATTATTTTATCAAATTTCTCGTGTCATTGTTTAGGTGCTTTTTTAAGTCCGTACAATGACTTAACAAGTCGATACACCTTTTCCTCTCTTTCTGGAGCTACGAACCCCTCGGGTTACTCCATATAGATTTTTTCTTCCAACTCACATGAATTTAAGAATGCAATTTTAACATCCATTTGATATATTTCAAGGTCATACAATGTTGCGATGGTTATCAGTACTCGTATGGATGTAATCCTTGTCATTGACGAGTAGGTATCGAAATAATCAAGACCTTCATTTTTCTTATACCCTTTGGCTACAAGTCTGGCCTTATACTTGTCAATCGATCCATCAGCTTTATACTTGCATTTTAGTATCCACTTACAGCCTAATGGTTTAGAACCAAAAGAAAGGTCTACTAATTCCTAAGTATGGTTATTCATGATGGACTCAATTTTACTATTCACAACTTCTTTTGACAATGGGGCATCGGGACTAGAGAGAGCTTCACTTAATGTTCTTGGGTCAAATTTTGACATAAAAGTCATGAAGTCCAGCCTGAATGATTTCTCAACTCTAGCCCATTTACTCCGATGTGGCTCTTCGCTTTGATAGTCAATAGTCCTTTTACGACAACTAAGTTCAGAAATGACATTTTGGTTAGAACTTCCATTGCTATCACTTTGAATGTTTCCCTTCTTATATGGGAATACTTTTTCAAAGAATATCGCATTCCGAAATTCTATGGTTGTTCCCACATGAATATCAAGAATGTCTGACTTGTGAACTATGAAACGATATGCACTACTGTTTTGGACATATCCGAGAAATATTGCATCGAACGTTTTAGGTTCGATCTTTATTTACTTTGGCTTGGGTACTTCAAACTTTGCCAAGCACCCCCACACTTTCAAGTATTTGTACGATGGCTTATGGACTTTCCATAGTTCATATGGTGTTTTATTACTTTTCTTGTGAGAGATTTTATTGAGAATGTGATTTGCCAATAATATGACTTCCCCCCACAAGTTATGGGGTAAGTCTGAATTTATCAACAAGACATTCATCATTTCCTTTAGTGTCTAATTTTTATGTTCGACAACACCATTCGATTGAGGTGAGTAAGACGTCATTGTCTGATGAATAATGCTAGATTCTGAACAATACTCATCAAACGGTGCACCATATTCTCCACCTCTATCACTACGAATTATTTTAATTCATTTATCAAGTTGATTCTCAACTTCTGTTTTATAGGTTATGAATGCCTCTGAGGCTTTGTCTTTACTTCTTAAAAGAAAAACATAATAAAACCTCATGCAGTCATCGATAAAAGTAATAAAATACTTTTTACCTCCTCTAGTTTGCACGAATTTTAAGTCACATATATCACTATGTATTAACTCTAGAGGAGTCGTTGACCTTTCCACCGAATGAAAGGATAGTCTCATCATTTTTTCTTCTACGCACACTTCACATTTGTGTGTTTTGTCAACATTGACATTTGGTAATAAATTTAATTTGACGAGACGTTTCAGAGTATTATTATTGACATGTCCAAGTCGATCAATGTCATAAATTAAAACACTCAACAACGTAGTTGGAAGCTTTTATTTTATTACCATCAAATTCACGGTGTACAGTCATTACAACCATTTTAAACAAACTCTGTTCCAGGTACCCCTTACCTATGAAGACATCATTCTTCGTAAGTACAAAGTTGTTTGACTAGAACACTAGTCTAAACTCAGCTTTAATAAGTGTCGATCCAGAAACAATGTTCTTCCTGATGTCGGGAACATGGAGTACATCAATGAGCATTAGCTCCTTCCCCGACGTCATGTTCAGAACAACTTTCTCGAGTCCGATAATCGAGGATGTCATGGAATTTCCCATATAGAGTTTTCTTCCACTTATCGAAGTATACTTGGAGAACATCGCCTTATCATAACAGATATGATGTGTTGCTCCAATATTGATCCACCACTGCTTCGGGTCGTCCACCACCGTGTTGGCTTCAAACACGATCGCAGTGAGATCCAATTCCATGTTGTTAGAAGTTACAACCTGGTTCGCAGTATCCTTCTGACCCTTGGTTGGTTTCTTCGGGCGTTTGCAGTCTTTGGACATGTGTCCTGGCTTTCCGCAGTTGTAGCATGAGCCCTTGAATTTCTTGCCTTGAGCCTTATTTTTGTATTGTTTCGGCTTTTTAGTATTTGGCTCAGCCAGGTTGGACATCTCGTCGATAGCCCACTTCGTTCCTCTAGAGTCTAATAACTTTCGATTATCTTCTTTTATTCGTAGCCTCGGGATCAAATCTTCAAGTCTCATCTCCCTTTGCGTGTGCTTGAGGTAATTTTTAAAATCCTTCCACGACGGAGGGAGTTTCTCGATTACCGTAGCTACCTTAAATGACTCGTTCAACTTCATGCCTTCGGCATCTAGATCATGCAGTATCAATTGCATGTCTTGGACTTGAGATATCATACTCTTGGAATCTATCATTTTGAAATCCAAAAATCAGCCGACGATGAATTTCTTCAATCCGACATTTTCTATTTTGTATTTCTTCTCGAGCGATTCCCAAAGAGATTTTGTCATCTCCATCGGATTGTACACGTTATATAATGTGTTGTCCAATGTGTTGAGAATATAGTTGCAACACAGGAAATCTCCATGCGACCATACATCACAAGCATCCTTACTATTGGAATCATCTTCCTTAGCGGGTGGCGGGTCTTCACGTAAAAATCGTACAAGGTTTAGCGTCGTCAGATAGAACAACATCTTCTGCTGCCATCATTTGTAGTCAGTTCCGTTGAACTTCTCCGGCTTCTCTGCAGGTGGAACGGTGGTCGGGATATCATTGATCACAGCCATATCAATTTACACCGATATCGTTTTACGATTGTTGGCAGAATATTGATATGATGTTTGTCGCCGGGAGGATGCAAATTGATATGAGATTGTCGATGTTTCTCGTTCAAATAATATAAGTTCTTGTGGTACCCAACTCTTCTACTTCGTTATCTAAAAATTGTTGGGGATTTGACGCCGCTAGAGGGGGGGTGAATAGCGTAGATGACCGTACGTAGATGGAATTCTTTCGCGTTTGATCGTCTACAATCTTGTTAGCACAGCGGAATAGTAATAACAAATAAATACAACAAGACACACAATCACAACACGATCATATAACGTGGTTCGGAACCACACGGTTCCTACTCCACGGATTGAGCTCTAACGAGCTCTAGCGATGCCAATGCAATCACTAATCAATAAACTCCTTCTCGACAACAAGTCGGAGGTGGAGAAACCTCGTACACAAGATTACAACAATAATCTAAAGAAATACAAGCAAATACAAAGGAAATGTAAAGAACACTTTACAAAACTAGGGTTTGAGCGCTTTGCTTGTTGGTTGCTTGGATGAGGTTGAAGGGCCCTGAAATGCACCTGCAAATCGCCTTCAAATCGCCTCAGCTCCCCAGGCGATCGCGCAATCTCCACGAGCGACTTCCTTTTATCTCGCGTCGTGGATTTCCGCTGTGATCATTCGCCATAAATCACCCGATCATTGCCAACCGCGTAGATGTGAGACAACGGCTCGATCCACGTTGGACAAGTTCAGCGGGACTCTCACCGCCGATCGCCAACATTGGCGGTCGTACGCCGTAGTCATTGCCCGGTCGACTACGCGCTGATAACTCATGACCGGCGCGGTCATTGCCATCCTTAGCGGTCATTGCCCGTCGGCATCGAATCGGCCGCTCCATGATCGATCATGCGCCAGAGCCTAAAAGCTCTCAAAGCGGCAGTCGAACTCTAGTCGACTCACGGCAGTCGAACCGGCCATACTGCCAGTCGACTGCCAACCTCAACCATGAGGTTTTAACCCCAAGTATGGTGCCCCCATACTTGCGAGACCACCCTTAGCCTAGACCTAAGCCTTCTAGCCACCTCCATCAGCCTCACGCCTCTCGGATCCCTCCAAGTCATCCATGACTTGTTCATCCATCGCGCTAGCTTCGGTGCTTCCATCGGCTATGTCATGCTAACGGTGTGTTCGCCAAGGCACATTGGACTTACGCCGCCAAGACTCCGCTTGGACTTTACGCCGCCAATATCAATCCCCTTGGACTTCCCAAATACCAAGACTCAAGCTTGGACTTTCCCTTGCCAACCCATGTTGGACTTTCCATGCCAAGACCATGCTTGGACTTTCCATTTGCCAAGACCCATGCTTGGACTTCTCATTTGCCAAGACCCATGCTTGGACTTCCCATGCCAAGTACTCAAGACTTGGACTTTCCCAAATGCCAAGTGTCCCACTTGGACTTTCCATGCCAAGTACCCATGACTTGGACTTTCCCATAAACACATGGTCAACCCTAGTCAACCACAAAAGTCTCCCTCGAGTCAAACTCGAGTCTGGTCAATTATAACCTGGGTCGATTGTATAAACAATCTCTCCAAAACATATTAACCGACATCAATGTCAAACATCAATGTCAAACACTTTGTCAAAGATACTTTGTCAAACATCAAAACATCACTCGAGTCAAACTCGAGTCCTGGTCAATCGTGACCTAGGCCGATTGCACCAACAAAAATTGCATTTCTTACATTCTTTTTATAACTCTTATTCAATCTTTAAATAATGTTTGTACTTTCAAAGAATCAAGAAAAAAAAATCATCTTTTAACGAATATATTATTAGGAATTGGACGTCGCTAGAGGGGGGTGAATAGCGTATCTTCGATCGCTTAACGGAATTCGTTCGTGCTTGCTACAAAACTTATTATGCACAACAGAAATAAAAATAATAAAGCAATAACAAAACACAAGCACACAAACACAATACACGAGAGTATAACGTGGTTCGGAACCTTAGGGTTCCTACTCCACGGGTCGAGCTCGGATGAGCCCTAACGATGCAAACACCACCATTAATAACTCCTTCTCGGAACAATATGGAGGTAGAGAAACCTCTTACAAAGATTACACAAGTAATACAAGATAAAACAAGCAAATACAAATGAAATACACAAAAACACGTAAAGAAAATTTTACAAATAAGTTTTTGGATGCTTGCTTGTTTGGTTGCTTGAGCTGCACTTAGAGATCCTGAATTTCACCAACAAATCACCCTAAATCACCTCAAAGAACCATGCCAAAAATTTCCCCCATGAGCTGCTTTTAAAGGCTAATTCCGTGCCTGACAGTCGACTGTCATAAGACCCCAGTCAACTGCCAACAGTGTCGTTGTCTCACAATGGATTTAATCTACATCGACATTCAAGCCAACGGATACACTGGTAGTCGACTGTCATTACTCATCAGTCGACTGCCAATCTCATAGCTGACTGATCAATCAGCTACCGAGCGTTATGAGCACCAACAGTTGATTGTCATCCATGGTAGTCGACTGCTCAAGCCATCAGTTGACTGCCAAGGCTATTTGCCGCAGTCGAATGCCAATCGACTCATAGCAGTCGATTGGTCATAATCTCAGTCAATTGCCTAGAGTCAACTCGGTTGTCAAGTGTCAAAACACTTGATCAATCGACTAGTCCAAAGTCTCAGTCGACTGATAACCTCAACCATGAGGTTTAACCCCAAATATGATATTCTCATACTTGCTAGACCACCCTTAGCCTAGACCTAAGCCTTCTAGCTACCTCTATCAGCCTCATGCCTATCGAATCCCTTTAAGTCATTCATGACTTGTTCATCCATACACTAACCTTTAGGTGCTTCCATCGGCTATTGTCATGCTAAGTTGGTGTATACCGTCAAGGTACATTTGAGCTTACGCTGCCAAGACATACATTGGACTTTATGCCGCTAAACCATTGGACTTATACTACCAAGACTCCCGCTTGAATTTTATGCTGTCAATATCAACCCTTGGACTTCCCTTACCAACCCATGTTGGACTTTTCATTTACCAAGACTCAAGCTTGGACTTTCCCTTGCCAAGACTCATGCTTGGACTTTTTATGTCAACCCATGTTGGACTTTCCAATTGCCAAGACTCAAGCTTGAACTTTCCTTTGCCAAGACTCATGCTTGGACTTTCCATGCCAAGTACTCAAGACTTGGATTTTCCTTTGCCAAGATCTTTGCTTGGATTTCTTCATTATGGTCAATTCGAGGTCAACCATCTAGTCAATCTATTGTCAAATAATGGTCAACTCATGATTAAACATCAATGTCAAACATCAAATCACTACTCGAGTCAAACTCGAGTTTAGTCAATCGTGACCTGGGTCGATTGCACCAACATATATTACCTCCGTCTTTTCTACAATAATGGTTAATATTAAACAAGCTAAAATGTCTTTTGATATAATGATAAGGATGAAAAAATTGAGCCTTTTGGATTACCATTGTAGAATATTAAAATTTGTCTATCTATTTTACTAAAATCAAAAGAAATTATAAAATAATTCTCAAATTTCTATTTTAAACTTAGGATCCTCATAAATATTTTATTCATTTTCTTAATAAAAAATTCACTTTAATAAATTTTAAATTACTATCGCCACTAATATTTTGTATATCAGACACTAGTTTCTAATTCATATTTTAAATTATAATTTTTATAAATATTATATTAATTAATAATTTTTAAATAAAATTAAAGCATCAAAATATTTAATTAATATTTCGTCTAAAACATCTAATTTAAATTTAAGATTTAAAACATATGCTACTAAATAAATATAAAAAATATGATAATTTTTTTCAGTGTTCTAAAAATCGGCGATTTTACCCGATTAGGCGGCGCGTAGGCGGTGGACGCTCGTCCACCGCCCCGATATTTCCAGAGGCGACGCCGCTAGGCGTCGCCGCATTAATCGGCGGCGTCGACCGTTTTAATCGGCGCCCAGAGCGATTAATCGATGACTTCGATTAATCGGGGCGACCGACCCGGCAACGTAGTCGCGAATTCGCGATTCACGAATCGCGATTTCTGAATCAGTAAATCCTAATCGAGCCAAATTTTGGAATCCCTACCTCTTCGCTTCTTCGTCTCCGCTGCGCCCAGGGTCAAGCTTCGACTTCACGCGTGTCGCCTCTCCGACCGTCGAGTCTCTGCCTGTCTGCCGCCGACCGCGTCGCCGACGGAAGCCAAGCACCCGATCCGGATCCCCAGCCTCGCCGACACCCTTTCCGCTTTCATCGCTCACCTTTCTCCCCTCTCTGAGCTCTCCCTCCCGGACAGGTCGCCGCTCTGTTATGGCCCTTCCCTTCGCGCCGCGCCGCACGCGCCCGCAGACTAAGGTAAGGGATTATACGCATAAGAGTTATATGTTTTGATTGTTTTCACTTTTGAGAGCTCGACACGCGGTGAGAAACAACACAGCGTGTCGAGCTGAGCGATACGGTGGAGTACAACACAGCGTCCTTGTGCACGCTGTGTTGAGCACAACACCAATTTCTCACCGTCAACGCTGCGTGTCGGTTGGGCGTGTTGATTGGAACTCGAGATGTGTCACCGATAATACGCCGTGTTGTTTTGAAAATGAGATTGATCCATATGATCGCTCGATTAAGATTTCTTTCTATGGTATCTTAGCTAATACACATATTGTGTTTTCCTTTTGTTTATTCCATTTCTTAATATTCCTCATCCAAAGAATTACATACAATTCAATTTTGATGGAAAAGCTTGATTTCAGTGTGAATTTTGTTCTGTTTATTGTTCTTGTAGTGTAGCACTGCGTGTTTTCTCTTCTTGGCATCGTAAATTGGCTTTTCTTTCCCTTACTAACAATAAATAGATCCGTCTTGCATTTTGATTCAGCTTATACAAGGGTTTCATTTTTATCCTTTGTAGTGCAAAGAAAATCAAGAATGTCGTGTACTATATCTTCAAGCATCTAATTCAATGTCCGAGATTGATTTTCGTTTGAAGCGTAATTCCAATGATATTGGATGGGAATTTGCGGAATTGGTGGATCCTAAAAGTTTGGATAAGTTGAAATGTAAGTTGTGTGGAAAAATTACTAGTGGTGGAATTTATAGGCTCAAACAACATGTTGCCAATATCAAAGGAAATGTTGCCCCGTGTAAGAAGTCTTCGGATGAGGATAAAGTGAAGTGTAAGAATGCTATCAAGATGCAAGAACAAAAAGTAACAAAAGAATATGAATGAAATGGAGGTGAGAAGAAGTTGTTCTTGAAGAATACGAGGTGGACGGCGAAGGAGTCGAGGGACAAAAAGAATCACAGCGTACTCTTGGGCCTATGGATCAATTTGTATCTGTCATTGATCCTGATTCTTCATTGAGTGAAAGTAAGAAGACAAAACAACAACAAAATATTATTAATGCACTTTGGAAGCAAAGGACACATAATGTGCACCAATATTTAGCTCGATGGGTGTATGAGTCTGGTATTCCTTTTCATGCCATTGACAATGATAGCTTCAAGAGGTTTGCAGAAGCGGTTGGTCAATTTGGCCCAGGTTATCGTCCTCCAACTCAATACATGTTAAGGGAGCCCTTATTGAAAGAAGAGGTAGATAGAACTAAAAGTCTATTAAAAAAGCAAGAAGAAGAATGGGCTTTGAATGGTTGTTCAATTTTGACTGATGCATGGACTGATCGAAAAAGAAGTATCATGAATTTGTGTATAAATTGTAAATAAGGCACAACTTTCCTTTCTTCTAGGGAAGCATCGAATGAAGCACACACCGGAAATTATATATTTGAATATGTGGACAAGTGTATTGAAGAAGTTGGACCCCAAAATGTAGTTCAAGTGGTAACGGACAATGCTTCGAATAATATGGCGACAAAAGATCTGTTGAAGGAGAAGAGACCACATATATTTTGGACTTCATGTGCAACTCACACGGTGAATCTTATGCTTCAAGGAATTGGGAATCAACCTAAGTTCAAAGGGGTGATTGAAAAGGCAAAGAGCTTGACAATCTTTATTTATGCACATCACAAGACATTATCAATGATGAGAAAATTTACCAAAAAAAGAGACATAGTGAGGTCGAGAGTAACACGATTTGCAACCGCCTTTTTAACTTTACAAAGCTTGATAGAGAAGAAAAGTGAACTAAGAGCTATGGTTGCTAGTGAAGAATGGAATACATGCAAACATTCAAAGAGTGCAAAGGGGAAGGCGGCATATAATATCGCTTTGAGTACCTCTTTTTGGAATGGGGTAAGTTTTTGCTTGAAGGTGTTTGCCCCTTTAATTAAGGCGCTTCATCTTGTTGATGGGGATAATAAACCATCTATGGGTTTTGTGTATGGAGAATTACTTAGAACGAGAGAGGATATTAAGTGACATTCAACAATCAAGAGCTTCACTATCGTCCGCTTATTGATATTATTGATGAAAAAAGTCGTAATCGGCTTGATAGTCCACTACATTTGGCGGCCTACCTCTTGAACCCTTATTACTCCTTCAATGACCGAAGCATAGGAAGTGAAGAAGTGGTTATGAATGGATTTTTCACTTGTGTTGAAAGATTTTTTTTCATTTTGCACTCATTGCTAACACGGGAGGGGATAAAAATTTACTTAAAATTAAAATTATATTTAAAAAATGATTATAATTAAATGAGAAATAGGATAATAAACCTGAATAGTTATTCAATTACATTTTTAAATACTTTCAAAATTTTATAAATACTGTTACATATATTCTGTTAGTGCAAAAATAAATATAAATTAGTATTTTTAGTATTTTTTAAAAATAAATATAATAATTTTTTACATTGAAATAAATCTGGTAATAATTTATAAATTAAATTTTAATGTATTGATATATCACATGAAATTTTTAGGTTTATTCCATTAATTTTATAAATTATATTTCATCGTTTTATTAAACTAGAATGGGATCACAAATAAGAAATAAAAATTTTAATTAATTTAATTTTTTAATTAACCTTGCATCTATAAATTTAAAATATAGTATACGTAGTGAATATGAAAAAATAAACGGCTAATAACATGTTAATATATAAATTTAAATTTATCAATATTTATAATATTAGAATTAATATTATCAAATAATATTAAAAATATTTTAAAAATTAATTTAAATTCTTCTAAATTTAAACATAATAATTAAAATATATTGTAAGTGATATATACTTCATTAAAAATTCTAAATTTAAACATAATAATTAAAATATATTGTAAGTGATATATACTTCATTAAAAATTCGATATGTTAATAAATATTGTTGAATCTTAAAAATATCAAAATCCAATAACAAACCACACACTCATCCATATATCAATGAAATAAGTTATTTATAGAAATGAGAACGGAATATAGAATATAGTGTTATAAAATTTAGAGAATAACGATAATTTAATCGCAGTCGTTGATAAAAAAAATAATTAAATAATTTCAACTGTTAAAATTTTTTAAAAATCATCAAAATTAACGGTTGTTTTTTTTTTTTTTTGGCAATTTACACAGTCGATTTACAGTTAAAATTAGACCGAAGCCGTAATCAGCGTGTCTGCAGTTCAAATTGGCAGTTCATGATTAAAATTGTACCAAAATTATAACCAGGCCATTTAACGGTTTAAATTGCACAATTAAAATTACACCGGACTGGTAATTGGCTCATCCAAAATGGACCGATTACGATTACAACTCATTTAACCGGATTAACAAATAACTAACCCATTGATCCAATTATATATCAGAGCCAAATCTGGTTCAGACCCAGCGCATAATTGAGTCTACGTTGAGTCAAAGGCGAGGTATTAGGAATAGCTTTGAGATACAAATAGCTTAAGCAGATCTGCTACTCATTACACGTTGTAATCGAGCAAAGCAAACGCCGATGCAGAGTGATAAACTGACATTTTGTGAATTGCATCAACATTTCTGAGGCAAAAAAAAAATGTATTATGTTTCCAAAATTCGAATATGAAAACATAAACAAAGAAATTATGACAGCAAAGGTAACAGTTATGAGTAAATTCCAACATAATTGTTATAAATTCAATAACAAGTGGCACTAGAACAGCAGCAGTTCCATTAATAAATCACTAGGCCCATAAACCAAACCATTGATGCATTCACAGCTAAAGCTCAAGATTCCAGATGAAGATAGGAGCCAAAATACTATTAGTCCTGTATGATTCTAGATTCTCAGATGACAAAGAGAAATCTATTATTGGACTAATAGAAGTAGATATGAACAACAATAATGGAATCACATATATATGCCTAAATTTTAACATGACAATAAAAGATTTTGTTAAACACATCAAAATAATAGCTCAAGGAAAGGATTATGGAAATTTCCAAGGTAAAAATATACAGTTAGACATAATATTTTTAGAAAAAACAATGAAGTATATGAATAAAAAATTTAAAATTCAAATAAATGAAATGATAGAAGCTCTCAGCTCTAAGGGAACAAATTTCTTAAAACCAAGAGAGTATAGCTCAGAAGAATTGGCTAGTTTAGAATGGAGCCTAAAACTAGAAGAAAATCCAATAACAAAACCAGCACAAAAAAAGGCGCAGAGAATTAAGCATAAGGTTTTCAGGATACCTGACAAATACAGAAGATAGAGAGGAAGAACCTGAACTCGAAACAAACCTAATGAACAGAGAAATAGATTACCCAAAAATGCTTAGAATATTAGCCAAAAAATACTTAGACGGGATAAGAAAAAAAAAAGAAACAAACCTAATGAACAGAGAGATCAGAGGTATATTTGACGACCTAGGAGGATACGTATACAAACCTAACGACAAAAACAACATGACACTTAAAGAAATAAAACAGTTAGAGATACAAGAAAAAAGCAAAGACAAACTAAAAATAAACGAAACACTAACAGTAGATGAAGATGGAAACATCTTGGTCCTAGAAGAATCGACACATAGACACATGAACTTTATGAACACAGAATCAACAGCCACATCTAAGGCCCATACTTACCCAGAAAGTACCATGGGAACATTGGATTATGGACAAGGACACCCCCCAAGAAGAGCAGCTTCTCCTTATACCAATAACAACCCACTCCTAAGAACATTAGGAAGAAGGAGACCAACAGAACAAACCTTCTTTAGAACAGGATCAGTACTATTAAACATTACTGAATGCGACCTACAACTATACGATATCTACTTAGAACAATGGATGGTATCAGTACAAAGAGATTACTTAGCAAAACATGAGCTTGACGTAGAAACCGGAGAAGTCATGCTTAGAATAGGAGAAAATTATCTAGGAGAAACAGCCCGATCATCTTGGGAGGCATACAAAAAGAAATTTTCAGAAGAAATAGTAAAACTAGCAAGTAGAGGAAACAACATACTAAATTTCTGTTATGCAATTCACAGAATCCTTACGGCAAGAGACGCTAATACAGGTTTAGATATTAGGCAAAAAGAGACAATGAGAGACCTAGAACAAATCTAACTCTTTGACTGGTCCATGATAAAGAAATTCTGTAATGATTATTTACATCTAGCATCTATTTTAGGAAACTACTATAATACAGATGTAGGAGAATGACTCTTAGCAAACTACCAGGAGAATTAGGGAAAGAAATACATAAATCATGGACAGAAATACATGTACCAGAAGAATATAACAACATAGATTTCAGGATACAACACATAATAAATAAACTTAAAGAAAAATACACCAATATCAAAATTCAAAAGCAACTTAAAAACCAACAATACGGTTTCTGTAAACAAATCTACACCCCACAGCAATATGGAAACAACCCACAAAGGGAAAGGATAAACCCAAAACCAAAAAGAAAACCAAAGCAAACATACTACCTAAGGAGAAGTAAAGCAAGAAAACCATATCTGAATAAAGAAAAACATGTTAGGAAATTCAATCCGAAAAAAACATACTTCAATCTAATAACATGCTACGCCTATAATCAATAAGGGCATTTATCATCAGCATGTCCCAATAGAAAAAACTTATTTAGTAGAGAAGCAACTCTAGTAGCATGTACAAACGAAGACCTAGTTGAAGTACAGACAGATGTCTCAGATACATCATCAATATACTCTGTAGTAACAGTAGCAGACCTGGAAGAAATCCCACAAACAACGGACTACTCTTTGGTAAATTCATTCTTAGAAGCAGACCAAACTAGGCAAAATTATAACCATGAAATAGACGAGGCAGAATGGGACCAATTGCACAACTTTGAAAATAACTATATGTTCCGACAAACCCCGATCCAGTCAACATGTACCCACATTTGGGACCTGAGATCAGGAGCAGACCATATACCATGCTCCGTTTGTGGATACTTTCCGTCACTAGACAAAAGGGGAACTTGTACAGTTTGTAGACAGTAGTTGTGTAATTACTGCCTTTTCGAACAACACCACATAAGCATATCAGAACCATCCACAAGAAAAAGTACTATGAAGACTACCCTATTAGAAGCTAGGATATCAGTATTAGAAACTAGAATCAACATCTTGGAAAATAAAATAGAACTACTCAGACAAAGCCTACAACAACGAGACTTTGAAGGATTTGAAGAGGAACAAGCAAACGTAATAACCCAGCCAGCAGAAACTAATATGATTTTTGTAAAAACACCAAGCATGTGCAATACTAGAAAATCAGTCGACCTAAGAGTACAGTGTATTTTAAACATACAAGGACACGAAATAAAAATCCAAGCCTTGCTAGATACAAGAGCAACAAGTTCGACCCTAGACCTTAAGGCAATACAAAATGTGCTCCCCAAAGAAGTAATAAAATATACATCAGAACCTATGATCAGTACCCAATTTGACGGACAACACTTGGCCTGTCACACTTTTATAAAAAATGCACACATTAAGATCTATAACAACTGTGGTCAATATAGCAATGATATATCTATACCACACATCTGAGTAAGACCTTTAAATCATCCAGACCTCCAGCTTATTCTGAGACTCTAATTCCTCCTGGCAAAAGATAGAGCTCTCTTTCTATCACCAGATTATGTGTTTTTTCTTTCTAATCCCATAATCTCTCCCATCTTGTCAGAATATCCTTCTTCATTTAGAGCCCCAGAAAGAAAATGTAAGTGCCCTACAGGAGATAAACAAGAATGTAGTTGTAAGGACCAACAAACAATCACCTAATAGCGAATCAGATATAGGAATGAACTAGAATTAGACTCAGATATAGAAGAGCCCCAGTTCATTAATACAACATACATATTAAAACAAATTAACACCTCCGATGACCTAGATACAATAGTATCTAAATTAGAAAAAATCGAAATCATAGGAGATGACCCTACAAAATACTAGGACAGAAACAAGACACAATGCAAGTTAAGCATAATTAACCCAGACATAACCATTAAAGCATAAGAACTCAAATATACAAATTGGGAAACAGAAGAATGCAAACTCCATATAAAACAAACGCTAAAGATGAAAATCATAAGGAGATCTACCTCTAGACACAGGAATCCAGCCTTCATAGTAAACAAAAGTTCAGAACAAAAAAGAGGACAATCTAGAATGACCTTTAATTATAAAAGATTAAATGATAATTGTCATGATGATGGATACAAAATACCTGACAAAGAAGCCCTAATCAATAAAATACAGAACTCAGAATGGTATTCAAAATTTGACAAGTAAAAATGTACCCAGAATAAATAGAATGGACAGCATTCACTTGCCCAGAAAGACATTTTGAATGGCTGGTAATATCTTTTGGCATAAAAGTAGCACCCCAGATATTCCAATGAAAAATGGATGACATATTTAAAGATGCAAAAGGCTTTACACGTGTCTCCATAGATGATGTGCTGGTTTTCTCGAAGACCAAACAAGAACACATGGCACATCTCCACATGGTTTTTACTCTTATAGAAACCAACGGCCTAATTATATCTAAAAAGAAACTACAATTAGCCACCAGACACATAGAATTTTTAGGAGCCAAGATAGGAAAAGGTACAATATCACTACAACCCCACATCTCTACCAAAATACTAAATTTTCCCGACAAAATAGAAAACACCAAGGACCTTAGAGCCTTTTTAGGACTACTCAACTACGCAAGACAGTATATCAAAGACATTGAAAAAATCAGTGGACCACTATACAACAAGACAAGTCCTAAAGGCCAAAGACATTTTAACCAACAAGATATTGAGTTAGTTAAAATTATAAAGGACAAGGTTAAAAATTTACCCACACTCTCCTTACCATTAGACACAGATTACCTAGTCATAGAGACAGATGGCTGTGAAACCGGATGGGGAGGAGACCTGCTCAGAAAGCCCAATAAATATGAAACAAAAGCACAAGAAAGTCTATGCAGATATGCATCAGGAAAATTTCATGAGAAAAGACACTTGACATCCCTAGAATATGAAATCCTAGTAGTCATCTATTGTCTTGAAGCTTTTTATTTGTTCATATGTGACAAAAAAGAAATCACAATACGAACAGACTGCGAGGCCATAGTCAAATACCACGAACAAAGCAAGACAAAGAAAGCCTTTCTGCAAAAAGATGGATGAAATTTACAGATACAATTATTAACAAAGGCATGAAAATACAATGGGAACACATTAAGGGAACCAACAATTCTCTCGCAGACACTTTATCCAGGTTACTAACACGATGCTCTTACAGATGGAGAGACAAAACCTCAAAACAATTATTACACCCACCAGAACATGGGATCAATACAAGACCACAAGAATCGGACCACAAGAGCTAAGAAAGATGTAACATAGACCACATATGGAGCAAATGCAGACAACAATAATTGACAACATATGAAACATCCCAACAGTCCCGGGGGTAGCTTCCTACAAGATAGGAGTAATAAATGCACTTATCTATTACTTCTTACATCTTAAAGACATGCCCAGCTCAGCAAGACAAACAGGAAGATACACCTATTACAGGATCATGCAGTCCCATGCGCAGATTATATACAGGAAGAAGCTAAAAATCTCCTCTAGATGAAGCAAAGGAGAAGAACTGGGAGGTTTTGACTCACTGAGGTAGCCTGCAATCCGGAAAGAAGTAGGACCAAACTACTTCTTGAGCTCTTCAATAAAAAACAAACATCTCATGAAGACAAGCCCACAGACAACTTATGCAGAAACCGTTGCAGACAAAGGTAAATCGGTAAAACCTATTGCGGCGCGAAAAACCGAAACCGGCCCGGATAGATATGGGCCGATTCAGCGACCTCAAGCGGACCTAGGCGTATACACGAGGCGATGAGCGAGGCGAGAATGGAGGACGTTCCACATACTACAAGAAGCACTACAATGGGTACAAATTGACCCCCAACCAGGTATCACGGTACTCTATGAGACCGAATACAACTTCAAGATAAGATGCCAAAACAAATTCAAAGATTGTATCACAGAAAAACATGGTTGCCAATGTCAATTACAATATGTCATAAGAAAGGCAAGTATAGACCTAAGTGTCTATCATATACAAAAATTTAGAGGGGTAGAAATAACTCCATTCATCCTACTTGATCACGGAATTCTCAACGAACTATGAGTTCAAGCCCACAACATCACAGATGCTTTTCCATACAAACTCAGAAATGCTCTTAGAAATAGAGACCTTCGAGAGTTATGTCACATGCTCAATAGAAAGTTCGCCACCAGAATGGATAAACCATAAAATAGAGTCAGCCAGGCACGTCATAAAACTCAGGTCCCGAGAAATCATTTATAAACCAGAAGCTTTAGAAGACGTATTCCCAAGCGATCCAGATGAACATTGGGGAGCGACTGTACCTCTTCCTGAACAAGCAAAACACTGGAGAGCTTCGCTCCAAGGAACAAATTGGCTCTGGGACGACGCCAGAGATAGCTACGAGTTTGTACTAGTAGCAGAGACATTCACAGAGAAGATATATTGGCCATCATACAAATGAACCCAATTCTTTCCATTCAAATATAATACGCAAAATCCAGAATTGGTAGAACACTACAGACAAAGACAATTAAAGTGGATACTAAAAAAATCCACTCAAATTACAGCCAAAGAATACAGAGAAAATATGACAGAACAACAAAGGAGGACAAGAACTCCACCAGCACCAGATGGTCCAAGCTCCACTACCTCGACTCAAGAAAGGAATCTAGACAACATGATGGAAAGTTAACCTCACCACGCAACTTGCATGACTTTACAGCTCAGAAAAGAATCATCGTACAAAGACACCTCAAAAGCATCTATCAAAAGAAAACAAGTATGTCAGCTTTACAGCAACATAAGCACTAAGCAGATTACTTCGCCCCGAAGTAAATGTGGCTATAAAAGAAGAAGTCACTCTACATCCAGAGGCATCCCCTCGAAGAACTATCATCTTAGTTTGTGAGTGTTTGAGTGTTCCAGTACCAGAGTCTGTTTCCTCTTCTAGCATCATATTGTAAGTTACTGTGTGTTTTATTTCAAGAGTCTTGTACTTGTTTTCTTGTCTGCTTTGTAATTTTCTTCTTGCAATTTCCTTTGAATGCATCGTAATATTTTCCTGAATATTAAGGTTGTTCTTCAAAGTCCTTATTCTCTTTCTAAGAGATAACTCCGCTAATCTACTTGTAAGACCTGTGAAATCGAAAATAATTTTTTTTTTAGCTTTTTTTTTTTTAGCTAAGAATATCTAGGTTTTCTCGTGAGCCTCACCTCCCTAAATCCTTCTACCCAGCCCCGATATCTAGACCCTCCTTGGTCTTATCAGCACATGTCTTACAAGTAGATTAGCGGAGTTATCTCTTAGAAAGAGAATAAGGACTTTGAAGAACAACCTTAATATTCAGGAAAATATTACGATACATTCAAAGGAAATTGCAAGAAGAAAATTACAAAGCACACAGGAAAACAAGTACAAGACTCTTGAAATAAAACACACAGTAACTTACAATATGATGCTAGAAGAGGAAACAGACTCTGGTACTGGAAACTGGAACACTCACAAACTAAGGTGATAGTTCTTCGAGGGGATGCCTCTGGATGTGAGTGACTTCTTCTTTTATAGCCACATTTACTTCGGGGCGAAGTAATCTGCTTAGTGCTTATGTCTATGCGCAGTCGACATACTTGTTTTCTTTCGATAGATGCTTGAGGTGTCTCTGTACGATGATTCTTTTCTGAGCTGTAAAGTCATGCAAGTTGCGTGGTGAGGTTAACTTTCCATCATGTTGTCTAGATTCCTTTCTTGAGTCGAGGTAGTGGAGCTGACCATCCGTAGCCGTGGAGTTCTTGTCCTCCTCGTTGCTCACATATTTTCTCTGTATTCTTTGGCTGTAATTTGAGTGGATTTTTTTAGTATCCACTTTAATTGTCTTTGTCTGTAGTGTTCTACCAATTCTGGATTTTGCGTATTATATTTGAATGGAAAGAATTGGGTTCCTTTGTATGATGGCCAATATATCTTCTCTGTGAATGTCTCTGCTACCAGTACAAACTCGTAGCTATCTCTGGCGTCGTCCCAGAGCCAATTTGTTCTCGAGCGAAGCTCCAAAGATTTTGCTTGTTCAGAAGAGGTATAGTCGCCTCAATGTTCATCCGGATCGCTGGGAATACGCCTTCTAAAGCTTCCGGTTTATAAATGATTTCTGACCTCGAGTTTTATGACGTCGGCCGACTCTTATTTTACGGTTTATCCATTCGTGGCGAACTTTCTATCGAGCATGTGACATAACTCGAAGGTCTCTATTTCTAAGAGCATTTTGATAGCATTTCGAAGCTCAGATGGAAAAGCATCCGTGATGTCGGGCTCGAACCCATAGTTCGCCGAGAATTCCGTGATCAAGCAGGATGAACGGAGTTATTTCTACCTCTAAATTTTTCAGATACGACACTTATACTTAGGTCTATACTTGCCTTTCTTATGGCATATTGTAATCGCATCGCAACCATGTTTTTCTGTGATACAATCTAATTTGTTTTCGCATCTTATCTCAAGTTGTATTCGGTCTCATAGTACCGCGATACCCGGTCGGGATCAATGTACACCTATCAGAGTGCTTCAGTAGTATGTGGAACGCCCTCCATTCCGCTCTCGCTCCATGTACGCCTAGGTCCGCTTAGAGTCATTGAATCGCCCATATCTATCCGGGCCGGGTTCCTGTTTTCCGTACCGCAATAGGTTTTACCGATTTGTTCGTTCGCATAAGTTGTCTCGGGCTTGTCTTCACGAGATGTTTGCTTTTATCAAGAGCTCAAGAAGTAGTTCGTCCTACTTCTTCCGGACGCTTCTAGGGCTACCTCATGAGTCAAAACCTCCCAGCTTCTTCTCCTCGCTTCATCTAGAGGAGATTTTTAGCTTCTTCCCAGCTTATATAATCTCGCATGGGGACTCACATGATCCCGTAATAGGTGTATCTTCCTGTTTGTCTTGCTGAGTTGAGCATGTCTTTAAGATGTAAGAAGTAATAGATGAGTGCATTTATTACTCCTATCTTATAGGAAGCTACCCCGGGACTGTTGGGATGTTCCATATGTTGTCAATTATTGTTATCTGCATTTGCTCCATATGTGGTCTATGTTCTGTCCTGAATTGTTCCTCCGTACGGGAGTATATTCTTAGCTCTTGTGGTTCGATTCTTGTGGTCTTGTATTGACCCCATGTTCGGATGGGTGTAATAATTGTTTTGAGGTTTTGTCTCTCCATCTATAAGAGCATCATGTTAGTAACCTGGATAAAGTGTCTGCGAGGGAATTATTGGTTCCCTTAATGTGTTCCCATTGTATTTTCATGCTTTTGTTAATAATTGTATCTGTAAATTTCATCCATCTTTTTGCAGAAAGAGTTCTTTTCTTTGTCTTGCTTTGTTCGTGGTATTTGATTATGGCCTCGTAGTCTGTTCGTATTGTGATTTCTTTTTTGTCACATATGAACAAATAAAAAGCTTCAAGATAATAGATGACTGCTAGGATTTCATAATCTAGGGATGTCAGGTATCTTTTCTCATGAAATTTTCCTGATGCATATCTGCATAGCCTTTCTTGAGCTTTTGTTTCATATTTATTGGGCTTTCTGAGCAGGACTCCTCCCCATCCGGTTTCACAGCCATCTGTCTCTAAGACTAGGTAATCTGTGTCTAATAGTAAGGAGAGTGTGGGTAAATTTTTAACCTTGTCCTTTATAATTTTAACTAACTCAATATCTTGGCTTATTGTGATAAATGGTCCACTGATTTTTCCAATGTCTTTGATATACTATCTTGCGTAGTTGAGTAGTCCTAAAAAGGCTCTAAGGTCCTTGGTATTTTCTATTTTGTTTGAAAATTTTAATATTTTGGTAGAGATGTGGGGTTGTAGTGATATTGTACCATTTCCTATCTCGGCTCTTAAAAATTCTATATGTCTGATGACTAATTGTAGTTTCTTTTTAGATATAATTAGGCCGTTGATTTCTATAAGAGTAAAAACCATGTGGAGATGTGTCATGTGTTCTTGTTTGGTCTTCGAGAAAACCAGCACATCGTCTATGTAGACATATGTAAAGTCTTTTGCATCTTTAAATATGTCATCCATTTTTCGTTGGAATATCTGGATGCTACTTTTATGCCAAAAGGCATTACCAGTCATTCAAAATATCCTTCTGGGCAAGTGAATGCTATCAATTCTATTGATTCTGGGTGCATTTTTACCTGCCAAAATCTTGATTTCATGTCAAATTTTGAATATCATTCTGAGTTCTGTATTTTATTGATTAGGGCTTCTTTGTCAGGTATTTTGTATCCATCATCATCGTAATTATCATTTATAATTAAAGACCATTCTAGATTGTCCACTTTTTTGTTCTGAACTTTTATTTACTATGAAGGTTGGACTCCTGTGTCTAGAGGTAGATCTCCTTATGATTTTCATCTTTAGCATTTGTTTTATATGGAGTTTGCATTCTTCTATTTCCCAATTTGTATATTTGAGTTCTTGTGTTTTAATGGTTATGTCTGAGTTAATTATGCTTAACTTGCATTGTGTCTTGTTTCTGTCCCAGTATTTTGTAGGGTCATCTCTTATGATTTCGATTTTTTCTAATTTAGATACTATTGTATCTAGGTCATCGAAGGTGTTAATTTGTTTTAATATGTATGTTGTATTAATCAACTGGGGCTCTTCTATGTCTGAGTCTAATTCTAGTTCGCTGTCTATTCCTGATTCGCTATCTGTGTCCTAGTTATCTTGATAGGTGATTGTTTGTTGGTCCTTACAACTACATTCTTGTTTATCTCCTGTAGGGCACTTACATTTTCTTTCTGGGGCTCTGAATGAAGAAGGATATTCTGACAAGATGGGAGAGATTATGGGATTAGAAAGGAAAAACACATAATCTGGTGATAGAAAGAGAGTTCTATCTTTTGCCAGGAGGAATTGGAGTCCCAGAATAAGCTGCAGGTCTGGATGATTTAAAGGTCTTACCCAGATGTGTGGTATAGATATAGCATTGCTATATTGACCACAGTTGGTATAGATCTTAATGTGTGCATTTTTTATAAAAGTGTGACAGACTAAGTGTTGTCCGTCAAATTGGGTACTGACCATAGGTTCTGATGTATATTTTATTACTTCTTTGGGGAGAACATTTTGTATTGCCTTAAGGTCTAGGGTCGAACTTGTTGCTCCTGTATCTAGCAAGGTTTGGATTTTTATCTCGTGTCCTTGTATGTTTAAAATACACTGTACTCCTAGGTCGACTGATTTTCCAGTATTGCACATGCTTGGTGTTTTTACAAAAACCATATTAGTTTCTGCTGACTGGGTTATTACGTTTGCTTGTTCCTCTTCAAATCCTTCAAAGTCTCGTTGTTGTAGGCTTTGTCTGAGTAGTTCTATTTTATTTTCCAAGATGTTGATTCTAGTTTCTAATGCTGATATCCTAATTTCTAATAGGGTAGTCTTCATAGTACTTTTTCTTGTGGATGGTTCTGATATGCTTATGTGGTGTTGTTCGAAAAGGCAGTAATTACACAACTGTTGTCTACAAACTCTACAAGTTCCCCTTTTGTCTAGTGACGGAAAGTATCCACAAACGGAGCATGGTATATGGTCTGCTCCTGATCTCAGGTCCCAAATGTGGGTACATGTTGACTGGACCGGTTCATTTAACATATAGTTATTTTCAAAGTCAGGCGATTGGTCTCATTCTGCCTCGTCTATTTCATGGTTATAATTTTGCCTAGTTTGGTCTGCTTCTAAGAATGAATTTACCAAAGAGTAGTCCGTTGTTTGTGGGATTTCTTCCAGGTCTACTACTGTTACTACAGAGTATATTGATAATGTATCTGAGACATCTGTCTGTACTTCAACTAGGTCTTCGTTTGTACATGCTACTAGAATTGCTTCTCTACTAAAAAAGTTTTTTCTATTGGGACATGCTGATGATAAATGTCCTTGTTGATTACAGGCATAGCATGTTATTAGATTGGAGTATATTTTTTTCGGATTGAATTTCATAACATGTTTTTCTTTATTCAGATATGGTTTTCTTGCTTTACTTCTCCTTAGGTAGTATGTTTGCTTTGGTTTTCTTTTTGGTTTTGGGTTTATCCTTTCCCTTTGTGGGTTGTTTCCATATTGCTGTGGAGTGTAGATTTGTTTACAGAAACCGTATTGTTGGTTTTTAAGTTGCTTTTGAATTTGGATATAGGTGCATTTTTCTTTAAGTTTATTTATTATGTGTTGTATTCTGACGCCTATGTTGTTATATTCTTTTGATACATGCATTTCTGTCCATGACTTGTGTATTTCTTTCCCTAATTCTCCTGGTAGTTTGCTAAAGAGTCGTTCTCCTACATCTGTATTATAGTAGTTTCCTGAAATAGATGCTAGATGTAAAAAATCATTACAGAATTTCTTTATGGACCAGTCAAAGAGTTGGATTTGTTCTAGGTCTCTCATTTCCTCTTTTTGCCTAATTTCTAAACTCAGATATTGCCTCTCCGTAAGGATTCTGTGAATCGCATAATGTAAATTTAGTATGTTGTTTCCTCTACTTGCTAGTTTTACTATTTCTTCCGAAATTTCTTTTCAGATGCCTCCCAAGACGATCGCTTTCCTAGATAATTTTCTCCTATTCTAAGCATGGCTTCTCTGCTTCTACATCAAGCTCATGTTTTGCTAAGTAATCTTTCAGACCGATACCATCCATCGTTCTAAGTAGATATCGATAGTCAGTGGTCGATTCAAGAATGTTTAATAAGATCGATCCCGCTCTAAAGAAGGTTTGTTCTGGGTCTCCTTCTTCCTAATGTTCTGGAGTGGGTTGTTATCGTATAAGGAGAAGCCGCTCCTCGAGGGTGTCCTCGTCCATAATCCAATGTTCTCATGGTACTTTCTGCAAGTATGGGCCTTAGATGTGCGCTGATTCGTGGTTCATAAAGTTCATGTGTCTGTGTCGATTCTTCTAGACCAAGAGGTTTCCATCTTCATCTACTGTAGTGTTTCGCTTATTTTTAGTCCTTTGCTTTTTCTTGTATCTCTAATTGTTTTATTTCTTAAGTGTCATGTTGTTTTTGTCGCTAGGTTTGTAATGATCCTCCCAGTCGTCAAATATACCTCTGATCTCTCTGTTCATTAGGTTTGTTTCTTTTCTTTTTCTTATCCCGTCTAAGTGTTTTTTGGCTAATATTCTAAGCATTTCTGGGTAATCTATTTCTCTGTTCATTAGGTTTGTTTCGAGTTCAGGTATCCTGAAAATCTGATGCTTAATTCTCCGCGCCTGTTTTTGTACATTATAGACTGTGTTGGTTTTGTTATTGGGTTTTCTTCTTCTAGTTTTAGGCTTCATTCCAAACTAGCCAATTCTTCTGAGCTATACTCTCTTGGTTTTAAGAAATTTGTTCGAGAGCTTCTATCATTCTATTTATTTGAATTTTAAAATTGTTATTCATATAGTTCATTGTTTTTTCTAAAAACACTATGTCTAACTGTATATTTTTGCCTTGGAAATTTCTATAACTCTTTCCTTGAGCTATTATTTTGATGTGTTTAACAAAGTCTTTTATTGTCATGTTAAAATTTGGACATATATATGTGATTCCACTATTGTTGTTCATATCTACTTCTATTAGTCCAATAATAGATTTCTCTTTGTCATCTGAGAATCTGGAATCATACAGGACTAATAGTACTTTGGCTCCTATCTTCATCCTAGTTAGTCCTCTAATTCCAAAGACTATTAGTCCTAAATGTATGTAATTATGTTGTTTATGCAGTAATTGTCTTCCTGCTTCTTCTGTCATAAGGGTAAGCCGCTCTTCTCCTCCGTCAGGCAAGTGTAAGACTTCTACCCTATGGTGTCTATAGACAGAGTTTGTGAAGGATAGTAGGTTTCGTCCATATAGTCTTCTGGGATTAAGGATGTTTAATTGTTCATTAGAGAATGTTTCCATTGTTCGATCTATATCTATGATTTCTTCTATTCTATGTTGATTGGTTGTATTGCTTTGTAGGTTATCTAGCCAAGCTAGACTTGAGGGAGGTTTTGATAAAGATCTTCGTCCTCCGATTGTTCTAGATGTCCCAGAGAATATATTGGCTGCTGTCCTATTCAATTTTTTTCTTGGTAGGTTATGAATGAGTATGTAGAAGGTCTTCTTCTGATTATCCCTCCTGTGGAGAGTTTTCCTAGGTCTTTACTAAGAGTCTCAATAGACTGATTCCAATTTCTTATGTTACCTACTTCCACTGTATTCCTTTCAATGTTTAGGATTTTTGTTTCTAGTACTGTAATCCTATGGTGTAGTGAAGTTAATAGTGCTTTTATTGTATTATTTTGTTATATTTGGATTTGGTATGCTTTTCCTTGTACTTCTACTTTGTTATATCCATCTTCACGAGTTTTTGTATAGGTCCGCGCGTACTCCAAAGCTTTTTCGTAATAGGTATTTTCAAAGTTCAGTTTGTTCATTTAAGGAGGAGATCTCTTAATTGTTTTTGTAGTTCTTTGAACTAGCACTCTATGGTTTTTAGGAATCTTTCTACCTTAGCTAGAAGGTCCTTGTTTTCAATTTCGAAATTCCTAGGCTGATTTTGATTCAAAACCCTAGTGAGATTCAGAAAATCACTTCTCTTGGGTAAGTTTATAAAATTGACTTGACTAATTCTTCTGTTTAGACTTTCTTGACAGATTTTTAAGTATTCGATGTTTTGGCTTATTTCACTAATTTGATTCTGTTGTTTGTTAAGAATAGTTATTATTAGTTCAGAAGCGTGATGTAAGTCTTGGAGATTTGTTTTTGCTGACAAACTTCCTCCGATGATAAGATCGGTTATGGCATTTAGTTGAAAGTGTTCTGAATGTATTTGATGTGAAATTTGTTTAAATCTGTGATAACAGTGGTGTGTTCCTAAGTCTAATGTTAGTATTTTTCTACCAGATATTGTGGCTAGATCTAGGTATTCTAGCTTATTGTTCATTCATCCCTAGGCTCGAAGGCTCTGATACCAAATTGTGCTCTGAAATCGAAAATAATTTTTTTTTTATAGGTGAGGCTCACGAAAAACCTAGATATTCCTAGCTAAAAAAAAAAAGCTAAAAAAAATATATAAAAAAAATTATTTTCAATTTCACAGCACAAATTGGTATCAGAGCCTTCGAGCCTAGGGATGAATGAACAATAAGCTAGAATACCTAGATCTAGCCACAATATCTAGTAGAAAAATACAAACATTAGACTTAGGAACACACCACTGTTATCACAGATCTAAACAAACTTCACATCAAATACATTCAGAACACTTTCAACTAAATACCATAACCAATCTTATCATCAGAGGAAGTTTGTCAGCAAAAACAAATCTCCAAGACTTACATCACGCTTCTGAACTAATAATAACTACTCTTAACAAACAACATAATCAGATTAGTGAAATAAGCCAAAACATCGAATACTTAAAAATCTGTCAAGAAAGTCTAAACAGAAGAATTAGTCAAGTCAATTTTATAAACTTACCCAAGAGAAGTGATCTTCTGAATCTCACTAGGGTTTTGAATCAAAATCAGCCTAGGAATTTCGAAATTGAAAACAAGGATCTTCTAGCTAAGGTAGAAAGATAGGAAAAACACTGAACTATATGAATAACAATTTTAAAATTCAAATAAATGGAATGATAGAAGCTCTCAGCTCTAAGGGAACAAATTTCTTAAAACCAAGAGAGTATAGCTCAGAAGAATTGGCTAGTTTGGAATGGAGCCTAAAACTAGAAGAAGAAAACCCAATAACAAAACCAACACAGTCTATAATGTACAAAAACAGGCGCGGAGAATTAAGCATCAGATTTTCAGGATACCTGACAAATACAGAAGATGGAGAGGAAGAACCTGAACTCGAAACAAACCTAATGAACAGAGAAATAGATTACCCAGAAATGCTTAGAATATTAGCCAAAAAACACTTAGACGGGATAAGAAAAAAAAAAGAAACAAACCTAATGAACAGAGAGATCAGAGGTATATTTGACGACCTAGGAGGATACGTATACAAACCTAGCGACAAAAACAACATGACACTTAAAGAAATAAAACAGTTAGAGATACAAGAAAAAAGCAAAGGCAAACTAAAAATAAACGAAACACTAACAGTAGATGAAGATGGAAACATCTTGGTCCTAGAAGAATCGGCACATGGACACATGAACTTTATGAACACAGAATCAACAGCCACATCTAAGGCCCATACTTACCCAGAAAGTACCATGGGAACATTGGATTATGGACAAGAACACCCCCCAAGAAGAGCAGCTTCTCCTTATACCAATAACAACTCACTCCTAAGAACGTTAGGAAGAAGGAGACCAACAGAACAAATCTTCTTTGGAACAGGATCAGTACTATTAAACATTACTGAATGTGACCCACAACTATACGATACATACTTAGAATAATGGATGGTATCAGTACAAAGAGATTACTTAGCAAAACATGAGCTTGACGTAGAAACCGGAGAAGTCATGCTTAGAATAGGAGAAAATTATCTAGGAGAAACAGCCCGATCATCTTGTGAGGCATACAAAAAGAAATTTCCAGAAGAAATAGTAAAACTAGCAAGTAGAGGAAACAACATACTAAATTTCTGTTATGCAATTCACAGAATCCTTACGGCAAGAGACGCTAATACAGGTTTAGATATTAGGCAAAAAGAGGCAATGAAAGACCTAGAACAAATCCAACTCTTTGACTGGTCCATGATAAAGAAATTCTATAATGATTTTTTACATCTAGTATCTATTTCAGGAAACTACTATAATACCGATGTAGGAGAACGACTCTTTAGCAAACTGCCAGGAGAATTAGGGAAAGAAATACATAAGTCATGGACAGAAATGCACGTACCAGAAGAATATAACAACATAGGCGTCAAGATACAACACATAATAAATAAACTTAAAAAAAAATACACCTATATCCAAATTCAAAAGCAACTTAAAAATCAACAATACGGTTTCTGTAAACAAATCTACACCCCACAGCAATATGGAAACAACCCACAAAGGGAAAGGATAAACCCAAAACCAAAAAGAAAACCAAAGCAAACATACTACCTAAGGAGAAGTAAAGCAAGAAAACCATATCTGAATAAAGAAAAACATGTTAAGAAATTCAATCCGAAAAAAACATACTCCAATCTAATAACATGCTACGCCTGTAATCAACAAGGGCATTTATCATCAGCATGTCCCAATAGAAAAAACTTATTTAGTAGAGAAGCAACTCTAGTAGCATGTACAAACGAAGACCTAGTTAAAGTACAGACAGATGTCTCAGATACATCATCAATATACTCTGTAGTAACAGTAGCAGACCTGGAAGAAATCCCACAAACAACGGACTACTCTTTGGTAAATTCATTCTTAGAAGCAGACCAAACTAGGCAAAATTATAACCATGAAATAGACGAGGCAGAATGAGACCAATTGCACAACTTTGAAAATAACTATATGTTCCGACAAACCCCGGTCCCGTCAACATGTACCCACATTTGGGACCTGAGATCAGGAGCAGACCATATACCATGCTCCGTTTGTGGATACTTTCCGTCACTAGACAAAAGGGGAACTTGTAGAGTTTGTAGACAGCAGTTGTGTAATTACTGTCTTTTCGAACAACACCACATAAGCATATCAGAACCATCCACAAGAAAAAGTACTATGAAGACTACTCTATTAGAAACTAGGATATCAATATTAGAAACTAGAATCAACATCTTAGAAAATGAAATAGAACTACTCAAACAAAGCCTACAACAACGAGACTTTGAAGGATTTGAAGAGGAACAAGCAAACGTAATAACCCAGCCAGCAGAAACTAATATGATTTTTGTAAAAACACCAAGCATGTGCAATACTGGAAAATCAATCGACCTAGGAGTACAGTGTATTTTAAACATACAAGGACACGAGATAAAAATCCAAACCTTGCTAGATACAGGAGCAACAAGTTCGACCCTAGACCTTAAGGCAATACAAAATGTTCTCCCCAAAGAAGTAATAAAATATACATCAAAACCTATGGCTAGTACCCAATTTGACGGACAACACTTAGTCTGTCACACTTTTATAAAAAAATGCACACATTAAGATCTATAACAACTGTGGTCAATATAGCAATATTATATCTATACCCCACATCTGGGTAAGACCTTTAAATCATCCAGACCTCCAGCTTATTCTGGGACTCCAATTCCTCCTGGCAAAAGATAAAGCTCTCTTTCTATCACCAGATTATGTGTTTTTCCTTTCTAATCCCATAATCTCTCTCATCTTGTCAGAATATCCTTCTTCATTCAGAGCCCCAGAAAGAAAATGTAAGTGCCCTACAGGTGATAAACAAGAATGTAGTTGTAAGGACCAACAAACAATCACCTATCAAGATAACCAGGACACAGATAGCGAATCAGGAATAGACAGCGAACTAGAATTAAACTCAGACATAGAAGAGCCCAGTTGATTAATACAACATACATATTAAAACAAATTAACACCTCCGATGACCTAGATACAATAGTATCTAAATTAGAAAAAATCGAAATCATAGGAGATGACCCTACAAAATACTAGGACAGAAACAAGACACAATGCAAGTTAAGCATAATTAACCCAGACATAACCATTAAAGCACAAGAACTCAAATATACAAATTGGGAAACAGAAGAATGTAAACTCCATATAAAACAAATGCTAAAGATGAAAATCATAAGGAGATCTACCTCTAGACACAGGAGTCCAGCCTTCATAGTAAACAAAAATTTAGAACAAAAAAAGGACAATCTAGAATGGTCTTTAATTATAAAAGATTAAATGATAATTGTCATGATGATGGATACAAAATACCTGACAAAGAAGCCCTAATCAATAAAATACAGAACTCAGAATGGTATTCAAAATTTGACATGAAATCAGGATTTTGACAGGTAAAAATGCATCCAGAATCAATAGAATAGACAGCATTCCCTTGCCCAGAAGGACATTTTGAATGGCTGGTAATGCCTTTTGGCATAAAAGTAGCACACCAAATATTCCAACGAAAAATGAATGACATATTTAAAGATGCAAAAGACTTTACATGTGTCTACATAGACGATGTGTTGATTTTCTCGAAGACCAAACAAGAACACATGACACATCTCCACATGGTTTTTACTCTTATAGAAACCAACGGGCTAATTATATCTAAAAAGAAACTACAATTAGCCACCAGACACATAGAATTTTTAGGAGCCGAGATAGGAAAAAGTACAATATCACTACAACCCCACATCTCTACCAAAATACTAAATTTTCCAGACAAAATAGAAAACACCAAGGACCTTAGAGCCTTTTTAGGACTACTCAACTAAGCAAGACAGTATATCAAAGACATTGGAAAAATCAGTGGACCACTATACAACAAGACAAGCCCTAAAGGCCAAAGACATTTTAACCAACAAGATATTGAGTTAGTTAAAATTATAAAGGACAAGGTTAAAAATTTACCCACACTCTCCTTACCATTAGACACAGATTACCTAGTCTTAGAGACAGATGGCTGTGAAACCGGATGGGGAGGAGTCCTGCTCAGAAAGCCCAATAAATATGAAACAAAAGCCCAAGAAAGTCTATGCAGATATGCATCAGGAAAATTTCATGAGAAAGGACACCTGACATCCCTAGATTATGAAATCCTAGCAGTCATCTATTGTCTTGAAGCTTTTTATTTGTTCATATGTGACAAAAAAGAAATCACAATACGAACAGACTGCGAGGCCATAGTCAAATACCACGAACAAAGCAAGACAGAGAAAAGAACCCTTTCTGCAAGAAGATGGATGAAATTTACAGATACAATTATTAACAAAGGCATGAAAATACAATGGAAACACATTAAGGGAACCAACAATTCCCTCGCAGACACTTTATCCAGGTTACTAACATGATGCTCTTACAGATGGAGAGACAAAACCTCAAAACAATTATTACACCCACCAGAACATGGGGTCAATACAAGACCACAAGAATCGGACTACAAGAGCTAAGAATATACTCCCATACAGAGGAACAATTCAGGACAGAACATAGACCACATATGGAGCAAATGCAGACAACAATAATTGACAATATATGGAACATCCCAACAGTCCCGGGGGTAGCTTCCTACAAGATAGGAGTAATAAATGCACTTATCTATTACTTCTTATATCTTAAAGACATGCACAGCTCAGCAAGACAAACAGGAAGATACACCTATTACGGGATCATGACAGGTCCCCATGCAGGATTATATACCTGGGAAGAAGCTAAAAATCTCCTCCTAGATGAAGCAAAAGGAGAAGAACTGGGAGGTTTTGACTCACTTGAGGTAGCCCTAGAAGCAATCCGGAAAGAAGTAGGACCAAACTACTTCTTGAGCTCTTCAATAAAAAACAAACATCTCATGAAGACAAGCCCACAGACAACTTATGCAGAAACCGTTGCAGACAAAGGTAAATCGGTAAAACCTATTGCCAGCGCCAGAAAACCCGAAACCAGCCAGATAGATATGGGCCGATTCAACAGCCTACCGACAGACCTAGGCGTATACATGAGGCAGACAGCAGAACAGGCAGAATGGAGGACGTTCCACATACTACAAGAAGCACTACAATGGGTACAAATTGACCCCCAATCAAGTATCACGGTACTCTATGAGGCCGAATACAACTTCAAGATAAGATGTCAAAACAAATTCAAAGATTTCATCACAGAAAAATATGGTTGTCAATGCCAATTACAATATGTCGTAAGAAAGGCAAGTATAGACCTAAGTGTCTATCATATACAAAAATTTAGAGGAGTAGAAATAACTCCATTCATCCTACTTGATCACGGAATTCTCAACGAACTATGGGTTCAAGCCCACAACATCACAGATGCTTTTCCATACAAACTCGGAAATGCTATCAAAATGCTCTTAGAAATAGAGACCTTCGAGAGTTATGTCACATGCTCAATAGAAAGTTCGCCACCAGAATGGATAAACCACAAAATAGAGTCAACCAAGCACGTCATAAAACTCAGGTCCCGAGAAATCATTTACAAACCAGAAGCTTTAGAAGACGTATTCCCAAGTGATCCAGATGAACATTGGGGAGCGGCTGTACCTCTTCCTGAACAAGCAAAACACTGGAGAGCTTCGCTCCAAGGAACAAATTGGCTCTGGGACGACGCCAGAGATGGCTACGAGTTTGTACTGGTAGCAGAGACATTCACAGAGAAGATATATTGGCCATCACACATAGGAACCCAATTCTTTCCATTCAAATATAATACGCAAAATCCAGAATTGGTAGAACACTACAGACAAAGACAATTAAAGTGGATACTAAAAAAATCCACTCAAATTACAGCAAAAGAATACAGAGAAAATATAACAGAACAACAAAGGAGGACAAGAACTCCACCAGCACCAGATGGTCCAAGCTCCACTACCTCGACTCAAGAAAGGAATCTAGACAACATGATGGAAAGTTAACCTCACCACGCAACTTGCATGACTTTACAGCTCAGAAAAGAATCATCGTACAGAGACACCTCAAAAGCATCTATCAAAAGAAAACAAGTATGTCAACTTTACAACAACATAAGCACTAAGCAGATTACTTCGCCCCGAAGTAAATGTGGCTATAAAAGAAGAAGTCACTCTACATCCAGAGGCATCCCCTCGAAGAACTATCACCTTAGTTTGTGAGTGTTTGAGTGTTCCAGTTTCCAGTACCAGAGTCTGTTTCCTCTTCTAGCATCATATTGTAAGTTACTGTGTGTTTTATTTCAAGAGTCTTGTACTTGTTTTCCTGTGTGCTTTGTAATTTTCTTCTTGCAATTTCCTTTGAATGCATCGTAATATTTTCCTGAATATTAAGGTTGTTCTTCAAAGTCCTTATTTTCTTTCTAAGAGATAACTCCGCTAATCTACTTGTAAGACATGTGCTGATAAGACCAAGGAGGGTCTAGATATCGGGGCTGGGTAGAAGGATTTAGGGACGTGAGGCTCACGAGAAAACCTAGATATTCCTAGTTAAGGATTTTATCTCCAAGATCACCATGGAGATGTCCAGAGGTTGATGCTTATAAAATAAATGGAGCGCCAAACAGAGAGCAGCGTCCCCTTTCAGTTAAGTTGAGGTCCTCTTTGGTTTTCACATCAGTACCAACCTTATCCAGTCTAACCAGATCAAGCCTCACTTCTGATCATGACTTAGAAATTACAAATGTGTCAAATATTCTGAAACAAGTTAATCAGTTGCTTCTTGTTTTGCCCCAACGGGAAAGAACTCAGAGATGACCTCAAGAGGCATGCCCTTTGTCTCAGGAACTTTCAAGAACACAAATATGAAAGCCAATGTGCATACAGCCGCATAGATTCCAAAGACACCAGCAAGGCCAATGCTCCCCAACATAACCGGAAGAGTATATGTGACGATGATGTTTCCGAACCAGAATGTGAGGGCACAAATGGCTATGCACAAACCAGGGACAAGCATTGGAAATATCTCGGCGCACAGGATATTAGGGATTGGACACTGACAGTGGAAAGCACAGCATGAACCACTGTGCTCTTGTCCACAAGGTTAGAAAGAACCGGGACAATAAGTGAGACTAACAAGACAGGAATCGTGGAAAGCAACAGAAACCTGCAAGTTTCAAGATTTTATGGTTAGACAATGATGCTATTGTAAGTATTTTCTGAAGGATTGAGTACCCTTCTCCCAGCAATAACCATGATCCTCATGGCAACACCAATACTAGGAAGCATCAACAAGGTTGTAAGAGCGCTGATGAGGATAGATGCTGAAGTTGAGTTAAGACCAAGATTTGATAAAAGAACTGCAACACCTGCTTGCTCAAGATCTGCCCAGTTTGGACCTTTAGCAGCTGTTTCTGAAGGATGAACCATGGCTGGCCCCACAATGTGCTGATCCATAAGACTCTTTGGGAAAAGAGCAGGTTGGCTAACCAAAGCAACAGCCTGAACAAACTCTCCATCTGCAGGTATATCAACTCTTGGAAGAGAAACAAGAGAGCCCTTCCTTGACCCTGGGACACCTTCTTGGTGTAAATATATTCTTTTGAATCCTCCTTCCTTTTTCCCATCTGTACCTTCCCTCTCAGATCATTTCCATGCCAATTGCCATCCCCCGCCAATACCCATACTACTAGCTGCCTCCCCACCATTCTGCAGGAGACTTCTATTTCTCATGCTCAAAACACTACCCTGCACTGGGCCAATATCCTTTCCTTTCATGCTTGTTGCTTGTCATGAAAGCAATGGACTATTTAGATTATCATCAGAATCACCTCCAGCATCAGATGCATAATCTTCACCCTCACGTTGAAGACTCTCCTCATCCCACTGCTCAGTTTTATGATGATTCTAAACATACTACCAACATTTGCGAATAGAGTACTACGCATACTTCCCAACTCAGGTAACTTCTCGTGAACATTGCCAAATAGAGTGACAAGAGGATCCATTAGTGGCACAATAGGTTGATTTATCATGCTACCACAGCGAGACACAAGAGCAAGGGAACTCTGTCCTTTTGTAGGCCGAGCAACCCATGAATAGTTTTAATAGAATTTGCAATAAAGTATAACTGTACAGGTAAATTCTCTTTCTTCTTCAAGATTAGGTTAAACTAGGATTGAACCATCTTATAAGGTTTAGTTTTAAGAGGTAAGCAGTTTGCTTCAGGAGCCCAAACATGCCAAACTCAGACATCTTTTTACAGAGTAGCAAACAGTGGGGTACACTAAAAATCAAGAGCTAATGCATCATTAATTGACACACTGTAAACAAGAAAACTAATTTAGTTAAGCTGGTCTATTAATTGAGACATTAACTAACATGCAACTAGGATAAAAATATCCAAGTCCTATCATTTGGGTGTTTATCTCTAAAGTCGTGTTTCGAGCTAAGCTCATTAGTTTATCCTATTGTCTCCAATATTGCCAGTTGTCATCGCACCCCTTTAGATCATGCTGACACAAAATAGAACTACATCCCTTTTGGTTCCCATCAATGATGGGGCCGTCCCAATTAATGCCTCTCCCACAAACAACGTGTCACCTATGTCCACCTAATGACAACTGACATGGAAGCAACATTGCCTCTCCTTTCTAATTTTAAAGTAGGATCAAAGTTAAGTGGCCGATTAAGCAGAAGAGGGTGTTAATGACGAGTAGAAGGTGATTATCTACCCTCACTAGTCTAGTGGACCCACAATTGTCTGATGGAGAGTGATGATAGAAATCCAAAGCTTAAAGGTCAAGGAGCACCTACACCCGTATTCTTAACATCATATAAAAGAAAGGGGAAAATTAGTTGCTTTTGATTGTTGTAGAACATAGGAAAATTGCATTGCTTTTTATTATTGCATATAGTGTAGCCTAGAAGCTAGGAGTTCACAATGAAAGAGCTCATGCGACTGAAGGAGGTTGAATCTTGCAAATACTGGATATAAATGTAGAGACAACTTGCAATGAGGATGCAACATTGGAAGGAGGTACTAAGATTGTTGAGGATGGCCTGCCACAAAGAAAGTTCAAGATTAAGGGATGAGTGGAGACTGCTCATTTTGTTAGGATGTAGACCCATTAAAAAATCAACAATAGAAAAGCAGTGTCTCTAGTATGATGTAGAAGTTAGGAAATTGTATTGATTTTCTCTGGATGTTTATGGAGTACACCCATTACATGTATATATAGGACAAAATCTTAAACTTAGAACACCTAATATAGTACTTAACCCAGAAACAATAATCCTAGTAATCTAATACTCTACTCCTAAAATTATAATAGGTTCCTCTCGTATACCTTTTTACCCTGCAATTTTTCAAGCAATTCTTCTTTAGTCGCATTTTCAAGGGTAGGTTAGAGGGTCTAGCAACATAAAACGAAGATTGCATATCAGATTCTTAGTTTTCAACATGACGGGTGAATCCACAAATTATAAGTAGGGCTGAGCAAAATATTGACTAAACCAAATCTACTGACCGAACCAATCGAAATAGGAAGTTTGGTTCAGTTAATTCAAATTTTTAATTTTTTTTTAAAATTATCTATTAATCAGTTTGGTTTCTAGTTTTGGATTTAAAAATTCAATTTAACTGAGTAAACTAAATGGGAGGTCATCAATCAACTGATATGTTGTATCAGTCGATTGATGACCCCAAATCAAACTTCAAAATCACGAAATCATGATTCTATTCAACCGACCGCCTATTATCAATTGACAGTAATATTAATAATTGACTAATGACCTCCAGTCGACTGCTAAAATATAGCAATCGATTGAACTTCGAAATCGTGATTCTATTCAACTATTGATGCACATTGATTCTATTCAACCAATTGCCTATCATTAGTAGACTAATGTTTAACATCCACTAACTGAGTAAATTAAACTGGAGGTCATCAATCAACTAATATGTTTTATCAGTCGACTGATGACCCCAAACCAAACTTCAAAATCATGAAATTGTGATTCTATTCAACCGACCGCCTATCATCAGTTAACTATTATATTAGCAATTGACTAATGACCTCTAGTTGACTACTAATTGATCCCGAACCGAACTTCAAAATCGTGATTTTATTCAACCAATTGTCTATCATTAGTAGACTAATGTTTAACATCTATTGACTAGATATCATCAATCGACTAATGCGAACAGTGTAAATCAGTTGACTAATGATGAAAAGATCGACTATTTCAATTTTCGATCAATTAATTGATTTTTTATCTATCTAGTTCGTTTGATTTTCGTTGAAAAGTTTGATCAATTCGATTTGTTCAAAAAAAGTTCAATTTGTTCGATTTTGATTTAATCGATTCGGTCAATTCAATTATTAACCAATTGCTCACCCCTAATTATAAGTTTGTACTTCAATGATTTTCATAAAAGCCAATATTCTCACTAAGAAGAATCTCCACATGTTACCTTCCCTCTTCCTTATCATTCTCATTGCCTCATACCTACCTTCTCCAACTTTAAGCTCTCCATCGACCCTCTCTCCTTGCCAACCTACACAACCTCTTCACCTCTCCCATAATCATTGGCCACTTGATCTTTGCCTTCTTATACTCCTCATTTCCTTCATAAATAACATTAAAGAGCTCATCTAGGTGATATTTGTCCATCATGTCTTACAAAGGCCATCACCTAGATGTCAACCATCCTAAGCATCTATGAGCTTGCCACTATGTACAAGGAAAGTAAAGCTCAAGGAAAACCTTGACCCATTGAGTCCCTATTTAATGATGTTGTCATCACTATATTTCTCATAATTATATCCACCAACTACACATTCCTTGCAATAGAAAACATGATTTTAATATAACAAATCCCTCACCCATATCCTTCCCTTGGAAGAGAAGTTGAGGATAAAGAGACAAAGGGAATAGAAGATGAGTATCTTAGCAAAGATGGCGAAAATGTAGGTAACAATCATCAAGAAGCCTTCAAAGGTAAAGAAGGAAGTGCTCTAAGTGGCGCCTATTGAGGAGGAGAAATGAGGAAATCTAGAAGGGTGAATAGAGTTATTGGTGAGGAATAAAGGCAAAAATTTTAATAGAATTTTCAATTTTAACCTAAGCTTAAATTTACGCTAATGCAGTAGTGGGCTATCTTATTGCAATAAAAGGTAATAACATTCACCTCGAGCGCCCCTCCAAATAGGTCCCACAGCACCTGGAGAGAGGTAAATCACGATGACCAAGTAGCCTCTTAGATGGGAGGGCATTCTTTTCCCAGGAGAATTAACTCTACCGGGAATTGACCCTTGTCCACTGTAGCAAATCTATCACCTAATTACTAACTCATGTACGCCCGTAGGGACTAGTGGGTTATCTTATTAGGATAGGACCTGGATATGACCATTCTATATAGATGTGGATCTAAGTGTCTGATATCACTATTTCTAAAAATCTGTACATGGGCTAGAGTGCAACTTGGAGTGTCAATTTCAAATATCGGTATCTGACACGGATGCAAAGGGAGTAAATGAAGAGTCCAACTCCAAAAACATATGACTATATTTGTTGACACCAAGTTAGCAAGCCACATCGACCAAATAACACAGTGTTTAGTCGTTGTTCCATGAGGGATTATGTGCTATAATTTAAATAGTTCATGATTAAATCTATTAGAAAGTTCAGTTTTAGTAAAATACATTAGCGCACCTTCATTTTAGCCTCGATTTAGATTTTTCCTCTTAAAATAAATGCAACCAGAAATTCTGACAAGAAATTATAAGCTCATATATATATAAGCATGTTTAAACACTAAAGGAAATATAATATAAATATAGGATGCTAGATAGAACCTAAAGCTTGAAATGCAAAATAAGTCACTGAGCAAATGAATTAAGTAACTCAATGAGAATGTTTAGCAGTAAGCTTTATGTACCTGAGACATCTTCCCTCCCTCACAATCTCTGCAAACCTTGGTTTGCCTCTAGCAATTTCCCTTTGCTTACAAGCCACCTCGGAGACTCTGGCAAAAAGAAAAATTGTTAATAAAAAATAGAGGAAGGAAGGAATAGAGAGAACACCCAGTAGCACTCTCCAATTTGGGTTAGCCATTAATGACATCACAAAGACCATACAATATGATAGAAACATTCCACCAGAACCATTGAACTGTGGGAGGGTATTCAATAATCCCCTTGTCTCAGGTGGTGCTGTTTCAGAAATATACACAGGAATAAGTGTGACAGAGAGACCAATCCCAAATCCATCAATAAGACTTGCCAGGAGTAGGAAATAGACACTCGATGACAACAACATTAATAAACCACTAATGAAATAGAGAATTGATGAGATAATTAGCATGGGACGTCTACCAACCCAGTCTGCCACTTGTCCAGAGAATGTTGTAGTAATAGTAGCTCCAATCAATGGCATAGCTACTATTAGTCCTTCTATGGTAGGTTCAGTATCCAACTTAAATTCCTTTTTAATGCACAGAACAGCTCCTGAATGAACATAAATAAGAAAATGTGAATTAGAAATTAAGTTCTTAACAAATAGTTGCTTACAACACGATTAGATTAACAAGATTCATGTATGAATATATTCAGCACGGTTTAAACCATCAGGCCTAGCTAGTAATATAATTATCATTCCCAACTAGTAATACTATTATTTATGCTAGCACTGCAATACATCAAGGAGAAACATATATCCAGAGTCTGTCACAGCAACGAGAGAAAAGAAACACTAACGATCAAGAATATTTAGCTTTCCTATGCAACTAGAGAAATTGGAAAAAAAAAATTGGAATTGTTGCCAAGACTGTTATATCCACTATTGATTAGTATGAATCGACTAAATTATCTTTGATGAAACAACTCCTGGTATTGATCATCAGATAAGTATAAAAAATTGGTGACTAGTGGAAGAATCACCTGCAATTGTTGCATTATCCCACCCCTGCAACAAGTTACTGATAGAGGCAGCTATGGCAACAAGGGCAGCACCTCGCATCTTTACACGTAATAAGCAAGCCTACAACACAAAAATCTTAGCTCAGATTTCCTTACAAAACCAAAGAGAGGACAAGCCTTCAATAAAGATTTTTGCTAGCAGTAGCAGGTATCAACACAACAACTTGATCCAAGAGCAACAAAAAAGAAACATTTCAAGCAAAAACTCAATTAAGTGAGCTTCACACCTCTTCCTGCTACGGAAAGATCAGTTGGAGGATAGGGTAAAGGTTCAAAGATGGCAAACGAGGTTGCTACAACAAGCCAGTTCCAAAAGTGAACGACGAACCCCGAGAGAAGTAACACCAGATCGAGAGAAAGACACAGCAATGACTCGTTGAAAATGGCCGAACGCCAGGGAAGATTAGATACCTTCCGAGATTAGGTCTTGACGTGGGGACAAAGTTCCCAGCGCGGAAAAAGTATACTTATTCGTTGGCGGAATATGAAAACCAAAAACAACGAAGCAAAACAGCAGCAAGGATTTAACATACAGTGCCCTCCCTCCTGATCTATCACTCGGTGTTATCTGCGAACACACAAACCTTCGCTCCCATCTCGGAACTTGGAAGCTTATCGCTACTGACGGTTCTTATCAGGAATAATGAACCGAAAAAGATAGGCCTTGAATGCGTCAGAAACCCGTGAAGAACGAGGCAGATCGCAGCTTTCCGCCAGAAAAACGCTAGAAAACGCCTCAAAAATCAAAATCCCAATCTTTAAGCCAAAAAGGATGCAACACCTCCAACAGTCAACCTACCAAACTCCAGGAACTATGTCGGTTGTCGATCGGCCTGCCCTTTTACGCCCCGAGACCTTCCAAGAGCATACAAGGCAAGAAAAGACTGAATGGCCTTTTTACGCCCCGATACGTTCCAGGAACCGAGGTAAGAATGATCGAAAAGCAATTACTTTTTTTTATTATTATTTTGACATTCAATCTCATATTTTTTAAGAGTGATTGATCTTTTTCGAAACAAACATCTCCTTGACAATTAAATTTGATAAGATTGAAATTTAAATGATCTCTATTTATCATCAAAAATATATCAGAGAAATATTCGTAATTTTTTTACGGTTCAATTCGAATTTCATAATCGTATCATCTCTGAACGATATTTCAATATTGAAATCGTATTCTATCTGCCAAACAAACTCATAAACCTCAAAAGTGCTCCTATGAATTTTTTTAAATTCATTATCGAATGATATTAAAAGATCAAACTATATTCTATCAAAAATTATGTTTTTATTTTTACCATTGCATCGTGTTGGATGATAAAAGCAATTACTTTGCTATCATGAAAACCCAAATTGCCTTGTAGCATCTCTCCGATTTTGTCCAAAGAACTTTATTAATTATTAATTGATTTATTACCGATCAAATCCTATCCCTTTCTCGTCTCTTTCGATCTCAACTTCCAGCTGTTTTCAAACACAACTGTTGTATATAATTATTTATTTAAATGTATAACATACTTATTAATTATCAATATAAAATGATTATCTCTATGGATAAAATTAAATGACTAGTATAATATAAATTTATACCAAATGAGTAAAGATCCATCTTTCACGTTTACGAGAGTAATTGTCTTCCACTGTGTTAGGCGTCGGTACGACTAAAAGGCGATCGTAATTTATCCCTCTTTATCTAATTGTGGGATTGACGATGAGAGACGTCTGAGATAAGCGCATTATCTTTTTTATCAAGTCAATATAAAATGATTGAATAATAATATCGATTTTGTAATAAGTGAAATGTCACTTCTCTATCATCGTAGTCGACTCATAATAGAGGTGGCATTTCATGTGAATCTTTGTTCTTTCGCCTATATAAGAATGAACGATGATAAGAAAAGAGGATAAATTTTCTTTGTACTCTAAGTCTTAATTTTACTTTTTTAATTCCTTCGCTCACATAACTGCAAACATTATTTCTTCAATTCGAAGTTGATTTAACCATCAGAGGGATTACACTGACTATGTCAATGTCCATTGACTAGTGTTGATGTGCAAGATCTTAGAATCGTTCAGATCACAAAAAAGAGTTGATAGAAGAGAGAGTCTTAAAGTCGTTCGAGTCACATACCGAGTTGACAAAGAAGAGAAAAGAAAGTGCTTGGGCTAAGAATTAGGCCGGTCGAATCCGTCCGGTCGGGTTGAAAATACCGACCCTTAATCACCCGTGGTGATTCTGCGGTCCGGGTTATGGAACAGTCGGTTCCGATCTGGGTTCGGGTTCGATCCGGTTAATTGCCGTCTTAGTTAAATAAATAAAAAATTAAAGAATGAGGTAAATAATTAAAATAAAAAATTTACATAATTAAACTTATAAAAACTCTATCAAATATTTCATTATCTCAATAAAAAATATATTACATCTTGGACTTAAATAAAAAAACCTATTACAATAAAAAAATCAACTACATTTCAATTTTCATTATATTCAATCAATTTCAGTCGTATTCGGTATTTTCTCCCATCGTCGTAGTTCTGGATGTTCCCTCTATGTCGTCTTGGTCTTCTTCGTCACTTTTAATATGTTGGGTTCGACTTGCAGCTTTTGACCAATCATTGAGTAAACATTGCGCTTCCAAATTTTTCGACCTTAAGCTAGAACGTCTCTCGTCTCCGATACTAAAAGCTTGTTCCATCGCAACATTGGCCAAACCGACAAGCTAGAATTTCTTTTGTCATTATAGATAAGATTGGAAATATTTGAGTTCTTTGCGACCACCATTTTAGAATGTCGAAGCTTTCTTCATCTGCATCACTAAAATCAAAAGAAGTGATAAAATAATTCTCAAGTTCCTGACTGGAACTTGAGGATCCTCGTAGACGTTTAGTCCGTTCCCTTAATAACAATTGTGCTTTAGTGAGTTTAGAAGTAATAATACTAGTTTGTAGTGGATTGATGTATTTCATGTCTAATAGTTTGTTCATCATATTTAATGTTATATTCATTATAAATATCATGTAAATGAGTTTTAATATTAAACAAAATCAAAGAAATATTAGGAGCAGTTTCGGTAATAGGGCTTAAAGATTCATAATATAATGCTAACATATCTTGCAAACCATCTAATTTAAGTCTAGGATCTAAAACAAAAGCACATAAAAATATTTCAGGAATATTTAAGAAATATTTTTTCCATTTTTCTTTCATTACATAAATACATTGAGATAAATAAGTATCATTTGATTGAATATGTTCATTAAAAATACATATAATATTACAACAATGTGTTAAAACTAAATGTGAAGTTGGATAATAAACACCTGATAATTGGTCACTAGCATCACTAAAAACTTTTAAAAATTCACAAATACTAGTGCATATATTCCATTGATTTGAAAATAAATAAATATCACGTGATTGAACATGTTGATGAAAAAACATACATAATAAATCTTTGTATTCAAAAGTAGATAACAACAATTTATAAGTAGAATTGAAGCCGTTTAGCGCAAACCGTTTAGGCTTCATACAATTTATTTTGCAAAATTTTCTCCATTCTTTCATAACTTGAGGATGTGTCTATAAATAATGAATTGCACTCCTAATTGGTTGAATATGTGTTCCTAAATTTTTAAGTCCATCTTGAACACACAAATTTAAAATGTGACATGTAAACCTAATATGAAAAAATCTTCCACCTATTGATGGTTTACATATATCAATAAGCTCACTAATACTAGAGGTATTTGCACTAGCATTATCAAAAGAAATTGAAAAAACTTTAGAAGTTAGACCATATTCTTCTAAAATAACAAAAATAAATTGTGAAATATTTTGTGTCGTATGTGTTTCGTTAAAATATCTATATGCTAGCAATCTTTTTTAAATGTCCCAATTATTATCAATCCAATGACAAGTAATACCCATATATGAACAACTTTGCCAATGATCACTCCAAATATCGGAACACAAAGAAACTTTACTGTTTAAACTAGAAAATTCTTTAATCAATTCTTTTTTTTATTCTAAGACTAATTTTAAAAGTGTACGTTTTAGAGTATTTCTTGGGATACATTTAATAGAAGGATTTGCACTTGTAGAAAGCTAATTTTCAAAAGATAATTTATCGCTAAAACTAAAAGAAAGTTGTTCAATCGCACAAAATTTAGCAATTTTTTCTCTAAATCTAGATTCGTCAAATTTAAAAAGTTTAGATTCGTTACCCCAACCCGATTGAGAAGAGAATGTCGGAATTTGAGTTTGAGAACGATCGATACCAATTTCCACCGGATGATTTCTCTCCACATGTCGAGTAAGGGTTCCGTAACCTCCTCCTTATTGAAATTTGTAACATTTCGAACAATATTTGTATTTTGCTTGCATATCACCGTAAGGAGCAAGCATTTTTCGAAATGTTTGGTGAAGATATCGGATGCGGGGCGAGGCACTCGAGTTGGTCTTGTAGCCGTAGAACCCGCCATCGTACTGGATGTATTGCTCCTACTTTCTTGACTTTGATGATGATGACGTATTTGATATTCATCACCGGAAATATCAATATCATAGTCACCGATATCGAATTGATGTGAATCGTCGCCTTGCTCGAACTCGAACTTGGGCGGTGGTGGCATTATGCTTTTTCCCTTTCTGGCACCGGCCGCACCCTTACGACTTGATCCGGCTCCAGACATTTGTAAAAATATGACTTGAGACTTGAAAGCAAATGAGGGAATGAGAATTAGAGAAGAGAAGTTGTGATTTGTGAAAAAATGAAAGGGAGTGGAGGAGTATTTATAGGAAAAAAAACATAAAAAAAAATCCAACGGCCGACCCGCCGGGTCCGGGTCGGGCCGACCTAGCGGGTCGGCCGTTGATCATCAACGGCCACGAAATCGTGGGCGTCGATTTTTTTTTTAAAAAATAATATAACGGTTGACCCGCCGGGTCCGGTTCGGGCTGACCCGGCGAGTCGCCCATTGCACCACAACGGGCACGAAATCGTGGTCGTTGATCGTCAACGGCCACGAAATCGTGGCCATTCAATTTTTTTAAAAAAAAAAATCATCGGTTCGGTTTTTTAAAAAACCGCCGGTTCAGTTTTTTAAAAAACCATGACCGGACCGCCAAATAGGCGGTCCGGTCACGAGTTCGGGTCAAACCCGTTGACCCGGTTAACCGAACCGGACCACGATCCGATTCCGGGTTGGGTCCGAGTCTGACCCGGACCTTGGGCGGGTCTAAGAAGGAGAACCATCAAATTGGTATTGTCTCTAAGAATCGAGCAACAAGTTACAATAGGATTAGGCGGTCTGGTCACGGGTCCTGGTCAAACCTGTTGACCCGGTTAACCGAACCAGACCACGGTCCGGTTCCGGGTCGGGTCCGGGTCTGACCCGGACCTTGGCCGGGTCTAAGAAGGAGAACCATCAAATTGGTATTGTCTCTAAGGATCGAGCAACAAGTTACAATAGTAAGTACCAAAAGAATGACCACAAGCCCTCATACGAAAGTATTAGAGGAGCAATGACAACCTCTTCTCGTGGCGATTTTGAAGTCTACTAGAGGTCCTATTATTGGATTGAAATGAGCGTTAGAGGGGGTGAATAGCGCACAAGAATCTTTTTTTTCGTTCGAATAAGACACAAGTAAATAGAGTAAAATGCAGTGGAAATAGAGAGACACAAGTTTATTTTTTACTTGGTTCACAACCTACCGATTGTTAATCCAAGGCCCTAGCGATCCGAGATCGCGCACGGAGGAAAAATCACTAAAATGGTCTTCTCCTCGTTGGAGGTAGAAGACAACGATTACAAAACTTCAAAAGCTTAGAGGTAGAGAGACAAACCCTCTCTCCTCGTTAGATTAAAGCTCCGAAAAACAAAGTAAATACAACAACTAAAAAGGACAACTTAATAAACTTATACCGACGACTAATGAAGTAGGGTTTGAGCTCTTGTCATCGGTGTTGCAGCAACACTTCGTTGTCGTAGGATCATCGTAGAAGAGTAGCGTTGCAGAGGCGTTCGGAGAGCTTGAATTGATGATAATGGTGAAGAACACTCCTTTTATAACCTTTGAGAACCCTAAACGTTGAGCTCAATCCTTATCACCAAAGGTCACCTCACCCTAAGATAAGGGGATGAAGTTTGACTCTCCTCGAAGCTGAAATTTGAATGACAGTCGATTGTTCACCCTCATCAGTCGACTGATATAAGCCATCAGTCAATTGTTGGCTAGGGTTTTAGACTGCATCAAGAGTTAGCTCAAAAATGATACTGAACTAAGTGTTTTCGACGACCACTAACTGTCCGATCTCGACATAGACCTTCCATGGGATATTTTAGTTGGATCGTCGCCTAAGGACGTCCCCATATCGAGGACTCGACCTTACTTACACTTACTCACACGAGCTTACCTCAAGCCTTACCTTTATAGCTTTTGCTTCCGGTCTCCACCTGATTTCTTCGGCTCCCTCTGAAGTCCTCCTGGTGTCGCCCGACCATCATGGTTTCTCAACATGAGAACCTCCGGGTGTTGCCGACCTTCAGCTTAGCTTAGAATTCCTGCACACTTGATTCAACTCATGAGATAACAATATGAGCTTAACTTTGTGTCTTTGCTATAATCAAAACTTAGGTTCGATTCTGATGTCTACTGCACCAACAATCTCTCCCTTTTTGATCTATGACAAACCAACACAAAGTTAAGGAAATGCATTAAGTGAATTGAATATCATGAAGCATGAATACGAAATATGAAAGAGTATACTTAACTTAATAAGTTAAGTAGGAGTATGAAAAACTCTTTTTCAAGTCCTCCCCTTGACCGAGGGTGAGTGCTTGAAAAAGGGTCTTAACCCTCTCCTTTGATGTTTGCTACTTAAGAAGAGTTTAAGTAATCAAAATTACTTAACATTTACCTTAGTGTTTAGAATAAGTTCAAGTTAAGTAATCAAAAACTAATTTTTGATTTCTTAATCTTGACCTTTCTCCCCCTTTTTCAATTAAGAAGGTTTAACCATAAAGGTTAAGTTTAAAAATTAAGTTAAGTAAACATTTATTTAACTCGGGCCATTCAAAAAATACATAATATGTATTAAGTTAAGTTATCAAAAAATTGATCCCTTAACTTTGACCCTTTCTCCCCCTTTTGCCATAAATCGAAAAGAGCAGGGGGTTTTGAAAAACATAGTTTTTGAATTTTGTCGTAAATTAAATTTTAAGTCTAAGCATGTTCCAAATAAATTTTAAAAATAGTAGTTTAAACATAAGCTCATCTATTTGGATGTTCAACTCTATTTGACTTGATTGATATGGAATAATCAACAAATCCTAATTAGAGTTGGTTAATTTATGTAATTATATTCTGTGGTTCATGTCGATGTACTAGATCTACATCTGGAACCAGGAGTAAGGTCCTAACATCTCACGCCAATCTACGTGGCTAAGTACACAAATATATTAGTCCTATGTATTGTGAGATGTGTTGGCTCCTTAACTCTATAGGTGCATGATTTCTAGGGTAAGCCCTAATCTAGTTTCATTTTGCATGAAAAGTAAATAATAGAGTATAGCAAAAATATAAATGTAAGTCCTACTCTATTACGCACATGCCTAATTTACGTCTTAGTAGATTAAATTTGACTTCGGGTAGAGGTTTGGTAAAAAGGTCTGCTAGGTTTGATTTGGACTCTACGTATTCTAGTTGTATGGTTCCGTTAGCTACATGTTCTCGAATAAAGTGGTGTTTGACCTCTATATGCTTGGTCCTAGAGTGGCATATGGGATTCTTGGTTAAGTGAATTGAACTTGTCACGCCCCGAGAGGGAGTACTTGTCCAAAAATCGGACAGCACCTCCCTTATACTGTGGACAATTAAAATCTGTATACAAGACCCACACGATCCACTATACATCGGCCAACATGGCTGGAATATAAAACACAATGCAAATAGTACATGGCCTCAGGCCAACAACCCAAAGTATATACGAAGCCTAAAACTACTAGACTCACCTCTTCTACCATCTGAGCAGGAATACACAACCACACACATAATCAAAAACAAATCGGACAAAAAGTCCATAAGGACATAATCAAATACTACCAAACAACCATGAGTATAAAATACTACATGTTTGAAACATAGAGTGTTAGTAATATATGAGAGATGTCCTAAGCAATCGCCTTATGTATGAACCATTTATATGATAAATGAAGATTCACTATTTGAGTATACATGTTCTCATGTATTTGATTGGATCTTAAACTCATTTACTGAATGTCCACGATACGATTCACAACATGAGAGAATTTGTGATTGGATCACAACTAGTGAGTATCTCTACATGTGTAATTGTGATGTATCGGAATTATCCCTAGTCGATGAATTGATGGATTTGGACACCATCAATTCTGTCGAGACTAGTACGAGGTATACTCCTTGGTGTATCCAAGCAGCTGATTCTCACTGGCTGGAGACATTGTGATGTCCGGAGTTAATCGTGGATGCTAGTTATGGTAACTAGTTCATTGGAGTGACCAGCCGTAAGACTTCATATGGTTCTCTGCATATATAGATATGTCAATGAAGTTCTTACTGTAGATTAAGTGCGATGTTCCTTTGACTTGTGATATTCAAGTCATCTTGATCATGGAGACTTATGCTTTGACATCTTAAGCAAGCATCTCTAAGGAGATGTGGACCCAGGATGATTGGGTATAAGTCGAAGTGATCGAAGGTGTTTGAATAGCCTATAAAGGATTCACCACTCTTTGCGAGGAGATGTATACCCATGGCCTCTCGTCGGATTGTTACTAAAGTCTTTGGCCAAAGCATTACATGTTTAGAGTAAGGTACTCTTCGATACATGTGCAGTAACTAGAATCCGTAGGACGAGGAAATGATACTTGGACTAGGTGTGACGTAGTCAGCCTAGTGGGGACTGACACTATAGACCATGTCCTGAACCAAGTGGGTATAAGATGAGTGAAGGGAATGGGACACGATTCATTCGAGCTGCTGAAGGGTTTCAGAAATAGTTCTGGATCAACCGTTGATCTTTTCGGTTAATTGGGGATCATGATGTACTACTAGGTGCCACTCATGATCGTTCTATAATTAATGGTTAATTATAGACGGCCAACATAAACCGAGAACCTATTTGGTCACACGCACAACGAGCGTAATCCGAAGGATTTAAAACGAGCTTGAGACTGAGATTCTCAGACCGAGAGAAACTAGGTTTGGTTGGACCAAACAAGAAGCGAGCATGAAATTATTTCAATCGCAATGGAAGCGTGGATGGGCCGTGTCTTATGAAGACATAATGGATGAACCAAAATGGTTTGGTTCTAATTCAATGGAGGAGAATAAACCAAAGGGTTTGGTTTATTTTAAACAAATGAACCAAAGTTGGTTCGGTTCGTTTTAACTTAAAATAAACCATCATGGTTTGGTTTATTTTAACTTATATTAATGGAGCGGGTTAACGGGCCTTATGGTTATGATCCAATAACCATTAAGAGAATTAGTTCTCTATAAAAGAGGGCTTAAGGGTTTGTTAAGCCCTAATCCAAAACCCTAAACCTAAAAGCTGCCGCCCCTCCTCTCTTTGGTGTTTTCGGCGCCAACACCTCTCCTTGCCGCCGCCCACCTTGAAGCTCCTTGGCCGGCGTCCAGAAGGTGCTGACCTTCACTCTTGCCGGCGTCGAGCTGCTGCCGGTTGGTGCTCCGGTGATCTCCCTTGGGTTCGGTAAGAAGGTGAGCTTCCACCTTTCCTTTGGCTGGCCCCTACTCCTCCACCAAAAGCTGTCCATTTTTCTGGACAGCTTGTTTCTTTGTTGTCGGAGCGTCGTTTGGACGATGTTTAGGGCTCCGACAGCGCCTCCCTTGCCGGGGATTCGATCTCCGGCAATCCTCATAGGTGGAGGACGAAGGATTCGTCAAACGGTTGACGAATACCTCTCCGGAGAAGTGAGTTTTGAGGACTCGTCTTTGGATCCGAATTTGGATTCGGATCGTGATCTTCTCTCGATCACATCGCCTTCAACACGAGACTAGTAACCTGTACGAAGGCGAGGCTCGTGACTTAGTGAAGTCATCCCGAAGATACTCGGCGTGGATACGAATAGAGACGATTCTAGCAAGGATCGTTCTGGTTGATGTCGTTCCCGCTACACGTGATACGAAAGGTATACGTAGTTAAATTTCCTTTTATTGCAAATTTAAATTTACGGTTATGTCTACACATGTTGTACTATGCATGCGTGTGATGTGTGTGTTGTAATAAATGTAGATTTATTATTTTTATTTCTTCCGCTGTGCACATGTTTGCGAAACATGTTCGAACACACACTCGCTGCGGTGCCGGAAACCCAACAGTTGTATCAGAGCCCAGGTTGTGTTTTGACATAATCGTAAAATGGTTTTGCGATAGTCATAATGATATTTTTGAAAATTTTCTACTTTTGAAAAGTTAGAAGTATTTATGGAAATTTTTCAATTTTGGAAAGTCTAGAAGTATTTATGGAAATCTTCCACTTTTGGAAAGTTGGAAGTATTTATGGAAATTAATATTTTCATAAATAAAATATTAGATTAGATTTTGGAAATTTGTTTCCTAATTTAATCTTGATTTGATTTGGGAAATTAAATCTTTAAATATTTTATTTCCATAAGTAGTTTTGATGATTTAGGAAATTGGTTTCCTAAATTGACTTTCCTTAATCTACTATTTCCACAAATAAAATATGTGATTAGATTTGGAAATTTATTTCCTAATTTAATCATGATATGATTTGGAGAATCAAATCTTAAACATATTTTATTTCCATAAATAGTTATAACATATAAGGAAATTGTACATGACATAATTGTATGCCATGTAATTGCATTAGATGCATATCATTATTGTCACGCCCGCCCTTTTCGGACCCAGAACCCGGAGGGGCGGCGCGTGACGCGACCGTACATACATACATTACATACAGCGGAAGGCTTTATACATACTTCTTAATTCTTACAGCGGAAAACTTTATTCCTATATTTTTTTTTTCTTTTAAAACATAAACATGCATTAACATATATATATATATACTTCTTCTTCTTAACATAGAGTATGCATCGTAACATGTATAGATACTTCTTCTTACTTCTTCTTTACTTCTTCTTATTAACATAGAGCATACATCATAACATATATAGATACCTAGTGCTTAGTTCAGGTTCATAAACATCGTCGTCATACGGAGACATAAGTAAGGACATCCATAAATGTCATCATCATAGGTAAACATATATATATAAACCTAACGGATCTTCTCCACCATGCCACTGCCACACACATTTGGCCCCTCCTGCTGCTCCCTTTAGTTTATCCATCCCTTACCCTTATCTCGCAAAGACGAGGAAAGATAAACTATAAGCACATAGACTTAGTAAGATCCAGTCCTACTCACAAAAACCATATATCGACATTAATCATGGCATGTAACATTCATAACATATAAGCAATATAACATGTAACAAACATAGCGTAATCAACTTAACATGTAGCATAAGTAACGTGAGTAAACATAACATGTATCATCCATAACATGGCAGCATAACATGTATCATCTATAACATAGCAGCATATCATGTAAATATATGACTTAATTAAACATAACATATAACATACGTAACATATCAAATCAACATAACATACAACATATATATATGACATACATCATATGTAACATAGTGGCATAAACATGGCATATCAAACATAGCCTACATCATATGTAACATAGTGGCATAAACATGGCATATCAAACATAACATACATCATATGTAATATAATGGCATAAACATGACATATCAAACATAACCTACATCATATGTAACATAGTGGCATAAACATGACATATCAAACATAACCTACATCATATGTAACATAGTGGCATAAACATGACATATCAAACATAACATACATCATATGTAACATAGTGGCATAAACATGACATATCAAACATAACCTACATCATATGTAACATAGTGGCATAAACATGACATATCAAACATAACATACATCATATGTAACATAGTGTCATAAACATGGCATGTCAAACATAACATACTTCATATGTAACATATCAACATAGCATGTAACATAACAATCTAATCATGTAACATATGCAAGATGCTTTTGAAAACATATATTATAGGTACGTAAACATAATTCTCAACATATTTGGGCCCGGCATTGTACCACTTCTTCATTATCATAGCGCACATCCCTAAATAGACCCGAGGTAGCAAATCTCGAACCTACTAGGTTACTAGGCCCGATCTTAGTCCATCGACCTAGGGCAATCGTCATAGCGTAGAAGCCCATCCTAGGCCCGAGTCTTACTCCATCGACCTAAGACATCTTGGAGCCCATCCCGTACTAGGCCCGAGTCTTATTCCATCGACCTAGGGGCAATCATACATAGAAGCCCATCCTAGGCCCGAGTCTTATTCCATCGACCTAGGGCATCTTAGAAGCCCATCCTTCTTGGACCTCAAGTAGGGTCTTGCACAAGCCATGTAAGGTAAAATACTTATATGCTTATTTTATAACATAGCTTATTTCATTTTGCAAACATAGCATACTTCATTTCATAACACATCATGCTTCCCTTCATGAACATATCATCTTTCATTTCGTAACATACCATTCTTCATTTCATAACATATCATTCTTCATTTCATCATCATGTCATATTCATGTCGTGAACATATCATTTTGTTTCATTTCATAATCTTATCTTTTTCCATTTCATAAACATGATGGCGAATGGTCCATAGGGTTTCTAGGGTTATCTTTTAACCTAATTCATTTAGCATAACAACAACTTCATTGTCATATAGAACATGAATTAGACTTCATTTAATCAGCCAAACTTCATGGTGGCCGAATAGTCTTTAGGGTTTTCTAGGGTTATCTTTTAACCTAATTCATTTAGCATAACAACAACTTCATTTGCATATAGAACATGAATTAAACTTCATATAATCACCCAAATATACATGATTGACGAATGGTCAATAGGTGCTCATAGTGTTAGCTTTTGTCCTAATCCATCTTAAATCCGAACATCATCATATAGTTACAAAAACATAGCATAGAACTTCATTAAAACCCTAAAACATGGCTTGGCCGAATGGATCTTGGTGGCTATTAGGGTTAACCTTTAACCTAATTCATTTTAACATAACAACAACATCATAAGCCTACAAAAATATGGATTAAACTTCATTGAATCATCAAGATCTAGGGGTGGCGAATGGTCCATGTAGGTCTTTAGGTTAACCTTTAACCTAATTCTTTTAACATAACAACAACATCATAATCCTACAAAAACATGGATTAAAACTTCATTTAGTCACCCAAAAACATAGGTTGGCGAATATATATATTATAGGTTTCTTTCACAAAATCAATCGGCTACTCAGATGCAGTGAGGGATACTTACATCCTTCGCTTTGTTTGTAGTGTGAAGATAACCTAAGGAACCAAGCCTAGCCTTTGCTTTCTTGCTTGGATGAGGTTCGGCCAAGGGGTGGAAATGGAGAGGGAGGGTCTCTAGAATTCGGTGAGAAGAAGAAGAGAAGAGGAGAAAGTGAAGTTGCTAACTCATGCCTCCTCATCCCCCCCTATTTATTCACCTAAAGAGTCCCTTAATCTCCCTTACACTTAACCATAATTTCCCTTATTCCTCTAATGATATAATCCTATTGGGCTTCTGGTTAGTGGGTGCATCTATAGGGCTTGGCTATCTCTAGAGGTTTGGGGTTCAATTCCTAGGCCTTGCACCCTTTTTTGGCTTATTTTCTTTTATTTTTGAAAAGGCCCACATAAAGCCCATTATCATTCTTGTAAAATTGCTAGGAATTTTACGGGCGTTACAATGCTTCATACTTTTTAAAAGTTTCATCCTCGAAACTTAGAACAATTGTGGGTACTTCTGCTTCATGTCCTCCTCGCGTTCCCAGATAGCTTTCTCGCACTGCTGATTCTCGCCACGTGACCTTTACTAAGGGCACCTCTTTGTTCCTTAGCCTCTTGATTTCTCGGTCTAGTATCTGGATGGGCCGACTTTCAATACTCAGGTCCTCTTGAACTTGTACTGTTTGTGGCTCGATCACTTGGTCCATACTGGAAATGCATTTCTTGAGCACAGAGACATGGAACACGTTGTGAATAAATGACATCTCGAGGCTCTAGCTTGTAAGCTACCTTGCCAATCCTCCGCAATATCGGATACGGTCCCACGAGCGTGGACTCGCTTACCCTTCCTTCCGAATCTCATCACTCCTTCATAGAGCCACTTTGAGGAATACTAGGTCTAACTAATTCACGCCGCATATCCGCATAGCTCTTTTGGCCTGAGCAGCTTCAATTCTCTCGACGGATGTTCAGATAGCTCGTGGTGTTGTCGATGAAGTCCGCCCGAGTCCCATCCTCTTCTTTTCACCACCTCAGACCAAAGATATGGGAGATCTACATTTCCTCCCGTATAGAGCCTCGAGGGTGCCATTCCAATAGTAGCTTGGTAGCTATTATTGTAGGCAATTCGCCAAACATAAGTATTGGCACCACTACCTTTGAAATCCAGCAGCTCGTAACATATCCTCCAAGATTGATTTACTCTTTCTGGCCTCGTCTGGTCCGTCTGGGATGGAAGGCAAGATCGAACAATAGCTTCGTGCCTAGGGCCTTCAACACATTCCCAATGGGAAATAAAGACCATCTCGCGAAATGATGGTCTTAGGAATTCCATGTAGTCTCGATAATTTCTAGCATATAATCGTTGCTCTGTCGAATAGGTCATCTTGATTGCTAAGAAATGGGCGGACTTCACAACTGGCTCCACAATTACCCATATAGCATCATAATTGTTTATCGCCTTGGGCAATCGAGATGAAATCCATAGAAATGTCCTCCCATTTCCATTCTCGAATCTGGATCTACCGCAGTGTTCCTCCGTCTCTCGTGTTCTCGCTTAACCCTCTGGCGTGTCGGTGTGCATGACATCGAGCCACATCTCTTTTCATTCGAACCACCGTAACTTCGTTTGTGTCTTGGTACATCTTGGTGGTTCCAGGATGCATCGCATAAGGAGTTCTGTGAGCTTCTCAAATATCTCCTTCCGTAATTCGATCGTCGGGAATACATAAGCGATCCTCGAGGTAGAGTACTCCACTATCGAGATCCAAAACCCGCCGCCCTTTCCTTCTAAGACCTCTTGCTTGATCCTCAAGGCTTGGGTCACGGGCTTGCTTTTCCAAGATATCATCGAACAACGCCGGTGCTATCGCCATGGTCGAGAGCTGCCGGAAATGATTTCAACCCCAGAACGCATAATCTCTTTTCTAAGGGTCGAGATAACACCGATAGAGACATCAAGGTGGCGCAGACTTCTCGAGTGCATCACCACCTTATTAGCTTTCCCGGATGGTAGAGAATCTCGCAGTCATAATCTCGACGAGCTTGAGCCATCTCGCTGCCTCACGCCGTAATGCTCTAATCGTGGCACCATCTTGAATGCCTCTGTCTGCGATCTATGAGCTCCACCGCCACATTCCGAGTTATTTGGTGGAGCATCTTCAAGATGAGTCCGCCTTTCTCTTTCCATGTCGACCAACTCGGGTATAGGCATGCGAAGCCTTGAATCTCTTCACGGCGCCGATCGATAGGTCACATGCCTCGATTGACTCAATGTCAAATTGAATTGGGTTACAACATCAAGCGCAACTTCGCTTTCCACTCATCATTCGTATGTCCCCAATCTAATCAACTATACCACATACATCCCATGCAATAAACTAATCACTAATTTTAAAGGAAACGAGCTCATAGGAAACGAGCTCATCATTTCTTATTCATACGTTCAGAAAAGAAAAATGTTAATATATAACATTCCTTATTTCTAATCTAACAAAACTACTTGAGAAGATAGTTTATTACGACTCTACTAGGACAAACCCTAGTGCAGCTTGTAATTATTTTTAGTCCTATCTTCCTTGGCCTCATTAGGTAGTCTCAGTGGCCCAATAAGTCGATGCTTCAGTAGAACTCTCTTCATTCTTTCGAGGTCACTACCACAGGATTCTCTTGAACCTTGTGCTCCAAAGAGTTCCCAAAGACAACTCAAAGATATATTATCCGCCCTTCATAGCGGCCCCATACGTGATGCGCAACTACCATGAAATCATTTGGAAGAGAGCGTACCAAGGCCCATATCCGATAATTGTCTAGTAACGGAAACTCCTTCTGCTCGAGTCTCCTAAAAAGACCATCGAGCCTTTTTATGTGTCCGATGACCCCACCATTAGGTTTATAAACTATCTCTTTAATAGCTTCCCTCAATTTGTTTCGTAACACATCACGACGGGTCATTGTAGTCATCGTCCGTGCCATCTGAAATTGAAATAAATGAAGTCAGTACGAAACCGACTAACCAGTGCGAAACCGGCTTAATTCAATTTATATGAGCATAGACCTCACACAATATCAACTCTTCGTAATTTTAGGAGTTTTTTTTTTGATCAATTTTGATTTACCTAACTCGTCTACCTTTGACCACAAGTATTTCTTATGAAGCTAGTTTTTTTTATTTACCTAACTCATCTACCTTTGACCAATCACAAGTATTTCTTGTGAAACTAGTATAAGTTTTTCGTTCGTTTACCTACGCATAATTAGACTAAAGCTAGCATAAAGTCATTTTAAGCTTAAGGCATCATTCATGTTCTCATGCATAATTTAAGCTTGAGGTATTTTATATCATACATGAACAAGCATAAGGGTATCATATATATTTTCATGCATATTTAAGCTAGAAGCATTTCCTATCATACATGGGAAATTTTTTTTTACAAAATTAGAGCAGACATAGAATTCTTACTTGGAGCGGCAGGATTTGGAGCTTGATGTGTGTGTAGTGGAAAGGCAGATCCGCTCTGATACCAACCTGTCACGCCCGCCCTTTTCGGACCCAGAACCCGGAGGGGCGGCGCGTGACAAGATCGTACATACATACATTACATACAGCGGAAGGCTTTATACATACTTCTTAATTCTTACAGCGGAAGACTTTATACCTATATTTTTTTTTTCTTTTAAAACATAAACATGCATTGACATATATATATATATATATATATATATATATATATATATATATATATATATATATATATATACTTTTTCTTCTTAACATAGAATATGCATCATAACATGTATAGATACTTCTTCTTACTTCTTCTTTACTTCTTCTTATTAACATAGAGCATGCATCATAACATATATAGATACCTAGTGCTTAGTTCAGGTTCATAAACATCGTCGTCATACGGAGACATAAGTAAGGACATCCATAAATGTCATCATCATAGGTAAACATATATATATAAACCTAACGGATCTTCTCCACCATGCCACTGCCACACAAATTTGGCCCCTCCTGCTGCTCCCTTTAGTTTATCCATCCCTTACCCTTATCTGCAGTATGAGGGAAAGATAAACTATAAGCACATAGGCTTAGTAAGATCCAATCCTACTCACAAAAACCATATATCGACATTAATCATGGCATGTAACATTCATAACATATAAGCAATATAACATGTAACAAACATAGCGTAATCAACTTAACATGTAGCATAAGTAACGTGAGTAAACATAACATGTATCATCCATAACATGGCAGCATAACATGTATCATCTATAACATAGCAGCATATCATGTAAATATATGACTTAATTAAACATAACATATAACATACGTAACATAGAAAATCAACATAACATACAACATATATGTATGACATATCAAACATAACATACATCATATGTAACATAGTGGCATAAACATGACATATCAAACATAGCCTATATCATATGTAACATAGTGGCATAAACATGGCATATCAAACATAACATACATCATATGTAACATAGTGGCATAAACATGACATATCAAACATAACCTACATCATATGTAACATAGTGGCATAAACATGACATATCAAACATAACATACATCATATGTAACATAGTGGCATAAATATGGCATATCAAACATAACATACATCATATGTAGCATATGTTAGTAATATATATGAGAGATGTCCTAAGGCAATCGCCTTATGTATGAACCATTTATATGATAAATGAAGATTCACTATTTGAGTATACATGTTTAATGTATTTGATTGGATCTTAAACTCATTTACTGAATGTCCACGATACGATTCATAGCATGAGAGAATTTGTGATTGGATCACAACTAGTGAGTATCTCTACATGTGTAATTGTGATGTATCGGAATTATCCCTAGTCGATGAATTGATGGATTTGGACACCATCAATTCTGTCGAGACTAGCACGAGGTATACCTCGTGTATTCAAGCAAACCGATTCTCACCGGCCGAGACATTGTGATGTCCGAGTTAATCGTGGATGCTAGTTATGGTAACTAGTTCATCGAGTGACCAACGTAAGACTTCATATGGTTCTCTGCATATATAGATATGTCAATGAAGTTCTTACTGTGGCTTAAGTGCGATGTTCCTTTGACTTGCGATATTCAAGTCATCTTGATCATGGAGACTTATGCTTTGACATCTTAAGCAAACATCTCTAAGGAGATGTGGACCCGGGATGATTGGGTATAAGTCGAAGTGATCGAAGGTGTTTCAATAGCCTATAAAGGATTCACCACTCCTTGCGAGGAGATGTATACCCATGGCCTCTCGTCGGATTGTTACTAAAGTCTTTGGCCAAAGCATTACATGTTTAGAGTAAGGTACTCTTCGATACATGTGGAGTAACTAGAATTCGTAGGACGAGGAAATGATACTTGGGCTAGGTGTGACGTAGTCAGCCTAGTGGGGACTGACACAATAGACCATGTCCTGAACCAAGTGGGTATAAGATGAGTGAAGGGAATGGGGCATGATTCATTCGAGCTACTGAAGGGTTTCAGAAATAGTTCTGGATCAACCGTTGATCTTTTCGGTTAATTGGGGATCATGATGTACTACTAGGTGCCACTCATGATCGTTCTATAATTAATGGTTAATTATAGACGGCCAACATAAACCAAGAACCTATTTGGTCACACGCACAACGAGTGTAATCCAAAGGATTTAAAACGAGCTTGAGAATGGGATTCTCAGACCGAGAGAAACTATGTTTGGTTGGACCAAACATAAAGCGAGCATGAAATTATTTCAGTCGCAATGGAAGCGTGGATGGGTCGTGTCTTATGAAGACATAATGGATGGACCAAAATGGTTTGGTTCTAATCCAATGGATGAGAATAAACCAAAGGGTTTGGTTTATTTTAAACGAATGAACCAAAAGTTGGTTCGGTTCGTTTTAACTTAAAATAAACCATCATGGTTGGGTTTATTTTAACTTATCTTAATGGAGCGGGTTAACGGGCTTTATGGATATGATCCATTAACCATTAAGAGAATTAGTTCTCTATAAAAGAGGGCTTAATGGATAATTAAGCCCTAATCCAAACCCTAGCCCTTGGAGTTGCCGCCCACCCCTTGAAGAAGGTTTTCGGCGCCAACCCTAGTGTGCCGCCGCCCAACCTCTTGTGCCACCGTCCAACTTGTTGCCGGCGACCAAGCTTCAGCCGGTGAACCTCCGGCGACCCTCCGGTGATCTCCTCTAGGTTCGGTGATAAGGTGAGCTTCCATCTCTCCTTGGCCGGCCTCTATTCCTCCACCAAAAGCTGTCCAGTTTTTCTGGACAGCTTGTTTCTTTGTTGTCGGAGCGTCGTTTGGATGACAGTTAGTGCTCCGATAGCGCCTAACTTACCGGGGATTTGATCTCCGGTAATCCTCTGAGGTGGAGGACGAAGGATTCGTCAATTGGTTGACGAATACCTCTCCGGAGAAGCGAGTTTTAAGAACTCGTTTTAGGATCCGAATTTGGATTCGGATCGTGATTATCTCTCGATCACGTCGTCTTCAACACGAGGCTAGTAACCCGTACGAAGACGAAGCTCGTGACTTAGCGAAGTCATCCCGAGGAGCTCGGCGTGGATACGGATAGAGACGATTCTTACGAGGATCGTTCCGGTTGATGTCGTTTCCGCTACACGTCATACGGAAGGTATAACGTAGATAATTTCTTTTATCACAAATTTTAATTTACGGTTATGTCTACACTTGTTGTAATATGCATGCGTGTGTTGTGTGTGTTGTAATAAATATAGATTTATTATTTTTAATTGCTTCCGCTGTGCTCATGTTTACGAAACATGATCGAACACACACACGCCGCGGTGCCGGAAACCCAACAGTGGTATCAGAGCCCAGGTTGTGTTTCGACATAATCGTAAAATGGTTTTGCGATAGTCATAATGTATTTCTGGAAATTTTCTAAATTTTAGAAATTTAGAAGTATTTATGAAAATTTTTCAATTTTGGAAAGTCTAGAAGTATTTATGGAAATCTTCCACTTTTGGAAAGTTGGAAGTATTTATGGAAATTGATATTTTCCATAAATAAAATATTTGATTAGATTCTGGAAATTTGTTTCCTAATTTAATCATGATTTGATTTGGGAAATCAAATCTTAAAATATTTTATTTTCATAAGTAGTTTTAATGATTTAGGAAATTGGTTTCCTAAATAGATTTTCCTTAATCAAATAATTCCATGAATAAAATATGTGATTAGATTTGGAAATTTGTTTCCTAATTTAATTATGATTTGATTTGGAGAATCAAATCTTAAACATATTTTATTTCCATAAATAGTTATGACATATAAGGAAATTATATACATGACATAATTGTATGCCATGTAATTGCATTAGATGCATAATATTATGCCATGCGTGTCGTGACATGTAGATGTATGCCATGTATGCCATGCCATGTAGATAATAGTTATTTGCATGCAAAGAGGATGAGACATAAAAACCCTTAATCAATATTAAAGCCTACACCTTCCATTAATATGGTTAGAACCAGAGTTCTGTTTCTTGTTTGGGTTGTTGGACTCTCCAAGCCCGGCTCGAACTGAATATGTTCAAACCATGGAATAGTTTAATACTAATATGGTAAGAGTCGAGGTCAATCGTTAGCTTTGGTTGTTGGACTCTCTCAAGCCGGGCTAATTGGTTGAATGCGCCTAACCATATTAAAACTATGTCCCGATTAATGGGTCGTAAAGGGAGGTGAAGTTGGGTGCTATGCATATGATGCATACTTGTTAATGTGTTAACAACCCGATGTATGTGTGAACATTCAATTAGTTGATAGCACATTGTGATAGTTGCATATACGGGATATGCAATCGGTATAGATGATACCTACCGTCGTAGTTATGAATGGCTTGTTGGACTCTCTCCAAGGTTGTTCATAACTATGATGGATATCAGCCCATTCGGAGATGGACCTACAATCTCCCGAAGTGATTTTGGGGTTTTTGAAATTCGAAAAATGAATGGGATTTATAAATGTATATTGATGCATTTTAAAAATCATCTTTCTCATATATACTCGTTTTGTATTTCTAAGTTAATATATTGATCATGTTGTCTTTTAATTTGCGTTCCATTTTGGATTCGAATAAATTGACTGGGCCGAGCTTCTTGGACTGGCTTAGAAGCTTGAGAATTGTTCTCAAGGTTGAAAAGCTTGCAAATGTCCTCGAAGTGCCTCTTCCCGCCCGTCCTAGTGACAATGCAACTCTGGACCAATTGTTGGCCTATCAGAAACATGTGAGTGATTCTGAACAAATGAGTTGCATCATGCTAGCCGCGATGGAACCCAAGCTACGAAAGCAACATGAGCATATGGATGCTCATATCGTAGTCCTTCATCTTTGTGAGTTGGTTGATGAGCAAGTGAGATTCGAAAAGTTCGAAGTCTCCAAGCTCCTCTTCACCTCTGAGATGCAAGGAGGTTCATCTGTGGTACTGCTCAACATGCTGAAGACTGTGGAGCCTTCTGAGAAGCATGAGTAGGGGACAGTATTGTTAGTTGATTCCTCGAAGAAAGGTTCTAAGAGGGAGTCAAAGGAACAATAGAAGGGGAAGAAGAAAAAGGCTAAAAGGCAGAACCAGCTCAAAAGGGCACTTGCCATCATTATGGCAAGGAGGGTCATTGGCGAAGAAATTGCAAGGTTTATCAAGAGTCCGTGAAGAAGGATAAGGCATCGGATGCCCCATCTTCTTCAGAAATCTTCTTTATTGATTGTCATTCTATTTCCTTAGACACTTGGGTATTGGATACTGGGTGTGGCTCACATATATGTAATGACATACATGGGCTAAGGAATAGAAGAAGACTCGTCAAGGGAGAGTCAAATTTACGTGTTGGGAATGGAGCAACGGTTGCTGCACTCGCCATCGGAACGTATTTGTTGGAACTCCCTATAGGACTTGTCTTAGAACTGGACAATTGCTTTTATGTTCCTTCGTTGATAAAGAACATTTCTATTTCTTGTTTAAATAGAAATGGTTTCCATTTGACGTTTAGTAACAATTGTTGTTACATAACTTTGAATGGGGTTCTTTATGGGACTGGAACTTTAAGCAATGGTGTTTATACGTTGGACGTATCCAGTGACATTTGCAATATCGAAGCGAGCAACAAGAGTGCTCGAAAGGATAATCAAATAGACTCCTACATGTGGCATTGTCGTCTTGGCCATGTAAGTAAGAAACGCATGTCCGAATTACACCGATGTGGAATTCTGGAATCGTTTGAATTGGATTCATACGATACATACGAATCATGCTTAAAGGGCAAGATGACTAAGTTACCTTTTACGGGAAAAGGTGAACGAGTGGGAGAGTTGCTAGGCCTAATACATAGTGATGTATATGGACCTATGTCAACTCAAACTTTAGGAGGCTATAGCTACTTCATTACCTTCACCGATGATCACTCACGGTTTGGGTATGTGTTCTTGATGAAACACAAGTCTGAAGCCTTTGAAAGGTTCAAAGAATTCAGAAATGAAGTAGAGAAACAACATGATAAAAGTATTAAAATACTTCGATCGGATCGAGGTGGTGAATACTTAAGTCAAGAGTTTCTTGATTATCTAAGAGACAATGACATATTGTCTCAATGGACTCCGCCATATACACCACAGCATAATGGTGTATTTGAGAGGCGAAACCGGACCTTGTTGGACATGGTCAGGTCAATGATGAATCATGCGACTCTTCCCAAGTCCTTTTGGGGCTATGCACTTCAGACAACTGTTTACTTGTTAAACAGAATGCCTACCAAGGTAGTCTCAACTACTCCATATGAGATATGGAATAGTAAGAAACCTCACGTATCTTACTTGAAGATATGGGGTTGTCCTGCTTATGTGAAGCGGACTGTATCAGACAAACTGGATGCTAAGTCTGATAAATGTCTATTTATTGGATACCCTAAGGAAACAAGGGGTTACCAATTCTATCATCCTGTGGAACAAAAGGTGTTTGTTTCAAGGCATGCTGTGTTTCTAGAGAAAGAGTTTCTCTTGCAAGAAAATAGTGGGAGTATCGTCGAGCTTGAGGAGGCTAGAGAGACTCAAATAGACATTGATGAGATACCTGGTGAAGCACAACAACCGACAACTCATAGTGATGAGCAATCGGCTGGACCTATTGTAACACCACATCTTCGTAGATCTGGTAGAACACGCAATATTCCTGAGAGATATGGATTTCTCGTAAGTGAATCGAACGACGTGTTACTCATTGATGATGAGGAGCCTACCAGTTATGAAGAAGTGCTGACAAGTTCAGAAAGGGATAAGTGGCTTGATGCCATGAAGTCGGAAATAGATTCCATGTACGAAAACCAAGTTTGGAACTTGGTTGACCCACCTGAAGGCATAAAGCCTATAGGGTGCAAGTGGGTTTTCAAGAAGAAAACCGACATAGATGGTAATGTGATTACCTATAAGGCTAGATTGGTGGCGAAAGGATATCGTCAAAAATAAGGTGTTGATTATGACGAAACGTATTCGCCTGTAGCTATGCTTAAATACATTCGGATGCTCCTGGCCATAGCGGCTCATTATGATTATGAGATATGGCAGATGGATGTGAAAACAACTTTCCTTAATGGAAACCTGCTCGAGGACGTGTATATGATACAGCCTGAGGGTTTCACATCGGTTGATAAAACCAAGGTATGCAAATTGCGACGATCTATTTATGGATTGAAGCAAGCATCCAGGAGCTGGAATATCCGTTTTGATGAGACGATCAAAAAGTTTGATTTCTCACAAAAATCCAGACGAACCTTGTGTGTACAAGAAGGTTAGTGGGAGTGCAGTCGTGTTCCTAGTATTGTATGTCGATGACATATTACTTATAGGAAACGATGTGTCAATCTTACTGATCGATTAAGGTTTGGTTATCCAAGACATTCTCCATGAAAGACCTGGGAGAAGCAACCTACATCCTGGGGATTAAGATCTATAGAGATAGATCGAAACGGTTGCTTGGTCTTTCGCAGTCTACATATATAGACCGAGTGCTAAAGAGGTTTAGCATGTCGGAATCCAAGAAAGGTTTCCTACCCATCAGGCATGGGGTACACCTTTCGAAGTCTATGTGTCCGCGCACAGAAGACGAGAGGCTTTGCATGAGTAAGATTCCCTATGCATCCGCAATAGGATCTATCATGTATGCTATGTTATGTACGAGGCCCGATGTATCGTATGCTCTGAGTGTCACGAGCAGATACCAGTCCGATCCAGGAATGGATCATTGGGCGGCTGTTAAGATGATCCTTAAGTACTTGAGAAGAACTAAGGATGTGTTCCTAATATATGGAGAAGGGTACATGGTGATACGCGGGTATACGGATGCGCCTTATGCATACAGGATGATTCCAGTCTCACCGATGCGGATCGTGTTCACCTTGAATGGGGCGCAGTGAGTTGGAAAAGTTCCAAACAAGAGACTATAGCGATTCTACCACCGAGGCGAGTAATATATTGCGGCGGCAAAGAAGGAAGCGGTTTGGATCAAGAAGTTCGCTCATGAACTTGGTGTGATTCCGCCATTGTTGAATACCGGTCTCATCGCGACAACAATGGAGCAATTGCATAAAGCGAAAGAGCCAAGGTCTCATCAACGATCCAAACATGTGCTTCGCCGCTATCATCTTATCAGAGAGATCATCAGGAACGAAATACAAATCGAGAAAATTCCCACTGAAAGGAACTTAGCGGATCCTTTGACTAAAGCATTACCTCAAAGTAAGTTTGAGGGTCATGTTAGAGCTTATGGTATTGGATACCGTAGCGATTGACATTAGGCCAAGTGGGAGTCTGTTAGTAATATATATGAGAGATGTCCTAAGGCAATCGCCTTATGTATGAACCATTTATATGATAAATGAAGATTCACTATTTGAGTATACATGTTTAATGTATTTGATTGGATCTTAAACTCATTTATTGAATGTCCACGATACGATTCACAGCATGAGAGAATTTGTGATTGGATCACAACTAGTGAGTATCTCTACATGTGTAATTGTGATGTATCGGAATTATCCCTAGTCGATGAATTGATGGATTTGGACACCATCAATTGCCGAGACTAGCACGAGGTATACTCCTTGGTGTATCCAAGCAAAGATTCTCACCGGGCCGAGACATTGTGATGTCCGGAGTTAATCGTGGATGCTAGTTATGGTAACTAGTTCATTGGAGTGACCAGCCGTAAGACTTCATATGGTTCTCTGCATATATAGATATGTCAATGAAGTTTTTACTGTGGCTTAAGTGCGATGTTCCTTTGACTTGCGGTATTCAAGTCATCTTGATCATGGAGACTTATGCTTTGACATCTTAAGCAAACATCTCTGAGGAGATGTGGACCCGGGATGATTGGGTATAAGTCGAAGTGATCGAAGGTGTTTGAATAGCCTATAAAGGATTCACCACTCCTTGCGAGGAGATGTATACCATGGCCTCTCGTCGGATTGTTACTAAAGTCTTTGCCAAAGCATTACATGTTTAGAGTAAGGTACTCTTCGATACATGTGGAGTAACTAGAATCAGAGGAGAGGAAATGATACTTGGGCTAGGTGTGACGAGTCCCTAGTGGGATCGACACAATAGACCATGTCCCGAACCAAGTGGATATAAGATGTGTGAAGGGAATGAGGCATGATTCATTCGAAGCCATCAAGGGTTTCGTAAATAGTTCGATCAACCGTTGATCTTTTCGGTTAATTGGGGATCATGATGTACTACTAGGTGCCACTCATGATCGTTCTATAATTAATGGTTAATTATAGACGGCCAACATAAACCGAGAACCTATTTGGTCACACGCACAACGAGTGTAATCCAAAGGATTTAAAACGAGCTTGAGAATGGGATTCTCAGACCGAGAGAAACTATGTTTGGTCGGACCAAACTTAAAGCGAGCATGAAATTGTTTCAGTCGCAATGGAAGCGTGGATGGGCCGTGTCTTATGAAGACATAATGGATGGACCAAAATGGTTTGGTTCTAATCCAATGGATGAGAATAAACCAAAGGGTTTGGTTTATTTTAAAAGAATGAACCAAAAGTTGGTTCGGTTCGTTTTAACTTAAAATAAACCATCATGGTTTGGTTTATTTTAACTTATCTTAATGGAGCGGGTTAACGGGCTTTATGGATATGATCCATTAACCATTAAGAGAATTAGTTCTCTATAAAAGAGGGCTTAATGGATAATTAAGCCCTAATCCAAACCCTAGCCCTTGGAGTTGCCGCCCACCCCTTGAAGAAGGTTTTCGGTGCCAACCCTAGTGTGCCGCCGCCCAACCTCTTGTGCCGCTGTCCAACTTGTTGCCGGCGACCAAGCTTCAGCTGGTGAACCTCCGGCGACCCTCCGGTGATCTCCTCTAGGTTCGGTGATAAGGTGAGCTTCCATCTCTCCTTGGCCGGCCTCTATTCCTCCACCAAAAGCTGTCCAGTTTTTCTGGACAGCTTGTTTCTTTGTTGTCGGAGCGTCGTTTGGACGACGGTTAGTGCTCCGATAGCGCCTAACTTACCGGGGATTTGATCTCCGGTAATCCTCTGAGGTGGAGGACGAAGGATTCGTCAATTGGTTGACGAATACCTCTCCGGAGAAGCGAGTTTTGAGAACTCGTTTTAGGATCGTGATCATCTCTCGATCACGTCGTCTTCAACACGAGGCTAGTAACCCGTACGAAGACGAAGCTCGTGACTTAGCGAAGTCATCCCGAGGAGCTCGGCGTGGATACGGATAGAGACGATTCTTACGAGGATCGTTCCGGTTGATGCCGTTCCCGCTACACGTCATACGGAAGGTATAACGTAGATAATTTCTTTTATCGCAAATTTTAATTTACGGTTATGTCTACACTTGTTGTAATATGCATGCGTGTGTTGTAATAAATATAGATTTATTATTTTTAATTGCTTACGCTGTGCTCATGTTTACGAAACATGATCGAACACACACACGCCGCGGTGCCGGAAACCCAACAGCATAGTGGCATAAACATGGCATATCAAACATAACATACATCATATGTAACATAGTGGCATAAACATGGCATATCAAACATAACCTACATCATATGTAACATAGTGGCATAAACATGGCATATCAAACATAACATACATCATATGTAACATAGTGGCATAAACATGGCATGTCAAACATAACATACTTCATATGTAACATATCAACATAGCATGTAACATAACAATCTAATCATGTAACATATGCAAGATGCTTTTGAAAACATATATTATAGGTACGTAAACATAATTCTCAACATATTTGGGCCCGGCATTGTACCACTTCTTCATTATCATAGCGCGCATCCCTAAATAGACCCGAGGTAGCAAATCTCGAACCTACTAGGTTACTAGGCCCGATCTTAGTCCGTCGACCTAGGGCAATCGTCATAGCGTAGAAGCCCATCCTAGGCCCGAGTCTTACTCCATCGACCTAAGACATCTTGGAGCCCATCCCGTACTAGGCCCGAGTCTTATTCCATCGACCTAGGGACAATCATACATAGAAGCCCATCCTAGGCCCGAGTCTTATTCCATCGACCTAGGGCATCTTAGGAGCCCATCCCTTCTTGGACCCTGTTAGGGTCTTGGTACAAGCCATAGGGTATGTAAAATACTTATATGCTTATTTTATAACATAGCTTATTTCATTTTGCAAACATAGCATACTTCATTTCATAACACATCATGCTTCCCTTCATGAACATATCATCTTTCATTTCGTAACATACCATTCTTCATTTCATAACATATCATTCTTCATTTCATCATCATGTCATATTCATGTCGTGAACATATCATTTTGTTTCATTTCATAATCTTATCTTTTTCCATTTCATAACATATTTTAAATATCGCATACACATAGACATGGCATAAGGCATGGCATCAAAAGTAAGTAAACACTAACCTAAGGCATGTTATCTTCATCTAGCATTATTTAATATCACAAGTCAACATGAATTCACCCAACATAAGACACATGTTAACCTATTCATTTAACTTAACAACAACTTCATATGCACATAAGACTTGAATTAAAACTTCATTTAATCCCCAAAAATACATGATGGCCGAATGGTCCATAGGGTTTTCTAGGGTTATCTTTTAACCTAATTCATTTAGCATAACAACAACTTCATTTGCATATAGAACATGAATTAGACTTCATTTAATCACCCAAAATTCATGGTGGCCGAATGATCCATAGGGGTTACTAGGGTTATCTTTTTAACCTAATTCATTTAACACAACAACAACTTCATTTGCATATAGAACATGAATTAAACTTCATTTAATCACCCAAAAATACATGATGGCCGAATGGTCCATAGGGGCTATTAGGGTTAGCTTTTGTCCTAATCCATCTTAAATCCTAACATCATCATATAGTTACAAAAACATAGCATAGAACTTCATTGAAACCCTAAAACATGGCTTGGCCGAATGGATCTTGGTGGCTTGGTGGCTATTAGGGTTAACCTTTAACCGAATTCATTTTAACATAACAACAACATCATAAGCCTACAAAAATATGGATTAAACTTCATTGAATCATCAAGATCTAGGGGTGGCCGAATGGTCCATGTAGGTCTTTAGGGTTAACCTTTAACCTAATTCTTTTAACATAACAACAACATCATAATCCTACAAAAACATGGATTAAAACTTCATTTAGTCACCCAAAAACATAGGTTGGCCGAATATATATATTATAGGTTTCTTTCACAAAATAGCAATCGAAGCTACTCGTATGCAGGTGAGGGATACTTACATCCTTCGCTTTGCTTGTAGTGTGAAGATAACCTAAGGAACCAAGCCTAGCCTTTGCTTTCTTGCTTGGATGAGGTTCGGCCAAGGGGTGGAAATGGAGAGGGAGAGTCTCTAGAATTCGGTGAGAAGAAGAAGAGAAGAGGAGAAAGTGAAGTTGCTAACTCATGCCTCCTCATCCCCCCCCTATTTATTCACCTAAAGAGTCCTTTAATCTCCCTTACACTTAACCATAATTTCCCTTATTCCTCTAATGATATAATCCTATTGGGCTTTTGGTTAGTGGGTGCATATATAGGGCTTGGCTATCTCTAGAGGTTTGGGGTTCAATTCCTAGGCCTTGCACCCCTTTTTGGCTTATTTTCTTTTATTTTTGAAAAGGCCCACATAAAGCCCATTATCATTCTTGTAAAATTGCTAGGAATTTTACGGGCGTTACAATTATGTCATGCGTGTCATGACATGTAGATGTATGTCATGTATGCCATGTCATGTAGATAATAGTTATTTGCATGCAAAGAGGATGAGACATAAAAATCCTTACTCAATATTAAAGCCTACACCTTCCATTAATATGGTTAGAACCAGAGTTCCGTTTCTTGTTCGGGTTGTTGGACTCTCTCCAAGCCCGGCTCGAACCCGAACATGTTCAAACCATGGAATAGTTTAATACTAATATGGTAAGAGTCAGAGGTCAATCGTTAGCTTTGGTTGTTGGACTCTCTCCAAGCCGGGATAATTGGTTGAATGCGCTCTAACCATATTAAAACTATTCTTGATTAATGGGTTGGCTTTAACCTGGAGCATCGACTTGTTGGACTCTCTCCAAGGTCGATGTAAAGGGAGGTGAAGTTGGGTGTTATGCATATGATGCATACTTGTTAATGTGTTAACAACCCGATGTATGTGTGAACATTCAACTAGTTGATAGCACATTGTGATAGTTGCATATACGAGATATGCAATCGATATATTTGATACCTACCGTCGTAGTTATGAATGGCTTGTTAGACTCTCTCCAAGGTTGTTCATATCTATGATGGATATCAGCCCATTCGAAGATGGACCTACGATCTCCCGAAGTGATTTTGGGGTTTTTGAAATTTGAAAAATGAATGGGATTTATAAATGTATATTGATGCATTTTAAAATCATTTTCTCATATATGCTCGTTTTGTATTTCTAGGTCAATAAATTGATCATGACGTCTTTAAATTTGCGCACTATTTTGGATTCAAACAAATTGACTGGGCCTAACTTCTTGGACTGGCTTAGAAACCTGAGAATTGTTCTCAAGGCTGAAAAGCTAGCATATGTCCTTGAAGAGCCTCTTCTCAACCGTCCTAAGGACGATGCAACTCCAGACCAAATGTTGGTCTATCAGAAGCATGTGGCAGATTCTGAGCTGGCGAGTTGCATCATGCTAGCGACGATAGTACCTGAGCTGCAAAAGCAGCATGAGCATATGGATGCTAATACTATGGTCTTCCATCTTCATGAGTTGTTCGATGAGCAAGTGAGATCCGAAAGGTTCGAGGTCTCTAGGCTCCTCTTCACCACGAAGATGCAAGAAGGTTCATCTGTAGTGCAGTTTGTGCTAAAGATGAACGGGTACATCAAGCGGCTAGCCACCCTCGGGTTTGTGATGGATCATGAATTAAGTATTGACTTAATTCTGCATTGTTTTCCCAAGAGTTTCTCATAATTTGTGATGAACTATCGGATGAACAAATTGGAATCCACTATTCCTGAGCTCCTCAATATGCTGAAGATTGTGGAGCCTTCTGTGAAGCATGAGGAGAAGGCGGTTCTGTTAGTTGATTCCTCAAAGAAAGGCTCTAAGAGGAAGGCAAAAGAACAGAAGAAAGGGAAGAACAAGAAGGCAAAGAAGGCAGAACCAGCACAAAAGAGCACTTGCCATCATTGTGGCAAGGAAGGGCACTGGCGAAGAAACTGCAAGATTTATCTTGAGTCCATGAAGAAGAAGAAGGCATCCGATGCCCCATCCTCTTCAGGTATCTTCGTTATTGATTGTCATTCTATTTCCTTAGATACTTGGGTATTGGATACTGGGTGTGACTCACATATATGTAATGATATACAGGGGCTAAGGAATAGAAGAAGACTCGTCAGAGGGGAGTCAAATTTACGAGTTGGCAATGGAGCAAAGGTTGCTGCGGTCGCCATCGGAACTTATTTGCTGAAGCTCCCTAGTGGACTAGTCTTGGAACTGAACAATTGCTATTGTGTTCCTTCTCTAATAAAGAACATTGTTTCTATTTCCTGCTTAAATAGAAATGGTTTCCATTTGACGTTTAGTAACAATTGTTGTTATATAACTTTGAATGGCGTACTTTATGGAACTGGAACTTTGAGCAATGTCATTTATATGTTGGACGTATCCAGTGACATTTTCAATATCGAAGTGAGCAACAAGCGTGCTCGAAAAGATAATCAATTAGACTCCTACATGTGGCATTGTCATCTTGGCCATGTAAGCAAGAAACGCATGTCCGAATTACACCGATGTGGAATTCTGGAATCGTTTGAATTGGATTCATACGATACATGCGAATCATGCTTAAAAGGCAAGATGACTAAGTTACCTTTTACTGGAAAAGGTGAACGAGTGGGAGAGTTACTAGGTCTAGTACATACTGATGTATGTGGACCTATGTCAACTCAAGCTTTAGGAGGCTATAGCTACTTCATTACCTTCACCGATGATCACTCACGGTTTGGGTATGTGTTCTTGATGAAACACAAGTCTGAGGCCTTTGAAAGGTTCAAACAATTCAGAAATGAAGTAGAGAAACAACATGACAAGAGTATTAAAATACTTCGATCAGATCGAGGTGGTGAATACTTGAGTCAGGAGTTTCTTGATTATCTAAGAGACAATGACATATTGTCTCAATGGACTCTGCCATATACACCACAGCATAATGGTGTATCTGAGAGGCGTAATCGGACCTTGTTGGACATGGTCAGGTCAATGATGAATCATGCGAATCTTCCCAAGTCCTTTTGGGGCTATGCACTTCAGACATCTGTTTACTTGTTAAACAGAATGCCAACCAAGGTAGTCTCTACTACTCCATATGAGATATGGAATAGTAAGAAACCTCATATATCTTACTTGAAGATATGAGGTTGTCCTGCTTATGTGAAGCGGACTGTATTAGACAAATTGGATGTTAAGTCTGATAAATGTCTATTTATTGGATACCCTAAGGAAATAAGGGGTTACCAATTCTATCATCCTGTGGAACAAAAGGTGTTTGTTTCAAGGCATGTTGTGTTTCTAGAGAAAGAGTTTCTCTTGCAAGAAAACAGTGGGAGTATCATTGAGCTTGAGGAGGCTCGAGAGACTCAAATAGACATTGATGAGATACCTGGTGAAGCACAACAGCCGATAACTCATAGTGATGAGCAATCGACTGGACCTACTGTAACACCACATCTTCGTAGATCTGGTAGAACACGCAACATTCCTGAGAGATATGGATTTCTCGTAAGTGAATCGAATGATGTGTTACTCATTGATGATGAGGAGCCTACCAGTTATGAAGAAGTGCTGACAAGTTCAGAAAGGGATAAGTGGCTTGAAGCCATGAAGTCGGAAATGGATTCCATGTATGAAAACCAAGTTTGGAACTTGGTTGACCCACCTGAAGGCATCAAACCTATAGGGTGCAAGTGGGTATTCAAGAAGAAAACTGACATGGATGGTAATGTGATTACCTATAAAGCTAGATTAGTGGCGAAAGGATATCGTCAAAAACAAGGTGTTGATTATGACGAAACCTATTCGCCTGTAGCTATGCTTAAATCCATTCGGATGCTCCTGGCCATAGCGGCTCATTATGATTATGAGATATGGCAGATGGATGTGAAAATAGCTTTCCTTAATGGAAATCTGCTCGAGGATGTGTATATGATACAACCTGAGAGTTTCACATCAGTTGATAAAACCAAGGTATGCAAATTGCGACGGTCCATATATGGATTGAAGCAAGCATCCAGGAGCTGGAATATCCGTTTTGATGAGACGATCAAAAAGTTTGATTTCTCACAAAATCCAGACGAACCTTGTGTGTACAAGAAGGTTAGTGGGAGTGCAGTCGTGTTCCTAGTATTGTATGTCGATGACATATTACTTATAGGAAACGATGTGTCAATCTTACAGTCAGTTAAGGTTTGGTTATCCAAGACATTCTCCATGAAAGACCTGGGAGAAGCAACCTACATCCTCGGGATTAAGATCTATAGAGATAGATCGAAACGGTTGCTTGGTCTTTCGTAGTCTACATATATAGACCGAGTGCTAAAGAGGTTTAACATGTCGGAATCCAAGAAAGGTTTCCTACCCATCAGGCATGGGGTACACCTTTCGAAGTCTATGTGTCCGCGCACAGAAGACGAGAGGATTTGCATGAGTAAGATTCCCTATGCATCCGCAATAGGATCTATCATGTATGCTATGTTATGTCACGAGGCGATGTATCGTATGCTCACGAGTGTCCGCGGCGGATACGATCGATCGAGGAATGGATCATTGGGCGGTATTATTAAGGCGATCCTTAAGTACTTAAGAAGAACTAAGGATGTGTTCCTAATATATGGAGAAGGGACATGGTGATACGTGGGTATATGGATGCGGCTTCGAACAGACAAGGATGATTCGGTCTCGATGCGGATCGTGTTTACACCTTGAATGAGGCGCGGATGAGTTGGAAAAGTTCCAAACAAGAGGCGTAGGCGGATTCTACCAGCGGGCGAGAATACATTGCGGCCGGGCGTGAAAGGCGGTTTGGATCAAGAAGTTCGTTTATGAACTTGGTGTGATTCCAGCCATTGTTGAAGCAATACTGGTCTACTGCGACAACAATGGAGCAATTGCACAGGCAAAAGAGTCAAGGTCTCATCAATGATCCAAACATGTGCTTCGCCGCTATCATCTTATCAGAGAGATCATCAGTAGGAAAGAAATACAAATCGAGAAAATTCCCACTGAAAGGAACTTAGCGGATCCTTTGACTAAAGCATTACCTCAAAGTAAGTTTGAGGGTCATGTTAGAGCTTATGGTATTGGATACCGTAGCGATTGACATTAGGCCAAGTGGGAGTCTGTTAGTAATATATGAGAGATGTCCTAAGGCAATCGCCTTATGTATGAACCATTTATATGATAAATGAAGATTCACTATTTGAGTATACATGTTCTCATGTATTTGATTGGATCTTAAACTCATTTACTGAATGTCCACGATACGATTCACAGCATGCACTACAACAAAAAATCGAATAGACAACGGTGAAAAACCGTTGTCTATTAGCAAAAAAATCTGTGGTAAATCGACCCGTTGTAAAACGTGGTTCGGGCAAAGACAATGGTGAAAAACCGTTGTCGTTTCAAGGATAAGACAACGATTTTTAACCGTTGTCTTTGGCGAACCACTTTTTCACAAGCGGGTCGATTCTACCGGATATTTGCTAATAGACAACGGTTTTTCACCGTTATCTTTCATAAATCTACAGCGGTCTTTCACCGTTGTCTTTGACGACCACCGATTTACCGCAGTTTTTGCTCAAAGACAACGGTTTTTCATCGTTGTCATTTTTCAACTGTTACTCTAGAACACAATAAACCGTTGTAGATTTATAGTGTTGCATTTTTAATATAAATCATACAACATCAAAAAGAATTATAGAAAACATATATATACACTCGCACTTGTAGCAATGTAAAGTACAATATCACATCACATTTTAAATGATCACTCTTACCGATATATATTAAAAAGTACTGTGGCAAAACAACTACACATCATATGCACCAAAAGTATTATGCATAATAAGCAAAACACATATAGATTACCACATGTAACCAAAGAGGTAAGTACACTTAAATCTCTCCTAATCATCGATATGTGATCTTGTATGCATTCATCCCACTCGAGCGTACTTCATCAATTTCCTTTGCGGCTATCACAGTTTTGCGCGCATGTGAATAAATGAATGAAAATGTAAACACTCTAGTACTATGTGATAATTAATTGCACAAATCATTTTACAAATATGTATCAATAAGAAAATTTAAAAATATGTCTAATATTACTATTGACTGTATGGAAGGTTTGTCAATGGATACAACGCTTTCAATTATATCTCTCATATATCACAAAATGAAATAACTGCATTGAGCTCCATTCGATTGAAGGGGAACCTGTGATGAAAAAAATTATTGTAGTTATGTGGAGATTTGCAAAAATAATAGTGATGGCCATTTACATGTGACTTGGCTAATTTATAATTAAGTTGTGACTCATAGTTTTCCATAAATGTAGAAACCTAATTAAACTATAGTTAATGTTGCTGAATAAATAAACAACAATCAAGTCAACGTGATTCATGTTTCAACTTACAGTAGTATGGAAAGATACCCAAACAACCAAAGCTTTGATATTTGCAGGGTAATTCAAGAGAAGTTGCAACCTTCTCTAATGCAAGGCTGCTGGAATGTTGCCTAGCTCATGCCTGCAAGTCTCATAATATATAGCAAACCTCTAGGAAGGATGAGTGACAAATAAATAAAGAGTTTGAGGCCAAAGTAACACAAGGTGACACAAAGACAAACCAAAACATTGATGTAAGATTTAAAAATAAATATAATTGTCACACTAAGGTAAAACATCATCAACCCAAGTTCATCACAATCTTCATCATGAATGCGATGACCTAAAAATATGAACTCACATTTCCATTATATATTTCCAATCTACATCGCGAATACGATGACTTAAAGAATCCAATAAATATATAATCTCCTTGTATGCGATTAAATGAAGCGTACCATGAGAATCCAATCATGCAGTAACTAGCTAAAAAAATCCAATTGGCTCTGATCAAATTTTGAAAATTTAGAGGTCCTAAAGTATATACATACCCATCATTGAGTTTGGCAGTGAGAGTATTTGCTATGTCAAGAGGAAGAAGCAGCAGGGATGGTTAAGAGAGAGAAAACTAAGTTAACAATTATGGGATAACTTATAGTACTTTCCTTCGCTATCAATAAAAAATTCATCAAAGTTAACGAAAATACAATGGTGACGATTTCAGAGGTGCACAGGTGCGAGATCTAAGTAGATACCATGCACATTCCAGTTTTTAAACCTTTGGGTTTGTCGCAGAGGTGAGCAAGGATCATTCTTCCCTGTTAAGATAACGATATTAGTTTCCAAATGGTAGCGAAATTTTTTACAGCATATATGACGAAAATAATGGTTGAGACGTAATCACACTGATATCAATGTCATAACAATCAACTCCTAGGAAACAAAAGCCACATGCATACAATTATAGCTAATATGTTCAAAGCCTGCAAATTGTTAGTATGCTTACCACTAGAAATCCGAATGCAAATCCAGTTCCAGTTACAAGCAAATGAGGGTAATTACGCATAATGTTGGAAGGTGGTAAATATGACCTGCGATCATAATAGTGGTATCATAACACACTAAAACTACATGTCATAAAACATCAACTAAGTACTACCGTATACAAATTAGATAAGAACTCCAGCCATGAGTACGCCAAAAGGAAATAGTGCCAATAAAAGAAACCACATTATTCAACCCAAAAGCGAGTTCATCAAGCATTCATTTACATTTATGAAGATTTAGAACCATATGAATTACCATAGCTAAGGTCAAAATCATGCTTCCTTTTTTTGCTTGGACAACCTTCTGCACATTGCTAATGCTACCAAATAGATGTGAAGTTATTTAATTTTGCAGCTATTTGCTTAATTAGCAAAAGAGTTACATAAACTTGACACAACTTTGACAAACCTGCAAAGCATGTATATCATAAATGACAATACTAGTTGGACCACCTTTGGATTTAGGAATCATCGATAATATCCATGCCATTGTAAATGCAGTAGCAACATCTCCTTCATCTTCCACACATTCAAAAGAGCTATAGTTGGAAAGAATGGTAGCACCAAGGGGAAAGAAGCGACAAATAATTTAGGTAAAGCAAAACATTGCAAAAATCGATAAAAATGACTCTGGTGAGTTGAAAGAGGCTAGGAAAGCAATATGTTGTCCTCTAATATCATGTGCATTGTTGGTGAAAAGATTTGGGAATCCATCATCGTTTCTAGTAATATTATGAAAAATACATCTGCATTATCCGACTGAGATTTCATTTTAGCTAGATAAATTTTCAATAACTAAAAAAATAATAAAAGAGAAAAAGCTTAGTTGTATAGATAGAAAAGTGAAATTCATGCCGCTGAAGCTAAAGATGGAAAATTTGTTGCAACTTCCAATAAGTAGAGCTGCTACATTTTCCCTTTCATATTATAGATGTAGCACTTAAGCATACTCGGGATGAAGTATACGAGTTAGAGGGTTATGATTCATATCAAAATACTAGATCTTACTAGTGCTTAATTTAACCTCTCTTATAGAAAACAAAAGATAATTAAATGTGGCTCATGTATAGACTATAGGAAATGCAAATGGTTGATGCGTGAGGACACAAGAAACTAGCAACCAGTGGATCATTCTTGGGGTGACAACATCTTCCCACCGCAATGTGAGCCTCGCCCTCGGCGACAAAGATCGGCGGGAGCTAGGGCTTGTGCTAAAGGATGATGGTTGTCGCACACCGTAGCAAAGAATAACGACACAGGCACCGGGAATGGTGACATAGGCGAGCGAGTGAATGGTGACAATAGATGAAAACAGGCATCGATGGATCTATATACTCACAGCAAGGACTTGGATCCTCCTTGGCCTTGGCGACAAATGTCGAAGCAATGGTCGGCAGATGGTGGCTCAGCGTTGGATCATAGATCGGTGGCAAAGGATTTGCTCACCGCCAAGCGACCATCACAGAAGGGCGATGATCGAAGGGGAGATCGTGGCGCGCGTAAGCGCGGCTGCGACAGCGCCGCGAGCAAGAGGCAATGACGGTACATGCGAATAGGGCATCGATGCTCGGCTGCTATGCGGATCGGCGAGGCCGCGGCAGGAGGTGGTGGTGCGAGAGCTCAAGGCAGAGGAAGAAGGAATGGTTGTCGGTGATTAGGTTGCGGGAAGAAAGGAACGACGGCCTAGGGAGAGATCGCCGATGTGGGCGGCTATCGGGCACGACGACGAAGGAAACTAGAAAAAGGGATCGGAGTTTTGGGCGGCATTGTGAGAAATGAGAGAGCAAATAGTTTTCCTATTTAAACTTAGGTTAATAACCTTAGATTACACACACAATTATATAAAATAAAATTGAAGTTTTTCTTTTATTTTTTTTTCCGATAAAAATTGGACTTTTCTTTTGCAAGTGTGTGTGATAAAATTATTTTTTAAATTTTTTCTATAAAATACAACGTTTTCCACAAAAAAGTTTTTTAATAAATAAATTCGAATTTTAATAACTAAATTCTTCAGATTTTTTTTATAAATATTTAATAACTAAATTCGAATTTTAATAAATAAATTTATTTTATTTATCTCGTTTTAAATTATATTATTACATTATTAAATTATTTATTTATTTATTTTTGTTATATTACAAAATTTTTTTTAAAGACAACGGTTCTAAAAAACCGTTATAAAATGCATTGTTAATATGTTCAACGACAACGGATAGTGTAAAACCGTTGTCTTTTGTGTTATATTGACGCTCAAAGACAACGGTTTTGTCAAAAACCGTTGTCTTTTACCAAAATCACAACGGTTTCTCTTAAAACCGTTGTCTTTGTGGTGTTGTCTTTTAGTATTTTTGTTGTAGTGATGAGAGAATTTGTGATTGGATCACAACTAGTGAGTATCTCTACATGTGTAATTGTGATGTATCGGAATTATCCCTAGTCGATGAATTGATGGATTTGGACACCATCAATTCTGTCAAGACTAGCACGAGGTATACTCCTTGGTGTATCCAAGCAGCTGATTCTCATTGGCTGGAGACATTGTGATGTCCGGAGTTAATCGTGGATGCTAGTTATGGTAACTAGTTCATTGGAGTGACCAGCCGTAAAACTTCATATGGTTCTCTGCATATATAGATATGTCAATGAAGTTCTTATTGTAGCTTAAGTGCGATGTTCCTTTGACTTGCGGTATTCAAGTCATCTTGATCATGGAGACTTATGCTTTGACATCTTAAGCAAGCATTTCTAAGGAGATGTGGACCCGGGATGATTGAGTATAAGTCGAAGTGATCGAAGGTGTTTGAATAGCCTATAAAGGATTCACCACTCCTTGCGAGGAGATGTATACCCATGGCCTCTCGTCGGATTGTTACTAAAGTCTTTAGCCAAAGCATTACATGTTTAGAGTAAGGTACTCTTCGATACATGTGCAGTAACTAGAATCCGTAGGACGAGGAAATGATACTTGGGCTAGGTGTGACGTAGTCAGCCTAGTGGGGATTGACACTATAGGCCATGTCCTGAACCAAGTGGGTATAAGATGAGTGAAGAGAATGAGGCACGATTCATTCGAGCTGCTGAAGGGTTTCAGAAATAGTTCTGGATCAACCGTTGATCTTTTCAGTTAATTAGGGATCATGATGTACTACTAGGTGCCACTCATGATCGTTCTATAATTAATGGTTAATTATAGACGGCCAACATAAACCGAGAACCTATTTGGTCACACGCACAACGAGCGTAATCCGAAGGATTTAAAACGAGCTTGAGAATGAGATTCTCAGACCGAGAGAAACTAGGTTTGGTTGGACCAAACAAGAAGCGAGCATGAAATTATTTCAATCGCAATGGAAGCGTGGATGGGCCGTGTCTTATGAAGACATAATGGATGAACCAAAATGGTTTGGTTCTAATTCAATAGAGGAGAATAAACCAAAGGGTTTGGTTTATTTTAAACAAATGAACCAAAGTTGGTTCGGTTCGTTTTAACTTAAAATAAACCATCATGGTTTGGTTTATTTTAACTTATATTAATGGAGCGGGTTAACGGGCCTTATGGTTATGATCCAATAACCATTAAGAGAATTAGTTCTCTATAAAAGAGGGCTTAAGGGTTTGTTAACCCCTAATCCAAAACCCTAAACCTAAAAGCTGCAGCCCCTCCTCTCTTTGGTGTTTTCGGCGACAACACCTCTCCTTGCCGCCGCCCACCTTGAAGCTCCTTGGCCGGCGTCCAGAAGGTGCTGACCTTCACTCTTGCCGGCGTCGAGCTGCTGCCGGTTGGTGCTCCGGTGATCTCCCTTGGGTTCGGTAAGAAGGTGAGCTTCCACCTTTCCTTTGGCCGGCCCCTACTCCTCCACCAAAAGCTGTCCAGTTTTCTGGACAGCTTGTTTCTTTGTTGTCGGAGCGTCGTTTGGACGACGTTTAGGGCTCCGACAGCGCCTCCATTGTCGGGGATTCGATCTCCGGCAATCCTCATAGGTGGAGGACGAAGGATTCGTCAAACGGTTGACGAATACCTCTCCCGAGAAGCGAGTTTTGAGGACTCGTCTTTGGATCCGAATTTAGATTCGGATCGTGATCTTCTCTCGATCACATCGCCTTCAACACGAGGCTAGTAACCCGTACGAAGGCGAGGCTCGTGACTTAGCGAAGTCATCCCGAAGATACTCGGCGTGGATACGGATAGAGACGATTGTAGCGAGGATCATTCCGGTTGATGCCGTTCCCGCTACACGTGATACGAAAGGTATACGTAGTTAAATTTCCTTTTATTGCAAATTTAAATTTACGGTTATGTCTACACATGTTGTACTATGCATGCGTGTGATGTGTGTGTTGTAATAAATGTAGATTTATTATTTTTATTTATTCCGCTGTGCACATGTTTGCGAAACATGTTCGAACACACACTCGCCGCGGTGCCGGAAACCCAACATAGAGTACTAGAGATAAAAATGCGAAAGCCTGAAAATCAAATAACGGAGTCGTCAGATCAGGGGATTGACAATTAGACCCTCCAGAAGGCTTCATCTTGAAATAAAAGAGATATCAACAGAGTGAGTAAAACTCAGTGGATATCTAACAGTCATGCATAGTAGACTATAAGTAGCAATAATAATCATACTGGTACAGTTTCTCACCAAAAATACATACCTGAAACTGTACATACCAGAATCACCTAAGCTGATATAAAATACATCCACACAAGCATATGTAGAATCACCAAAACAAACGACATAATATCTCCTATATGTGCATGACAATCATATGCAACAACCAAAAGTGCAACAAGTAATGCATATAGTAAAAACGTATACACATGATGTAATGACCTGTGTCACCCCTAACACCAGTCAAGCCACCGACATGTCATATGTACCGGCCGAGTGGGTAGGGTTGTGACAACTGTGCACTCTGTCGTCACTACACCTATGTGACTGAGTGGACAAGATGTTGACAGAGTATCACCCTCCTACCTCATGTATGTATATGGAGGATATCACCTCGTCTCACGACAAAGGAGGGATCCCTGTCTACTACTATGTCGCAATACCAATATCCTGAGCGACCACCGTGGAGCCTTGACAAAGCAACTACACATACACACCTGAAATACCACTAACCCACGAGTGGTTGTGTGTGTAGATAATGTGATTGATGATAGGCTCAACTACCAAGTAGTATCACCTCCTACCGATGAGACAATGGTCGCCAGTCATGCAATAATGCAAGATGGTGCATGTCACTAATGCACGATACACCTATCAATCCATGGCTACCTATAGTATATACCAATAGGAGCCCATATCAAATAACCTAAGTACATAAGTCTATGTACACATGCAAGATATATTCATTATTCATTTAGTGCCCAGTATGTAAGGCATGTCACTACTCTAGTGCTAAATAAACAAATGACAAGTATCAAAGTGATAGAGTATAATATAATAAGCATATGAAAAGAATATAACACGTACTAGGTAGTGACATACTAGGGCAGTTAACAAGTATAGAAAACTACTACTAACTATAGTAAACAATGCATAACAATATGACAATATCTAAAAGAAGATAAGTCAAAGATACTCGCCTACTATGAAGAATAACAATTGTCTTTATGCCCGTGGACCTGTCTCATGATCAAAACCTGCACATATCAAACATTATGGTTAAGTGCAATCATAATACGACTGATCGAATCGAATCCTACATCAATTTCATAGCCCGATCAACTAGATTGATCTAGTTATTTACTTAACCTAATCAAGCCTTCACATCAATCCCCATCGATCATTAGACCAATTAACAACCTATTATGCATTTATAAACACCCATATCTAACTTACCCATTTCCATCTTAAATCTCACAGCCAACAACTCCCCTGTTCACAATCGCACATCCTCCCAACTCACAGCCGGCACTGCCGACCATCACTCCAATTCACAGTCGACATCAACACATCCGACAATTCCCAAACAGAACCTCACAATCAAGACCCACAGCCTAACAAACCTCCAAACACCTAGCCGTGCACAGCTGGCACATCCGTGCACAACCCCTTCCCACTCTCACACGACAATAAATCAAGATAACCAACAACAATGAAAGGAAAGATAGATCAGCTTACCAGCCGTTGGAACCTCCATCGGCAGCAATCCCTTATCCCCTGTTCGTCGGCTGCGATCGACGCTCACGATCACCTGCCCAAACAAAGACCCTCGCTAAAATGAAAGAAGTCACAACCACCCAAAATAAGGAGTGGAGCAGCTCTCACCTCCTCCAACAGTATTCCTCCCCTAACTCTGTTTGTCGGAAAAACCATATGCCCAAACCCCACTGCCTTTGCTCCGGCAGAACTCATGAAGGGAAACTCCCACTCAGAACACGAGGAAGCTGCTGCTGACATCGACTCCCAGCCACACGCGTACCCTCCTTGCCGCCGCGACCATGGGATGACCGCCCGGTTGTAGAAGGGAAAGGAGAGTTGTCCGAGGGTTGGATCGCATGAAGGGAAGCGACGACGAACTTGATTGCGACTGCTCGAACACACAGGGGTGGTAACGGTTGGCTACGGTGCGGCGACAGTGCTTGCGGGAGAAGGCGACGACAAAGAGGTCGGGACACGGTCGGGAATGAAGAAGAAAAATGAGAAGGAGGCAAGGAGATTCAGCGACGAGGAGATGAGAAGTTGCGGTGAGAAAGAAGGGCTCACACGGATGAGGAATCTGTCGTGAGAAAGAGAAGTCGGCGCGGCGGGGAAAACTTGGATGGTCCAAAATAAACCAGATTACCCCTTTATATAAGAATTAAACCTAAGTTAGGTTTTTATTAATTCCTCAGTAATTTAATTATCCCCGTAAATCTCGTACAAGCCCCGTTTAATTCCAGAAAAATTCTGAAAAAATTCTAAAATTCTTCAAAAATCCCGAAATAATTCTTAGGATTATTTTCCTAAATTTTTGGCCATTTAATTTAGTATTTTAAATTTTCGTATTTAATATTCTCACCCACTAATAAAAATTTGGTCCCCAAATTTCCCACTCAAATGTATAATGAGTAAGAGGTAACACACTCAAGTAGCACCAGTACTAAAAGTATATTTCACATACCTTAAGTAAATAGGTGGGGGTATTGAGCTCTAATCTTTTTCTCAAGCTCCCAAGTAGCCTCCTCATTGATGTGGTGACTCCACCCGACTTTAACAAGTCGCACAATCTTGTTCCGCAACTGTCATTCTTTGTGATCCAGAATCCGTACTGGAACCTCTTCGTAAGTAGCATCAGGTTGAATGAAACCTGACACATCTGACAGAATATGTGTAGGGTTTGACATATATTTCCTCAGCATGGACACATGAAATACATCATGAATACCCGCCAAGGACGGTGATAGCGCTAGGCGGTAAGCGACTGCTCCGATCCTCTCTAAAATTTTGAAAGGACCAATGTACCTTAGAGCTAGCTTACCACGGAGGTCAAATCTCTTCACCCCTTTCGTGGGTGAGACTCGCAAGAATACATGGTCACCCATAGAGAACTCCAGAGGTCTTCATCTCCGATCGGCATAACTCTTCTGACGATCCTGCACCTTTGCCATCCTTTGTCTGATAATACGAACCAACTCTGCCTCACGCTGAGCTCTCTGGGGTCCTAGCAACTGGGCCTCCCCAACCTCCTCCCAGAGGGTGGGTGTCTGACACTGTCTACCATACAATGCTTCAAACGGTGCCATTTGGATAGCCGAATGATAACTATTGTTGTAGATGATGCGCATGGATGTGACCTCAAATCTCGCGACGGATATCGTCGTGGACTCAAAGTGCGCGTTCGCGCTCAACGCCCGCAAGTGCACGGATGCCGTCAAGTAATAAAGATTTATCGATCCCATAGGGACTGGGATTCGAATACCAATACACTAAGTGGTTGCGATTGTTCGGACGAAATCTCTGAGAGAGTCGGTTGGTGAGGACTATCGGTGGACCCTACTCTGTACGGTGTCACACGGAGGAGGAAAAGAGTGTGCTGGGGTCTTAAAAGGCGATTCTAGGATGTCAGTTTCGCTTGTGTACCACAGAACAATGTTGTCAATTGACGTCATCTAAATGTCTACCTATGGTTTTGGGGAAGGGACATCATACACTCTCCCGCAGAGCCGCCGCATTCACCGGGAGCTACCTCCGCCCAAAAGGACGGGATAGAGGGTACGAGGATGCCAAATCAATCCTTGCGGTGGACCGTTTCCGATTCCACCGCTCCCTTCTCCCCGCAGTTATGGGAGGTCAGGTTTACCCCTAGGTTCCTTGGATCAAACCTCCTAAATTTAGATTGCGAGGGATGTCACCATCTCATATCGCCTAAGCACAACGGAAAGAAAGCCAAACTCACAAAGATATAATAGAGAGCAACCACCAATTGTCAAATCAAACTTTTGGCCAGAATTTAATATGAATCAACATTGTTTATGTACACAAGCTACTCCCTAATCCTAGAATCAAAAGTACTACTCCATAAATATGAAGGAAGAATCACAAAACATGTTTAAGTTCGAATACAAAAGAGATAAAGCGCAGAAATAGAGATATATAATGCTTCGTGATCTTCTCTCTGGCATTGTATTGCAAGTTGTGGACCTCCGGCGGTGTTCCTCCTCCCCCCTGCGAGTTACCGAAGCTTTTTAGGGCTTCGGCGTGCCGTCCTAGCAGTCGTGCCTCTTCCCTGGGGTTTGGGCGGAGCCATCCTTATATAGACATCGCCTCGGACCGCTGTAAAATCCGGAAAAAGCCCTAGTCGCGCAAATCTGTCGGGCCGCCACATGGTCGTGTGTGGCCCTGGGGTGTTGTTCTTCACCCATTGGACACGACCGTGTGAATCCACATGCCCTGGCCGTGTCCCACTCTGCGTCTAGCTGCGAAAGTCCTTCTTTTGCTCCGAAAATGCATCTTTTTCACCAGAAAAGCTAACCTACACACAAAAGTACAACGAGTAGACCTCCGAACTAGAAAATAGGCAATGGGTGCAAGAATATAGTAACATATGAATGAAACTAACATAAAATGTAACAAGATGTGAGCGAAAACTACTCCTAAAACCCTATATATTTTGCTCACATCACTTCCCCCAGACTTAAATCTTTTCTTGTCTTCAAGCAAACTTCAGTGCCATAAAATTTTAAAAAGATATTATTCCATAATTAGCATGCTAACTAAATTTATCAGGTGGTATTTGCAATCAAAGCAAAACAGATATGTTCTAAAAATTCACTAAGTTAGCTCCTCGTGCTCGTGCTAGGCGAATCATTCTTAGGGGATGCCCGTTCCATGGTGAGTTAAGTCGTCACCCCATAGCTTTCCTAAGATTTCTGGTTCTTAGGCACTTATCTGCCCAAAGCGAGGGTCGTTCCCTAGATCTAGCATAAAGTCTCAAAAGTGTGCTCGGTATTGAGAGAAATTGAGAGGTATTTCCCCAATAACCTAACTCGGTCTCAAAGGGGCACCTAGCCATTTCCACCCACGACAACTGTTTTTTATCCCTCATAATCTCTTTTCTTTTTTCTTCTTTTTCTCTCTCTCTTTTTTTTTCTTTTTTTCTTTTTTATTTTTCAGCTCACAGGGATTTTGATTTTTCCGAATGGGCTTACACAATCCGAGCATCTCCAGTAACTAAAATGCAAAACGTAGAGTCACCTATGGATTCTAAAGTACTAGACTATTGAAGTGAATTATAACTAAGTATGTACTAGATTTTCCCTTTCAGAATGTTCAACATGTGTAAGTGCAAAAATAAAGCTAACTAGTACAGGTCTAGAACATTCAATAGAGCGAATAGAATAAAATACCACAATATAAATAGAGTTAAGCTACCTATGGGAACAACTCATGCAAGCAACTTTCAAAAATACTACTGAGGTAGCTTTTCAAACACCAAAAATTAAGTATTGAAAGGAACTAAACAACTCATGCATGCATGAACAAATGAATGAAAATACCAAAAAAGAAACTACCGCTAGGAAACAAAACAAAATAAATTTTTGGGGTCTCCGCCCCCCCCCCTAGACTTAAACAAAAATATACCTCTAATATGGTGGACGAGGTGGAAAGTCTGGGAGCCTGGGCATCTCTGGATCCTAGGAGAACACTCTTCTTGGCCGATGCCACATATACATGTGGTCGAGAAGCTGAGTGGATCTGTGATTGCTCGGTGCTCCTCCTCCTAGCCCATGCTTGCTTGGCATGCATGTGCTCGCATCTCTCCTGCGGTAGGCGGCCTAAATCCTCTGGCGAGCGCCTCCTCCTGGAAGTATATCACAGGCCTCGTCGTAGAACTCCTGGGAATGCTCCACGGAATCCTACGGAACTCACTTTCTTTGGTAGCGCTCTGCTCCTTCCATCGCTGCCTCTGCGTCTGTTGCTCAGTGTAAATGTCGTCAGGCCGATCGACTCAGAAATCATATGTCGGCTGTACCATCACTGCTCGAAAGTAGAAAAAGATGGTGGTGCGGTGTAGGCTCATGTCAGCGTGGACTAGGTGGGCTTCTATGCATGTGTGGACTGGAGGGAGAGTGATATAAAGGTGGAGAGATGGGTGCTGATGTGGATGGTCCCTCATGTAGAGGGGACTCCACTACTCAGTCTAAAGCGCCCGATTAGCGTATAGCGATGGTGGTACGATCCGGGTCAGGGAGCCTAAGGGTCGTAAGATTTTTCCTTACATAGCATAAGGAGTCTCCTTCTCTTACAATCATTTTTATGACCATGCATACTCCTAGGTCGATCCTAGGGCTCCCCTCTATACTCTCCAATGTTGTGTAGTTGTACCCCATCCTATAACAAATATGGGTAAGTAGGCCTCCCACATTGATCTCTCCGTGTGTTGCTTTGCCCATCTTCACTAAGTGTCTAATGAAGTGGGACCCTACATCGATGCTACTCCTTTCTTGTAGCATATCCCATAAGCAAAGCAGCTCGCTGGCTCTTACTACACTGTCACTCTCTCCACAACCAAATATAGTATTGGCCATGACGCGATGAAGGTATCGAAAGACGGGGTTTTGGAGGCGCGACGCTTTGGCCCTAGAAGGGTCATAAGCATGCTCCCCCGTCAACTCGGTCCAACATTCCCGAGAGTTGAACCCAATAGGGGTTCTTCTCTCTCCCCCACTTGGTAAGCCAAAGCATGAGTTCCATTGGTGAAGGGTCCACTCATGCTCTATGTTAAAAATTCTAAAAGTTATCCTACCCTCCTCGCTCTCTCTATCTGTTAAAACTTCCACCTCTACAGAACTAAAAAATTCCAAAACTATCCTAGGGTAGATTAGGTGTCTTACCATAATCTCATCCCACCCCATTTTTGCAAATAGGGTTTGCATATCACCTAAAAACCCTAAAGATTCTAGCAAATCCTCATCTAAGTACCTAGTAGCAGTAAGTTTACAAGTAGAGAGCATATTGTACCTATCTCTATGTTCATTATTGCAAAAAAGTAGAGGGGGTAGGGCGTTACCCTCTTCCGGAGCTTGAGGAGCGTCGGCTCTTCTTGTTCGTCGCTCCGAGGCGCCGGATCGGGATGCTACGGTCTTGGTCCTCCTCATCCTTGCTCCTTTTGGCTTCTTTAGAGGTTAGAAATGCTTCTAGAGGAAGGGGAAAGCGAAATCACACGGCTAGGGCAAGAACTTTTGAAGCACACGATGCAAATGGGGTGAAAACACACGGCTCGCCTCTTTTAACCTTGTGCGCCATGACCGTGTAAAAATACATGGCTAGGCTGTGTGCGCTTCTGGTCAATCGGGCACGACCGTGGGAAAATACACGACCAGACCATGTGCCCCCATTTTTTGCCCCTTTTATGCACCATGACCCGAATTTGTTCATACACTTCGCCATGTAGACTAATATGGGTAGCACTTTTTGCCTAGCAAAGTTCTTTTCTATTTCTAACTCTAAATGTGATGGAAATCAAAACTAAAATCAAACAAATGTATGCAATGCAAATAAAAAAGGGAAATCTAAAACGAAACTTGGGTTGCCTCCCAAGAAGCGCTTTGTTTAAGGTCGTTTAGCTCGACCACACTCTTCTATCAACTTGGCTCTAGTGGTTCAGTGAACCTCCATTCATCCATCTCGGGATCTGAATACGCCGCTTCTTTCCTGGCTCTCGCTGGAATCACATACTTCCCTGACGCAGGTTCCTGACTTCTTGTCCCAGCGGGCTTAAATTCAATCTTATCCTCTCCCACTTTTAGGGTCAACTTGTGATTCTTCACATCAATGACCATTCCTGCAGTTACTAAAAATGGTCGCCCCAGGATGACGGGTATCTTGGGATCCTCTTCCATCTCCATCACCACAAAGTGAGTTGGCAATGTAAACTTCCCCACCTTAACAGGAACGTCTTCTAAAATCCCCAATGGGTAGCGGTATGTGTGGTCAGCTAGTTGTAGTGTCAAAGTAGTGAATTTTAAATTTCCTAACCCTAGTTTTTTACATAAGGTGTAGGGCATAAGACTCACACTTGCTCCCAAGTCACAGAAGGCTTTACTAATCAGTGTCGTCCCTATATAGCATGGGATATAGAAGCTCCCCGAATCTTTTAATTTCTGAGTAGCTTCGTTTTGGAGATAAGCGCTTGATTCCTCTGTGAGGGCTACTATTTCTGACTCCGCGACCTTCCTACGATGCGCCAGAATATCTTTCATGAATATAGTGAACTGGGGCATTTGGTGCAACGCTTCGAGTATCGGTACCTCTACCGAGATCATCTTCAGCATGTCCAGGAATTTACCAAACTCAACGTCTTTCCTTGCATTTGTCAACTGCTGAGGGAATGGTACAGTAAGGGGCAGTTGAGCCCTCACAGCAGGCTCCCGGTTTGTCTCTCTTGCTTTTTCATTCTCTGCCTCCCCCAGAGGCTCTAGAGGTTCAGATCTCTGGTCCTTTTCAGCAACCGACCGTCCTGGCATTTCTTTCAGGATCCTCCCACTTCGCAGCATCACTGCCTGGCACTGCTCTACCAGATTGGCCTCTGCTCTTCCTGGTAGCTTCCCTGGTATCCTGGAGATTTGGTTCGCGATTTGAGCTGCTTGAATCTCCAGCGACTTTTGCCTAGTGGCAAGATCTCTTACAGATGACCCTAAACCCTCGATCATCGTATCTGTCTGCGAATGTCATCGCTGAAATTCAGTGTTCGCCTCCCGTTGCGTTCGAATGAAATTCTCTAGCATATTCTCCAGACGGGTGTTAGAGGGACGTGGCTGCCCATTCTCTCCCGACGGTTGGAACCTCCCCAAGGTATTCTTATAAGGAAAATTTTGGTGATTCCTCCATCCCGGATGAGAAGTGCTGGAGTCTTGGTTGTTGGGTCTTGGGTTGTAGTCCCTGACTGCATCGCAGTGCTCAATTTGCTCGTCCCGGGTCCCCTGCCCTCCATAGTAGTCCATGGAATTGACAGTGTAACGTCCCGCTGCAAGCGTGGGTTGACCATGTTCGGAAGCCCATTGATGGTGGTTTTGGGCCACCTCTTCGATAAGCTCCTCTGCCTCCTCTATGGTCTTGTTCATTAGAGCTCCTCCTACAGCAGAATCTAGGGACATCTTTGTGGCATAAGCGATCCCATTATAGAAAATGTGGATCACCAACCACCTCTCCAGTCCATGGTATGGGCATTGATAAAGTAGCCCCTTGTAGCGATCCCATGCTTCGAACAAGGACTCCCCCTCCTTCTGGCGAAAGCTCGTGATAAGGTGGCGCATGTGAGCAGTCTTACTTGGTGGGAAGTATTTATTCAGAAACTGCTGCTCACACTGCTCCCATGTGGTGATGCTGCCAGAGGGTAGAGAGTGAAGCCAAGCCTTAGCCTTATCCCGCAGTGAAAACGGGAACAGGCTCAGGCGGATCACGTCAGAAGGAACTCCGTTCAGTTTCATAGTTGAGCAGATTTCGAGAAAAGCCTCAAGATGTCGGCTCGGGTCTTCAGTCGCAGCTCCCCTAAATTGGCTCTACTGGACCATATGTATAAGTGTCGACTTCAGCTCAAAGTTATTTGCCGAAATAGATGGTCTAGCTATGCTCGGCCTGAATCCTCTAGCGCTAGGAGCTGCGTAGTCCCGCAGAGGTCGGCTTCCTATGTTCACCTCGGATGCAGCTTGATCTTCCATCTTTCGCTGTATTGCTCTCCGACGGTGAAAGGTTCGCTCAATCTCTAAATCGATCGGAATTAGACCTTCCGATCCTAGTCTTCTAAGCATACGATGAACCAAACCACAAAAGTAAGAGTGCTACCCTAATGCTAAAAGCAGAAAATAAATAAATCTAGCAAATAAAAATCTAATGTGCAATAAGTAAATAGGAAACTACTACTAAAAATAAAAAACTCAATCTAAATATGGAAAATAGAACTAAGCAGATAAGATTAAACTAAAAAGGAAAATAAAGCAAGAAAATAATCTAATCCTAAGTCCGATCCAATCTACCACCGTTCGATTTGATATCGAATCGACAGTCCCTAGCAACGGCGCCAAAAACTTGATGCGCAAGGACACGACCTCAAATCTCACGACGGATATCGTCGTGGACTCAAAGTGCGCACTCGTGCTCAATGCCTGCAAGTGCATGGATGTCATCAAGTAATAAAGATTTATCGATCCCACAGGGACTGAGATTCGAATACCAATACACTAAGTGGTTGAGATTGTTCGGACGAAATCTCTGAGAGAGACGGTTGGTGAGGACTATCGGTGGACCCTACTTTGTACAGTGTCACACGGAGGAGGAAAAGAATGTGCTGGAGTCTTAAAAGGCGATTCTAGGACATCGATTTCGCTTGTGTACCACAGAACAATGTTGTCAATTGACATCGTCTAAACGTCTACCTATGATTTTGGGGAAGGGACATCATACACTCTCCCTGTAGAGCCGTCGTATTCACTGGGAGCTACCTCTTCCCAAAAGGACGAGATAGAGGGTACAAGGATGCCAAATCAATCCTTGCGGTGGACCGTTTCCGATTCCACCGCTCCCTTCTCCCCATAGTTACGGGAGGTCAGGTTTACCCCTAGGTTCCTTGGATCAAACCTCCTAAATTTAGATTGTGAGGGCTGTCACCAACTCGTATTGCCTAAGCACAGCAGAAAGAAAGCCAACCTCACGAAGATATAATAGAGAGCAACTACCAATTGTCAAATCAAACTTTTGGCCAGAATTTAATATGAACCAACATTGTTTATGTACACAAGCTACTCCCTAATCCTAGAATCAAAAGTACTACTCCATAAATACGAAGGAAGAATAACAAAACATGTTTAAGTTCGAATACAAAAGAGATAAAGCACAGAAATAGAGATATATGATGCTTCATGATCTTCTCTCCGGCGTTGTATTGCAAGTTGTGGACCTCCGGCGGTGTTCCTCCTCCCTGCTGCGAGTTACCGAAGCTTTTTAGAGCTTCAGCGTGCCGTCCTAGCCCTCGTGCCTCTTCCCTAGGGTTTGGGTGGAGCCATCCTTATATAGACATCGCCTCGGACCACTGCAAAATTTGGAAAAAGCCCTAGTCGTGCAAATCTGTCGGGTCGCCACACGGCCATGTGTTTCCACACGACCAGGCCGTGTGCAACCCTAGGGTGCTGTTCTTCACCCATTGGACATGGTCGTGTGAATCCACATGCCCTGGCCGTGTCCTACTCTGCGTCTAGATGCGAAAGTCCTCCTTTTGCTCCGAAAATACATCTTTTTCACCAGAAAAACTAACATGCACACAAAAGTACAACGAGCAGACATTCGAACCAGAAAATAGGCAATGCGTGCAAGAATATAGTAACATATGCATGAAACTAACACAAAATGTAACAAGATGTGAGCGAAAACTACTCCTAAAATCCTATATATTTTGCTCACATCAGTAGACGAATTCCACTAATGGTAAGTGGTCCTCCCAGCTGCCCCCGAAATCCATAATGCAAGACCTCAGCAAGTCCTCCAGAGTTTGAATGGTCCGTTCAGACTGTCCATCTATCTGCGGATAGAATGTTGTACTAAAACGGAGCTGTGTGCCCAAGGCATGTTGTAGACTCTGTTAGAATCGGGACGTGAACCGGGGATCTCTATCTGATATAATGCTCAAAGGAACACATGCAATCTAATGATCTCCCGACAATATAACTCTGACATACGATCCAGAGAGTCGGTCTTCCGAATCGCTAAGAAGTGTGCATATTTGGTTAATCGATCAATGAGTACCCAAATCACGTCATGACCTCGTTGTGTCCTAGGCAACCCCACCACAAAATCCATGGTAATGTGATCCCACTTCCACTCGGGAATAGGAATCCTCTGAAGTAGTCCGGCTGGTCTCTGGTGCTCAACCTTCACCTGTTGACAAACTAGACATCTAGCTACAAAACTTGTGATGTCTTTCTTCATGCCGTTCCACCATTACAAACGCCTTTAATCTCGATACATGCGGGTTCCGCCTGGGTGGATCGCAAATCAAGAGCGATGAGCCTCTTGAAGTAACTCCTCCATGACCGGGTGAGATTGAGGTACGCATAATCTGCCCAAGAAATAAATAATACCCTCGTCATTTCGGGCGAACTCTGTCTGTTGTCCAGAGGTTATTTGGCTATTAATGAATTGTAAGTGTTGATCACCAACATGAGCCTCTCGGACTCTCATCCTGATAGATGACTGAGCAACCATAGTAACAAGAATGCCCTGCTTTGTCGATCCCTGCTCCTCAAGGCCCAACTCAGAGAAATCCTGAATCAAATCTGTGACTAATACTCGGTAGAAAGCTAAAGTCCCTCGGGACTTTCGGCAAAGTACATCGGCAACCACATTGTCTTTCCCCGGGTGGTTAAGTCTAGGGTTCTAACCCTTCTATCATGAACGTGTTGGGTTTTCGGCACTGCAACGAGTGTGTGTTCGAACATGTTTCATAAACATGTGCACAGCGAAAGAATTAAAAAGCAATAAATCTAATTTATTATGACACACACACCACATGCATGCAAAGTTAAACATGTGTAGATATAATCGCAATTTCAAATTTTGCAATAAAAAAAAATTACGCTAGTTATACCTGACGTATCACATATAGCGGGAATGACATCAACCGGAGCAACTCTCGCTAGAATTGCCTCTATCTGTATCCATGCCGAGTACCGTCGGGATAGCTTCGCTAAGCTACAAACCTCGTCTTCGTAGGAGTCACTAGCCTCATGTCGAAGACGATGTGATCGAGAGAAGATCACAATCCGAATCAAAATTCGGATTTGAAAATGAGTCCCCAAAACTTACTTCTCCGGAGAGGTATTCGTCACCTGTTTGACGAATCCTTGGTCCTCCACCTATGAAGATTACCGGAGATCAAATCCCCGACAAGGTAGCCGCTATCGAAGCTCCAAACGTCGTCCAAACGACGCTTCGACACGAAAGGAAACAAGTTGTCTAGAAAACTGGACAGCTTGGTGGAGGATTTGCGCCAGCCAAAGCGGATGGCCTACCAACCCTTGGTCACCGGAACCAAGGTGAGTCGCCGGAGGATGGCCGACAACAGCTGGACACCGATAGCTAGGGTGGACGGCGACACAAGGTGGCTGGGCGGCATGGAGACCTTGGGTGGCGGCAAGGAGAAGAGAGGGAGAGGAGAGGAAGAGTATTTTCCAAAATAAACTTAGGGCTCTCCAAAACTCTAACCGCGTTTTTATAGAGCGTGTGTTTATTAACCATTAAGAAAACTTCTCCTTAGGGTTATTGGTTCATAACCAAAATCCGTTAACCCACTCAAATAACTTAAGTTAAAATAAACCAAACCGCGTTGGTCTATTTTAAGTTAAAATGAACTGAACCAACTTTAGTTCATTCGTTTAAAAACAAACCAAACCCCTTTGGTTTATTCTCCACCATTGGATTAGAACCAAACCAATTTGGTTCATCCATCATGTTTTCATAAGACTCAGCCCATCCATGCTTCCATTGCGACTGAAACAATTTCATGCTCGCTACTTGTTTGGTCCAACCAAACCTAGTTTCTCTCGATCTGAGAATCTCATTCTTAAGCTCATTTTAAATCCTTTGAATTACGCTTGTTGTGCGTGTGACCAAATAGGTTCCCGATTTATGTTGGCCATCTATAATTAACCATTAATTATAGAACCTTTTGGATCTTGCTTGCTCATCAAACAACTCATGAAGATGGAAGACTATGGTATTAGCATCCATATCTCATGCTGCTTTTGCAGCTCGGGTACCATCGCGGCTAGCATGATGCAACTCGTCAGTTCAGAATCTGCCACATGTTTCTGATAGGCTAACAATTGCTCTGGAGTTGTATCGTCCCTAGGACGGTTGGGAAGAGGCTCTTCGAGGACATACGCGAGCTTTTCTGCCTTGAGAATAATTCTCAAGTTTCTAAGCCAGTCCAAGAAGTTAGGCCCAGTCAATTTATTCGAATCCAAAATAGTGCACAAATTCAAAGACGTCATGATCAATCGATTAACCTAGAAATACAAAAACGATCATATATGAGAAAAATGATTTAAAATGCATCAACATACATTTATAAATCCCATTCATTTTTCGAATTTCAAAAACCCCAAAATCACTTCGGGAGATCATAGGTCCATCTCCGAATGGGCTGATATCCAACATAGATATGAACAACCTTGGAGAGAGTCTAACAAGTCATTCATAGCTACAATTGTAGGTATCATGTATACCGATTTCATATCGCATATATGCAACTATCACAATGTGCTATCAATTAATTGAATGTTCACACATACATCGGGTTGTTAACTCATTAACAAATATGCATCATATGCATAACACCCAACTTCACCTCCCTTCATATCGACCTTGGAGAGAGTCCAACAAGCCGGTGCTCTAGGTTAAAGTCAACCCATTAATCAAGAAATAATTTTAATATGGTTAGAGCGCATTCAACTAATTAGCCCATCTTGGAGAGAGTCCAACAACCAAAGCTAACGATTGACCTCTGACTCTTACCATATTAGTATTAAACTATTCCATGGTTTGAATATGTTCGGGTTTGAGCCGGGCTTGGAGAGAGTCCAACAACCCAAACAATAAACAGAACTCTAGTTCTAACCATATTAATGGAAGGTGTAGGCTTTAATATTGTGTAAGGGTTTTAATATTTCATCCTCTTTTGCATGCAAATAACTATTATCTAAATGACATGGAATACATGACATACATCTACATGTCACGACACGCATGACATAATGATATGCATCTAATGCAATTACATGACATATAATTATGACATGTACAAAATTTCCTTATATGTCATAACTATTTATGGAAATAAAATATGTTTGAGATTTTATTCCCCAAATCAAATCATGATTAAATTAGAAAACAAATTTCCAAATCTAATCACATATTTTATTTATAGAAAGTGTTAATTAAGAAAAGTCAAATTTAATTTAGGAAATAAATTTCCTAAATTGTCAAAACTATTTATAAAAATAAAATATATTTTAGATTTGATTCCCCAAATAAAATCATGATTAAATTAGGAAACAAATTTCCAAATCCAATCATATATTTTATTTATGGAAAGTGTTAATTTCCATAGATACTTCTAAACTTTCCAAAAGTAGAAGATTTCCATAAATACTTCTAAACTTTCCAAAATTAGAAAATTTTCATAAATACTTCTAAACTTTTCAAAAGTAGAAAATTTCCATAAATACAATTATGACTATCGCAAAATAATTTTTACGATTATGTCGAAACACAACCTGGGCTCTGATACCACTGTTGGATTTTCCGGCACCACGGCAAGTGTGTGTTCGAACATGTTTCGTAAACATGTGCACAGCGGAAGAATTAAAAAATAATAAATCTAATTTATTATAACACACACACCACACGCATGCAAAGTACAACATGTGTAGACATAATCGCAATTTCAAATTTTGCAATAAAAGGAAATTACGCTAGTTATACCTGACATATCACGTGCAGTGGAAATGACATCAACCGGAGCAACTCTCGCTAGAATTGCTTCTATCCGTATCCACGCCGAGTATCGTCGGGATAGCTTCGCCAAGCTACAAACCTCGTCTTCGCAGGACTCACTAGCCTTGTGTCGAAGACGATGTGATCGAGAGAATATCACAATCCGAATCAAAATTTAGATTTGAAAATGAGTCCCTAAAACTCACTTCTCCGGAGAGGTATTCGTCAACCGTTTGACGAATTCTTGGTCCTCCACCTAAGAGGATTACTGGAGATCAAATCCTTAGCAAGGTAGCCGCTGTCGGAGCTCCAAACGTCATCCAAATGACGCTCCGACACGAAAGGAAATAAGTTGCCTAGAAAACTGGACAGCTTGGTGGAGGATTTGCGCTGGCCAAAGAGGATGGCCGGCCAAGCCAACCCTTGGTCGCCGGAACCAAGGTGAGTCACTGGAGGGTCGCCAGAGGATGGTCGGCAGCAGCTGGACGCCGACAGGTAGGGTGGACGGCGGCACAAGGTGGCTGGGTGGCGTGGAGACCTTGGGCAGCGATAAGGAGAAGAGAGGGAGTGGAGAGGAAGAGTATTTCTCAAAATAAACTTAGGGCCCTCCAAAACTCTAACCGCATTTTTATAGAGCGCGTGTTTGTTAACCATTAAGAAAACTTCTCCTTAGGGTTATTGGTTCATAACCAAAACTCGTTAACCCACTCTAATAACTTAAGTTAAAATAAACCAAACTGTGTTGGTCTATTTTAAGTTAAAATAAATCGAACCAACTTTGGTTCATTCGTTTAAAAATAAACCAAACCCCTTTGGTTTATTCTCCACCATTGGATTAGAACCAAACCAATTTGGTTCATCCATTATGTCTTCATAAGACTCGGCCCATCCATGCTTCCATTGCGATTGAAACAATTTCATGCTTGCTACTTGTTTGGTCCAACCAAACCTAGTTTCTCTCGATATGAGAATCTCATTCTCAAGCTTGTTTTAAATCATTCGGATTATGCTCGTTATGCGTGTGACCAAATAGGTTCCCGATTTATGTTGGACATCTATAATTAACCATTAATTATAGAACGATCATGAGTGACACCTAGTAGTATATAATGATCCCCAATTAATCGAAAAATCAACGGTTGATTCTAGAACCATTTTTGAAACCCTTCAGCAGCTACATTGAATCGTGCCCCGTTCCCTTCACGCATCTTATACCCACTTGGTTCAAGACATGGTCTATAGTGTTAGTCCCCACTAGGTCGACTACATTGTTAGTAATATATGAGAGATGTCCTAAGGCAATCGCCTTATGTTTGAACCATTTATATGATAAATGAAGATATCCTATTTGAGTATACATGTTTTCATGTATTTGATTAGATCTTAAACTCATTTACTGAATGTCCCCGATACGATTCATAGCATGAGAGAATTTATGATTGGATCACAACTAGTGAGTATCTCTACATGTGTAATTGTGATGTATTGAAATTATCCCTAGTCGATGAATTGATGGATTGGGACACCATCAATTCTGTCGAGACTAGCACAAGGTATACTACTTGGTGTATACAAGCAGCTGATTCTCACTGGCTGGAGACATTGTAATGTCCGTAGTTAATTGTGGATGTTAGTTATGGTAACTAGTTTATTGGAGTGACCAGTTGTAAGACTTCATATGATTCTCTGCATATATGGATATGTTAATGAAGTTCTTACTGCAGCTTAAGTGCGATGTTCCTTTGACTTGCGGTATTCAAGTCATCTTGGTCATGAAGACTTATGCTTTGACATCTTAAGCAACCATCTCTGAGGAGATGTAGACCCGGGATGATTGGGTATAAGTCGAAGTGGCCGAAGGTGTTTGAATAGCCTATAAAGGATTCACCACTCCTTGCAAGGAGATGTATACCCATGGCCTCTCGTCGGATTGTTACTAAAGTCTTTGGCCAAAGCATTACATGTTTAGAGTATGATACTCTTGGATACATGTGCAGTAACTAGAATCCGTAGAATGAGGAAATGATACTTGGACTAGGTGTGACGTAGTCAACCTAGTGGGGACTGATACTATAGACCATGTCCTGAACCAAGTGGGTATAAGATGCGTGAAGGGAACGGGGTACGATTCATTGTAGCTGTTGAAGGGTTTCAGAAATAGTTCTGGATCAACCGTTGATCTTTCGGTTAATTGGGGATCATGATGTACTACTAGGTTTCACTCATGATCATTCTATAATTAATGGTTAATTATAGACGACCAATATAAACTGAGAACCTATTTGGTCACATGCACAACGAGCGTAATCCGAAGGATTTAAAATAAGCTTGAGAATAAGATTCTCAGACCGAGAGATACTAGGTTTGGTTGGACCAAACAAGGATCGAGCATGAAATCGTTTCAGTCGCAATGGAAGCGTGGATGGGCCATGTCTTATGAAGACATGATGGATGAACTAAATTAGTTCGGTTCTAATCCAATGGTGAAGAATAAACCAAAGGGGTTTGATTTGTTTTAAACGAATGAACCAAAGTTGGTTCGGTTCATTTTAATTTAAAATAGACCAACTCGGTTCGGTTTATTTTAACTTAAGTTATTGGAGTAGGTTAATGGGTTTTGGTTATGAACCAATAACCGTTAGGAGAATGTGTTCTCTATAAAAACATGACTTAAGGGTTTTTCGTGGAAAACTTTGTGTGTTGGAAAACCTAGCCACCCTCTCCCTCTCTTCTCCTTGCCGCCGCCTAAGGGTTCCATGCCGCCCAGCTTTTTACCACCGTCCACCCTTGCTGTCGGCATCCAGCTGCTACCGGCGACCCTCCGACGACTCACCTTGGTTCCGGCAACCAAGGGTTGGCCGGCCATCCTCTTTGGCCGGTGCAACATCCTCCACCAAGCTGTCCAATTTTCTAGACAGCTTGTTTCCTTCGTGTCGGAGCATCGTTTGGACGACATTTGGAGCTCCGAAAGTGGCTACTTTGCCAGGGATTTGATCTCCAGTAATCCTCATAGGTGGAGAACGAAGAATTCGTCAAACGGTTGACAAATACCTCTTTGGAGAAGCGAGTTTTGGGGACTCGTTTTTGAATCCGAATTTCGATTCGGATTGTGATCTTCTCTCGATCACATCGTCTTCGACACGAGGCTAGTGACTCGTACGAAGATGAGGCTCGTGGCTTTGTGAAGTCATCCCGACGATATTTGATGTGGATACGGATAGAGGCGATTCTAACGAGAGTCGCTCCGGTTGATGCCTTTCCTGCTACACGTGATACGTTAGGTATACGTAGAGTAATTTGCTTTTATTGCAAAATTTGAAACTACGATTATGTCTACACATATTGTACTATGTATGCGTGTGGTGTGTGTGTTGTAATAAATTAGATTTATTACTTTTTATTATTTCCGCTGCGCACATGTTTACGAAACATGTTCGAACACACACTCGCCGTGGTGCCGGAAAACTAACAGTGGTATCAGAGCCCAGGTTGTATTTCGACATAATCATAAAATTATTTTGCGATAGTCGTAATTGTATTTATGGAAATTTTCTACTTTTGGAAAGTTTAGAAGTATTTATGGAAATTTTCTAATTTTGGAAAGTCTAGAAGTATTTATGAAAATCTTCTACTTTTGTAAAGTTTAGAAGTATTTATGGAAATTAACAATTTCCATAAATAAAATATATGATTAGATTTAGAAATTTGTTTCCTAATTTAATCATGATTTGATTTGAAAAATCAAATCTAAAATATCTTTTATTTCCATAAATATTTTTGACAATTTAAGAAATTTATTTCCTAAATTAAATTTGACTTTCTTTAATTGAGACCTTCCATAAATAAAATATATGATTAGATTTGGAAATTTATTTCCTAATTTAATCATGATTTGATTTGGAGAATCAAATCTCAAACATATTTTATTTCCATAAATAGTTATGACATATAAGGAAATCTTGTACATACCATAATTGTATGTCATGTAATTGCATTAGATGCATATCATTATGTCATGCGTGTCATGACATGTAGATGTATGTCATGTATGTCATGCCATATAGATAATAGTTATTTGCATGCAAAGAGGATGAGACATAAAAAACCCTTACTCAATATTAAAGCCTACACCTTCCATTAATATGGTTAGAACCAGAGTTCTGTTTCCTGTTTGGATTGTTGGACTCTCTCCAAGCCCAGCTCGAACCTGAACATGTTCAAACCATGAAATAGTTTAATACTAACATAGTAAGAGTCAGAGGTTAATCGTTAGCTTTGGTTGTTGGACTCTCTCTAAGTCGGGCTAATTGGTTAAATGCGCTCTAACCATATTAAAACTATTTCTCGATTAATGAGTTGACTTTAACCTGGAACATCGACTTGTTGGACTCTCTCCAAGGTCGATGTGAAGGGAGGTGAAGTTGGGTGCTATGCATATGATGCATACTTGTTAATGAGTTAACAACCCGATGTATGTGTGAACATTCAATTAGTTGATAGCACATTGTGATAGTTGTATATATGTGATATGCAATCGATATATTTGATACCTACCATCGTAGCTATGAATGACTTATTGGACTCTCTCCAAGGTTATTCATATCTATATTGGATATCAGCCCATTCGGAGATGGACCTACGATCTCCCGAAGTGATTTTGGGGTTTTTTAAATTCAAAAAATGAATGGGACTTGTAAATGTATATCGATGCATTTAAAATTATTTTCTCATATATGCTTGATTTGTATTTCTAGGTTAATTGATTGATCATGATGTCTTTGAATTTGCACTCTATTTTGAATTTAAATAAATTGACTGGGTCGAACTTCTTGGACTGACTTTTGAATTCAACCTGAGAATTGTTCTTAAGGTTGAAAAGCATGCGAATGTCCTCGAAGTGCCTCTGCCCGCCCGTCCTAGTGACAATGCAACTCCGGACCAATTGTTGGCCAATCAGAAACACCCGAGCTGCGGAAGCAGCATGAGCATATGGATGCTTATACCATAGTCCTTCATTTTTATGAGTTGTTTGATGAGCAAGTGAGATTCGAAAGGTTCGAAGCCTCCAAGCTCCTCTTCACCTCTGAGATGCAAGAAGGTTCATCTGTGGTACTCCTCAACATGTTGAAGACTGTGGAGCCTTCTAAGAAGCATGAGCAGGGGACGGTGCTGTTAGTTGATTCTTCGAAGAAAGGTTCTAAGAGGAAGTAAAAGGAACAACAGAAGGGGAAGAAGAAAAAGGCTAAAAAAAGGCAGAACCAGCTCAAAAGGGCACTTGTCATCATTATGGCAAGGAGGGCATTGGTGAAAAAGTTGCAAGATTTATATTGAGTCCGTGAAGAAGAATAAGGCATCGGATGCCCCATCTTCTTCAGATAACTTCGTTATTGATTGTCATTCTATTTCCTCAAACACTTGGGCATTGGATACTGGGTATAGCTCACATATATGTAATGACATACAGGGGCTAAAGAATAGAAGAATACTCGTCAAGGGAGAGTCAAATTTACGTGTTGGGAATGGAGCAAAGTTTGCTGCACTCGCCATCGAAACGTATTTGTTGAAACTCCCTATAGGACTTGTCTTAGAACTAGACAATTGCTTTTATGTTCCTTCATTGATAAAGAACATCATTTCTATTTCTTGTTTAAATAGAAATGGGTACCATTTGACTTTTAGTAACAATTGTTGTTACATAACTTTGAATGACGTTCTTTATGGGATTGGAACTTTGAGCAATGATATTTATACGTTGGACGTATCCAGTGACATTTTCAATATCGAAGCGAGAAACAAGCGTGCTCGAAAGGATAATCAATTAGACTCCTACATGTGGCATTGTCGTCTTGGCCATGCAAGCAAGAAACACATGTCCGAATTACACTAATGTGGAATTCTGGAATCGTTTGAATTGGATTCATACGATACATGCGAATTATGCTTAAAAGGCAAGATGACTAAGTTATCTTTTACTGGAAAAGGTGAACCGGTGGAAGAGTTGCTAGGTCTAATACATACTGATGTATGTGGACCTATGTCAACTCAAGCTTTAGGAGGCTATAGCTACTTCATTACCTTCACCGATGATCACTAACGGTTTGAGTATGTGTTCTTGATGAAACACAAGTCTGAATTCTTTGAAAGGTTCAAAGAATTCATAAATAAAGTAGAGAAACAACATGACAAGAGTATTAAAATACTTCGATCGGATCGAGGTGGTGAATACTTAAGTCAAGAGTTTCTAGATTATCTAAGAGACAATGGTATATTGTCTCAATGAACGCCATATACACCGCAGCATAATAGTGTATATGAGAGGTGTAACTGGACCTTGTTGGACATGGTCAGGTCAATGATGAATCATGCGAATCTTCTCAAGTCCTTTTGGGGCTATGCACTTCAGACAGCTGTTTACTTGTTAAATAGAATGCCAACCAAGGTAGTTTCTACTATTCCATATTATATATGAAATAGTAAGAAACCTCATGTATCTTACTTGAAGATATGTGGTTGTCCCGCTTATGTGAAGCGGACTGTATTAGACAAATTGGATGCTAAGTCTGATAAATATCTATTTATTGGATACCCTAAGGAAACAAAGGGTTACCAATTCTATCATCCTGTGGAACAAAAGATGTTTGTTTCAAGGCATGTTGTGTTTCTAGAGAAAGAGTTTCTCTTGCAAGAAAATAGTAGGAGTGTCGTTGAGCTTGAGGAGGCTCGAGAGACTCAAATAGACATTAATGAGATACCTGGTGAAGCACCACAGTCGATAACTCATAGTGATGAGCCATCGGTTGGACCTATTGAGACACCACATCTTCGTAGATCTGGTAGAACACACAATATTCCTGAGAGATATGGATTTCTCGTAAGTGAATCGAATGACGTGTTACTCATTGATGATGAGGAGCCTACCAGTTATGAAAAAGTTCTAAAAAGTTCAGAAAGGGATAAGTGGCTTGACATCATGAAGTCGAAAATGAATTCCATATATGAAAACCAAGTTTGGAACTTGGTTGACCCACCTAAAGGAATTAAGCCTATAGGGTGCAAGTGGGTTTTCAAGAAGAAAACTGACATGGATGGTAATGTGATTACCTATAAGGCTAGATTGGTGGTGAAAGGATATCATCAAAAGCAAGGTGTTGATTATGACGAAACCTATTCACCTGTAGCTATACTTAAATCTATTCGGATGCTCTTGGCCATAGCGGCTTATTATGATTATGAGATATGACAGATGGATGTGAAAATAGCTTTCCTTAATGGAAACTTACTCGAGGACATGTATATGATACAACCTGAGGGTTTCACATCGGTTGATAAAGTCAAGGTATGCAAATTACGACGGTCTATATATGGACTGAAGCAAGCATCCAAGAGCTGGAATATTCGTTTTGATGAGACAATCAAAACGTTTGATTTCTCACAAAATCCGGATAAACCTTGTGTGTACAAGAAGGTTAGTGGGAGTGCAGTCGTGTTCCTAATATTGTATGTCGATGACATATTACTTATAGGAAATGATGTTTCTGTCTTATAGTCAGTTAAAACTTGGTTGTTCAAGACGTTCTCCATGAAAGACCTGGGAGAAGCAACCTACATCCTCGGGATTAAGATCTATAGAGATAGATCGAAACGGTTGCTTGGTGTTTCGTAGTCTATATATATAGACTGAGTGATAAAGAGGTTTAGCATGTCGGAATCCAAGAAAGATTTCCTACCCATCAGGCATGGGATACACTTTTCGAAGTTTATGTGTCCGCATACAGAAGACGAGAGAATTTACATGAGTAAGATTCTCTATACATCCGCAATAGGATCTATCATGTATGTTATGTTATGTATGAGGCCCGATGTATCGTATGGTCTGAGTGTCACGAGTAGATACTAGTCTGATCCAAGAATGGATCATTGGGTGACTGTTAAGATGATCCTTAAGTACTTAAGAAAACTAAAGATGTGTTCCTAATATATGGAGAAGGGGACATGGTGATACACGGGTATACAGATGCCAGCTTCCAGACAGACAAGGATGATTCCAGGTCTCAGTCTGGGTACATGTTCACCTTAAATGGGGGCACAGTGAGTTGAAAAAGTTTTAAACAACACACTATAGTGGATTCTACCACTGAGACAGAATACATTACAGCTTCAGAAGTAGCAAAGGAAGCGGTTTGGATCAAGAAGTTCATTTATGAACTTGGTGTTGTTCCAGCCATTGTTGAAGCAATACCGGTTTACTGTGACAACAATGGAGCAATTGCACAGGCGAAAGAGCCAAGGTCTCATCAACGGTCCAAACATGTGCTTCGCCGCTATCATTTGATCAGAGAAATCATAAGTAGGAAGGAAATACAAATCGAGAAGATTTCCACTGAAAGGAACTTAGCAGATCCTTTAACTAAGGCATTACCTCAAAGTAAGTTTGAGGGTCATGTTAGAGCTTATGATATTGGATACTGTAGCGATTGATATTAGGCTAAGTGGGAGTTTGTTAGTAATATATGAGAGATGTCCTAAGGCAATCGCCTTATGTTTGAACCATTTATATGATAAATGAAGATTCACTATTTGAGTATACATGTTTTTATGTATTTGATTAGATCTTAAACTCATTTACTGAATGTCCCCGATACGATTCACAACATGAGAGAATTTGTGATTGGATCACAACTAGTGAGTATCTCTACATGTGTAATTGTGATGTATTAGAATTATCCCTAGTCGATGAATTGATGGATTTGGACACCATCAATTCTGTCGAGACTAGCATGAGGTATACTCCTTGGTGTATCCAAGCAACTGATTCTCACTGGTTGGAGACTTTGTGATGTCCGGAGTTAATCGTGGATGCTAGTTATGGTAACTAGTTCATTGGAGTGACCAGTTGTAAGACTTCATATGGTTCTCTGCATATATAGATATATCAATGAAGTTCTTACTGCAGCTTAAGTGCGATGTTCCTTTGACTTGCGGTATTTAAGTCATTTTGGTCATGAAGACTTATGTTTTGGCATCTTAAGCAAGCATCTCTGAGGAGATGTGGACCCGGGATGATTGTGTATAAGTCGAAGTGGCCAAAGGTGTTTGAATAGCCTATAAAGGATTCACCACTCCTTGCGAGGAGATGTATACCCATGGCCTCTCGTTGGATTGTTACTAAAGTCTTTGGCCAAAGCATTACATGTTTAGAGTATGATACTCTTTTTTTTTTTATGAAGGGTAAATATATATCATCAAAGAAAAGCACAATCATACAAAAGCCTGGAACGCATACTCATGTCATGTCTGACGAAGTGTCAGATCTGAGCTGTGTCCGAGGGGGGGTGTACAAGTGCTCTCATGGGTACCTCATCTCTCATGTGTACTGGCATAAGTGCATATGCCATGCTACCTCATCTCTCATGTGTACTAGCTCTCCATGTGCACCTCCTCGCTCTATCCTCTGCCTCCGTCTTCCCATCCACCTCGCATGGTGTCCCTCCAACATTTGTCCCTTTTGGAAAGTGACCAGCCATCAACGGATTTGCCTTGTCTTTACCGTAGCCATTTGCTACGGACTAGATAGGCCTTTCAGGTTGGCTTATTCACCTCTAATAGGCTTATTGGCCAAGCCTTAGCCATAAACGAATTTGCAACGTCTTTACCGTAGTCGTTTGCTACGGACTAGATAAGCCATTATGGGCGGCCTATTCACCCTCAACAATTTTTATTTTTTTTATTTTTATTTATTTATTTATTTACAACATACGATCCACGAGGACAAACTACGGATGCTCTGATTGCCACGCAGGGCCTTGGTAGTCGATCGCCACTTGGATGAGCTTACCGCCCTCTTGCTGGAGCCTTGGAAATAGTGCCACTGGTTTAGTGCTCTGGGTAGTGCCTGAAACCACGCCCTTGAAGGCCACAGGCCGGTCGGTGGTGGCGGCAGCGCCCTGTCACGCAGTGCTCTATAAAGCGCCTGTTGCACGCCTTTGGGCCTTCGTATGCGCCAATCCTCCTCTTGTGAATCCGCCTTTGTGCGGTCCTCCTTGTAGAGTATGGTACTCTTGGATACATGTGCAGTAATTAGAATCCGTAGGACGAGGAAATGATACTTGGACTAGGTGTGATGTAGTCAACCTAGTGGGGGCTGACACTATAGACCATGTCCTGAACCAAGTGAGTATAAGATGCGTGAAGGGAACGGGGCACGATTCATTGTAGCTGCTGAAGGGTTTCAGAAATAGTTCTGGATCAACCGTTGATCTTTCGATTAATTGGGGATCATGATATACTACTAGGTGTCACTCATGATCATTCTATAATTAATGGTTAATTATAGACGACCAACATAAACCGAGAACCTATTTGGTCACTCGCACAATGAGCGTAATCCGAAGGATTTAAAACGAGCTTGAGAATAAGATTCTCAGACTGAGAGAAACTAGGTTTGGTTGGACCAAACAAGGATCGAGCATGAAATCATTTCAGTCGCAATGGAAGCGTGGATGGACTGTGTCTTATGAAGACATGATGGATGAACCAAATTGGTTTGGTTATAATCCAATGGTGAAGAATAAACCAAAGGGGTTTGGTTTGTTTTAAACGAATGAACCAAAGTTGGTTCGGTTCGTTTTAACTTAAAATAGACCAACTCAGTTCGGTTTATTTTAACTTAAGTTATTGGAGTGGGTTAATGGGTTTTGGTTATGAACCAATAATCGTTAGGAGAATGTATTCTCTATAAAAACATGGCTTAAGGGTTTTTCGTGGAAAACTTTGTGTGTTGGAAAACATAGCCACCCTCTCCCTCTCTTCTCCTTGTCGCCGCCCAAGGGTTCCATGCCGCCCAGCTTTTTGCCACCGTCCACTCTTGCTGCCGGCGTCCAGATGCTGCCGGCCACTCCTCTGACGACCCTCCGGCGACTCACCTTGGTTCCGGCGACCAAGGGTTGGCTGACCATCCTCTTTGGCCGGCGCAACATCCTCCACCAAGCTGTCCAGTTTTCTAGACAGCTTGTTTCCTTTGTGTCGGAGTGTTGTTTGGACGACGTTTGGAGCTCCGACAGTGGCTATCTTGTCGAGGATTCGATCTCCGGTAATCCTCATAGGTGGAGGACGAAGGATTCGTCAAACGGTTGACGAATACCTCTCTGGAGAAGCGAGTTTTGGGGATTCATTTTTGAATTTGAAATTTGATTCGGATTGTGATCTTCTCTCGATCACATCGTCTTCGACACGAGGCTAGTGACTCGTACTTTGTGAAGTCATCCCGATGATACTCGGCATGGATACAGATAGAGGCGATTCTAGCGAGAGTCGCTCCGGTTGATGTCTTTCCCGCTACACGTGATACGTCAGATATACGTAGAGTAATTTCTTTTTATTATAAAATTTGAAACAATGATTATGTCTACACATATTGTACTATGCATGCGTGTGGTGTGTGTGTTGTAATAAATTAGAGTTATTGCTTTTTATTTTTTCCGCTGCGCACATGTTTACGAAACATGTTCGAACACACACTCGCCGCGGTACCGGAAACCCAACATACGTTACACCCAGCCCAAGTATCATTTCCTCATCCTACAGATTCTAGTTACTGCACATGTATCCAAGAGTACCTTACTCTAAACATATAATGCTTTGGCTAAAGACTTTGATAACAATCTGACGATAGACCATGGGTATACATCTCCTCACAAGGAGTGGTGAATCCTTTACAGGCTATTCAAACACCTTCGGTCACTTAGACTTATACCCAATCATCCTGGGTCCACATCTCAGAGATGCTTGCTTAAGATGTCAAAGCATAAGTCTTCATGACCAAAATGACTTGAATACCGCAAGTCAAAGGAACATCGCACTTAAGCTGCAATAAGAACTTCATTGACATATCTATATATGCAGAGAACTATATAAAGTCTTACAACTGGTCACTCCAATGAACTAGTTACCATAACTATCATCCACGATTAACTCCGGACATCACAATGTCTCCAGCCAGTGAGAATCAACTGCTTGGATACACCAAGGAGTATACCTCGTACTAGTCTCGACAGAATTGATGGTGTCAAAATCCATCAATTCATCGACTAGGAATAATTCCAATACATCACAATTACATATGTAGAGATACTCACTAGTTGTGATCCAATCACAAATTCTCTTATGCTGTGAATCATATCATGGACATTCAGTAAATGAGTTTAAGATCTAATCAAATACATGAAAATATGTATACTCAAATAGTGAATCTTCATTTATCATATAAATGGTTTAAACATAAAGCGATTGCCTTAGGACACCTCTCATATATTACTAACAGAACGCTTATCAAGGTCGATAAGATCATAAATCTACTCATAAACATGTCGAGACGGTTAAGTCTAAATTATATCATTTCTACCAATTCAATCATGCATGCTACAACATGCTACCACGAACAGGTCTCGTGGACAGTCAAAGTGTATAACTATCTAGTTATTGACTGCACGCAACAACATGCTTCCACGAACAGGTTTCGTGGGCAGTCAGAGTGTATAATTGTCTAGTTGTCGACTGCATGCAACAATATGCTTCCACGAACAGGTCTTGTGGGCAGTCAGAGTGTATAACTATCTAGTTATCGACTGCACGCAACAACATGCTACCACGAACAGGTCTCGTGGGCAGTCAGAGTGTATAACTATGTAGTTATCGACTGCACACAATAACATGCTACCAAGAATAGGTCTCGTGGGTAGTCAGAGTGTATAATTATCTAGTTATCGATTGCACGCAACAACATGCTACCACGAACAGGTCTCGTGGGTAGTTAGAGTGTATAACTATCTAGTTATCGACTGCACGCAACAACATACTACCACGAATATGTCTCGTGGGCAGTCAATTATCCTAGGGTGTTAAGCCTAGGGTTATCCAATACATCTAGCATAGAACGTATATCAAAGTCGATACTGGGCAGTTGTTCTCATGCTCCTTCAACTGGCGAGAAGCATAAGAGACCACCCTACCATGCTGCATCAGTACTACACCTAAACCCTGGAGAGACACATCGATATAAAGGACGAAACTGTCGTCCCCTGATGGCAATACTAGAATCAGTGTTGACAACAGTCTCTCCTTATACTCCTGAAAGTTGGTCTCACAGATCTCCAACCACGTGAACTTCACGCCCTTCTTGGTAAGGCATGTCAATGGCATAGCAATGCTTGAGAAAACCCTCAACGAACCGTTTGTAATATCCGGGTAAGCCCAAGAAACTGTGAACCTTTTGAACCGATTTCGGCTGCTCCCAACTGGTGACAACCTCAATCTTCTGTGGGTCAACTGAAATGCCTTTCCTAGAAACCACGTGTCCCAGAAAACCGACTGAGGGTAACCAGAATGCACATTTATTGAACTTCACATGTAGTTGCTTCTGTCGAAGCCTATCCAGGACAATGCGAAGATGCTGCGCGTGTTCCTCTATGGAACGGGAATAGACAAGAATGTCGTCAATAAAGATAATAACGAACCAATCTAGGAAATCCATAAATTCATAGTTCATCAAGTCCATGAATACTGCCGGAGCATTGGTAAGCCCAAATGACATTACCAAAAACTCATAGTGCCCATATATGGTATGGAACGCTGTCTTCTGAACGTCTAAATCTCTAACCCTTAGCTGATGATATCCGGACCGCAGATCAATCTTAGAATACACTGAAGTACCTCTGAGATGATCAAACAAGTCCTCAATATGTGGTAGGGGATATTTATTCTTGATGGTGACGACGTTCAACTGTCTATAGTCTATGCATAATCTCATCGAACCGTTTTTCTTCTTTACGAAGAGAACCAGAGAACCCCAAGGAGATACGCTAGGGCAGATAAAACCTTTGTCCAAAAGCTCCTGAAACTGGACCTTTAGCTCGTCCAACTCTTTCGGGGTCATACAATAAGGAGCTTTCAATGTCGGCATCGTCCCCGAAATTAACTCAATTGTGAACTCTACTTGCCTTCTGAGAGGCAGGCCCGCTAACTCCTCTGGAAAGACATCCGGATACTCTCGGACGATAGGAATGTCCAAGATCTGACAGTCACCATTATCCTCGGCGTTGATCAATGATATCAAAAAACCCTGACAACCATGTGATAAAACCTTCCGAGACTGAATCGCAAAAATGGTCGATATACCATCGTTTCTGGTTCTAGTGAAATCCCACGAGGGTTGGTTAGGAGGTTGAATGTAACCACCCTCATCTGGCAATCGACAGTGGCATGATACGCTGTTAATCAGTCCATGCCAAGTATGATGTCGAATTCGATCATGTCGAGAACCAACAAATCTACTGGGAGTATAACGCTGTCGAAATCTAATGGACATCTTCTAACCTCCTGGGTGACTTCTAATTTATCTCTAGAGGGCAGAGATACCATCAATCTCTGTGACCTAAGAGTGGGTAGTCTACCAATCTCTCTCGAGAAGGAACCGTCGGGGACTGAGGGCCCAATACACCCGTGGTACCATGTGAAGTCTGACCCTGATCAACAACCTCATGCTCCGTAAACCTTTATGGCAACTCCATCGCTAGAGATCTCAAGTCCTCTTGCGTGGCTTCCCGGCACCACGTCTCGGCGTGAGAGCACACCCACCTCTTTTCATATCTGCTAAATTATTACCCAAGTATTACTACAGATAAAAAAAATTAATAATTTCACCTATTAGCCATCTGGAGATGTCCTGTCGCTGCCAAGTCCCTAATACGATCTTGTCAAAATATAACTCCAAAATATCCGAAATGCCAAATCGACAGAAATCCATAAAAATCCGAAAATGCACAGGTTGACCTGCTAAATGTGGCGAACTCCGAAAACCCAAAAACCCTTAGGGACTCAGAACCTACACTCTAATACCAAAAAAATTGTCACGCCCCGAGAGGGGGTACTTGTCCGAAAATCAGATAGCACCTTCCCTGTACTACGGACAATTGAAACCTATATACAAGACCCACACGACCCACTATACATCGGCCAACATGGCCGGAACATAAAACACAATGCAAATAGTACATGGCCTCAGGCCAATAACCCAAAGTACATACAAAGCCTAAAACTACTAGACTCACATCTTCTACCATCTGAGCAGGAATACACAACAACACACATAACCAAAAACAAATCGAACAAAAAGTCCATAAGGACATAATCAAATACTACTAAATAACCACGAGTATAAAATACTACAAGTTTAAAACATAGAGTACTAGAGATAAAAATATAGAAGCCTAAAAACCAAATTACGGAGTCATCAGATCAGGGGAATGACAACTGGACCCTCCGGAAGACTTCATCCTGAAATAAAAGAGATATCAACGGAGTGAGTAAAACTCAGCGGATATCTAACAGTCATGCATAGTAAACTATAAGTAGCAATAATAATCATGCTGGTACAATTTCTCAATAAAAATACATATCTGAAATTGTACATACCAAAATCACCTAAGCTGACATAAAATACATCCACACAAGCATATGTAGAATCACCAAAACAAACAACATAATACCTCCTGTATGTGCATGGAAATCATATGCAACAACCAAAAGTGCAACAAGCAATGCATATAGTAAAAACGTATGCACATGATGCAATGACCTGTGTCACCCCGACGCCAGTCAAGCCACCGACATGTCATGTGTGTCGGTCGAGTGGGTAGGGATATGACAACTATGCACTCTACCGTCACTACACCTATATGACCGAGTGGACAAGATGCTGGCGGAGTATCATCCTCCTACCCCTTATATGTATATGGGGGACATCACTTCGTCTCATCTCCTCATCTCATGACAAAGGAGGGATCCCTGTCTGCTACCACATCGCAATACCAATATCCTGAGGAACCACCGTGGAGCCCTGACAGAGCAACTACACACACACACACCTGAAATACCACTAACCCACTAGTGGTTGTGTGTGTAGATAATGTGACTGACGATGGGCTCAACTACCAAGTAGTATCACCTCCTACCGAGGAGCCGATGATTGCCAATCATGTAATAATGCAAGATGGTCCATGTCACTAATGCACGATACACCTATCAATCCATGGCTACCTATGGTATATACCAATAGGATCCCATATCAAATAACCTAAGTACATAAGTCTATGTACACATGCAAGATATATTCATTATTCATTCAATGCCCAATATGTAAGGTATGTCACTACTCTAGTGCTAAATAAACAAATGATAAGTATCAAAGTGATAGAGAATAATATAATAAGCATATAAAAAGACTACAACATGTACTAGGTAGTGACATACCAGGGCAGTTAACAAGCATAGAAAACTACTACTAGCTATAGTAAACAATGCACAACAATATGACAATATCTAAAAAAAGATAAGTCAAAGATACCCGTCTGCTATGAAGAATAACAATTGTCTTTGCGCTCGTTGACCTATCTCATGACCGAAACCTGCACATATCAAACATTATAGTTAAGTGCAATCATAATACGACTAATCGAATCGAATCCTACATCGATTTCGTAGCTCGATCAACTAGATTGATCTAGTTATACACTTAACCTAATAAAGCCTTCACATCAATCCCTATCGACCATTAGACCAATTAACAATCTATTATGCATTTATAAACACCCATGTCTAACTTACCTATTTCCATCTTAAATCTCACAGCCAACAACTCCCCTATTCACAACCGCACATCCTCCCAACTCACAGCCGGCACAGTCGGCACAGCCGACCATCACTCCAATTCACAGTCGACATCAACACATCCGACGATTCCCAAATAGAACCTCACAATCAAGACCCACAACCTAACAAACCTCCAAACACCTAGCCGTGTACAACCCCTTCCCACTCTCACACGACAACAAATCAAGATAACCAACAACAATGAAAGGAAAGATAGATCAGCTTACCAGCCATTGGAACCTCCACCGGCAACAATCCCTTATCCCCTGTTCGTCGGCTGCAATCGATGCTCACGATCACCTGACCAAACAAAGACCCTCGCTAAAACGAAAGAAGTCACAACCACCCAAAATAAGGAGCGAAGCAGCTCTCACCTCCTCCGGCAGTATTCCTCCCCTAACTCTGTTTGCCGGAAAAACCACATGCCCAAACGCCGCTGCCTTTGCTTCGACAGAACTCACGAAGGGAAACTCCCGCTCAGAATATGAGGAAGTTGTTGCCAATGTTGACTCCCAGCCACGCACGTACCCTCCCTACCGCCGTGACCGTGGGACGACCGCCCAATTGTAGAAGGGAAAGGAGTGTTGTCCGAGGGTTGGATCGCGCGAAGGGAAGCAGCGACGAACTCGGTTGCGGTCGCCCGACGCACAGGAATGGCGATGGTTGGTTGTGGTGCAGCGGCGGTGCTTGAGGGAGAAGGCGGTGGCGAAGAGGTCGGGACGCGGTCGGGAATGAAGAAGAAAAACGAGAAGGAGGTGAGGAGATTCAGCGACGAGGAGATGAGAAGTTGCGGTGAGGAAGAAGGGCTCGCGCAGATGAGGAATTTGTCGCGAGGAAGAGAAGTCGGCGCGGCGGAGAAAACTTGGATCGGTTCAAAATAAGCTGGATTACCCCTTTATATAAGAATTAAACTTAGGTTAGGTTTTTATTAATCCCTCAATAATTTAATTATCCCCGTAAATCTTGTACATGCCTCATTTAATTCCAAAAAAATTCTGGAAATTTTTTTAAAATTCTCTAAAAATTCTGAAATAATTCTTAGGATTATTTTCCTAAATTTTTGGTCATTTAATTTAGTATTTTAAATTTCCTTATTTAACAGAACTAATGTTATCTATGTGAATTTTAGTATTGTTGAAGTTTAACTTAAAGTCTTGGAGAGTGTGCTTCATCCGAAGAAGCTGAGCTACACACTCACCCATTGCGACGTATTCTGCTTCGGTGGTAGATAAGGCAACACAATGGTTCTTTCTACTGCACCAACTCACTAGACTCAAGCCGAGAAGTTGACAATAACCACTCGTGCTCTTTCTATCAAGTTTACTACCGGCATAATCCGAGTCAGAGTAGCCGATTAGTTCGAACTCGGTAGATCTAGGATACCAAATACCTATGCTTAGCATGCCTTTTAGATATCTAAGGATACGCTTAACTAATGTTAGGTGCGACTCCTTAGCATAAGTTTGGACCTTTGCGCACATACTTACTGTGAATAATATATCAGGACGACTCACAGTTAAGTAAAGGAGACTCCCTATCGTGCTCCTATAGTATTTTAGGTCAATTGATTTTCCTTTTACATCTTCTCCTATATTAACATTTGTTGCCGTAGGAGTATTAATTGTTTTAGCATTTTGCATCCCGAATCGGTTAATTAGTTCCTTAGCGTATTTTTGTTGATGTAGATAGATTCCTTCTTTAGTTTGTTTAATTTGTAATCCTAGGAAGAAATTTAATTCTCCTACTAAGTTCATTTCAAATTCACTTTCCATTAGTAAAATGAACTCGTTTAGTAGGATTGAGTTAGTTGTTCCAAATATTATATCATCTACGTAGATTTGAGCTATACAAATTTCTTTGCCTACAGATTTTACGAAAAGGGTCGAGTCGACTAAGCCTTGGCTAAACCCTTTAGACTTAAGGTATACTGAAAGCCTCTCATACCAAGCTCTAGGAGCTTGTTTTAGTCCATATAAGGCTTTGTTGAGTTTAAAGACATGGTTGGGTTTGTCTAGGCTTTCGAATCCCGGGGGTTGGCTAACATATGACATCCATTTGAAATAATTTAAATCCTCGATGTGCAATGTATGCTAATAACATTCGGATGGATTCTAATCTAGCTACGGGAGCATAGGTCTCATCATAATCTAATCCTTCTACTTGACTAAATCCTTTTGTGACTAACCTTACTTTGTTTCTAACTACTTCATCTTTATCATCGAGTTTGTTTCGGAAGACCCACTTTGTTCCAATAATTGATTTATCTTTAGGTGGTGGTTCTAATTCCCAAACTTCGTCCCAAGTGAATTGAGCTAACTTTTCTTGCATTGCAATAATCCAATCGAGATCAAGAAGAGCTTGTTCAATTGACTTAGGTTCGATTTTTGAAATCAATGAGATTTGACTAAGGTTTCGATATGATGCTCTAGTTCGAACCCCTAGGTTAGGATCACCTATCACTTGGTCGATAGGATGATTTGATTGTAACCTAGACTGACTTGGGTTAGGGTCACCTATCACTTGGTCGATAGGATGATTTGATTGAATCCTAGACTGACTCGGGTTAAGATTAATACTAGACTCGATTTCATGGTCAGAGTCAAGTCTGGTATGAGTCGGTTCGTTAGTTGGTTTTACTACGGGTTTTGTAGGTTCATGTCCTTCGTCGAATACTACATTAATGGTTTCCTCAATCTTAAAGGTTTCATTATTGTAGACCCTATAGGCTCTACTCGTAGTTGAGTATCCTAGGAAGATTCCAATGGACGTTTTGGATGTGAACTTTCCTAGGTAGTCTTTAGTGTTTAGGATATGTACCTTATATCCAAATACCCTAAAGTATTTAATGTTAGGCACTTTATCATGGTAGGTTTCGTATGAGGTCTTAAGGTGCCTCTTGACCAATAGGATTCTATTTTGGACATAACAAGTCGTACTAACGGCTTATGTCCAAAACCTATCGGGTAGTTTGTACTCATTCAACATGGTTTTAATGACTTTTTATAGGGTTCTATTTTTTCGCTCGACTAGACCATTTTGTTATGGGGTTCTAGGATAGGAGAATTCATGGTGGTATTTGTTTAGGTTACAGAAGTCGGTGAACCTATGATTGTCGAATTCACCACCATAATCGCTTCTAAGTCTTTTAATCTTAAGGTTCTTTTGGTTTTCGATTAGTTTACATAAGTTGGTTAGTTGGTCTAAGGTATCACTTTTGTGTTTAAGGAACCTAACCCAAGTAAACCTAGAATAGTCGTTAATTATGACTAAGCAAAATTGACTCCCATTAAGTGACTTGGCTCCATGAGAATCAAATAGATCCAAATGTAAGAGCTTAAGCACACTTTTGATTCGTTCTTGGTTAATTAGTTGATGTGCCCTAGGTTGTTTACCTTGTTGACAAGCATTACAATTTTATTGTCTAAGTTGTTAAGATTAGGCAAACCTCTGACTAAGCCACTCTGACTAATCTTATGAACGAGTCTTGGGTGTGAGTAACCGAGTCATCAGTGCCACAACCAAAATTTCTCTTACTGTGTCATAAGACACTTGGTTGAGGAATTGGGTAAATTAATTGTGTAGATGTTGCTATTCTTAGTTCCTTTAAGTATTGTTTTAAAGGTTTCATTAGTTTTAATTAAACATTCATTTTCTAGGAATATAACTTTATAGTTATTATCACACAACTGGCTTACACTAAGTAAGTTATATTCAAAATCTTCGACTAATAAAATATTTTGAATCGTAAAATTGGAATTTAGCTCAATATCACCTGATTCGATGATTTTGAGCTTGCCGTTGTTTTCGAAAGCTACCGATTCTTATCATTTGAATCTAAGCTTCAAAAACTTCAGTTGGTCTCCGGTCATATGTCGGGAGCACCCACTATCCAACATCCATTGATCCTACACATATAGTAGTTGGATCAGATATTGGAATTTAAAAGTTGGTTGAAGATTATTAATCCTAGAATCATCTCACCCTTTTCTACATGATCAAACACGTTATCCTTATGTGTTCTTGTGAGATGACTTCAATTTTACTTGTTTAAATTTAATGAATTGAAACTAGTTAACCTTGGGTTAGATTTGGATTTAACCCTAAGCTCGTCAAGTCACCTTTTCAAGAAATTAGCTTTCAGGTCGTGGCGAGGCACAGAGGCCTTCTTTGATCGGAACAACGATCACTTCCTTAGACAAAGCCAAGTTCGGGAAAATGATAACTTGATTCACTTAAGATTATTTCCTGGTCTAACTAGTTAAGGATACGACGAGGTAGCTTCAGCTAGTTCCACTTAGTCGAGTGCACCAAGCTAGATACGCCTTACCTAACTTGGACACACAGTACTTTGCTTCCCTAGCATATTATTATCTCGCCGCGTCCTAGTACTATGTTGTCAAGAATTGACTAGTTATATTTCCTATCTAACCATTCTAAAAATAAAAAGAAAAATACCAAAGCATGCAAAGTCTAATTTTAAGTAATAGCACAAACAAATTTTGTACTAACTTCCCCTGGACCATTGAATCGGTTCGGTCTTTCCACATAGTGGATTTGGTCATTGGGAATCCAGTACTTGTTATATCTTAATTGAGAAATCAAAGTGGTCTTAGGGACCCATGCTTGGACTTGTTTTCTATTGCGATTAACTATTGACATATACGACTTGTTAGTCATATTTGAGCTAAAACCTAGTCCGACCTTGTTGTACACGACCCTTTGTGATCCAAGTAATATATCAAGTCCCTTGGATCCCAAAGTAAACCTTTCCAATGTTTGCCTAAGATCTTTGACTTGTCCTTTCAAGAGTAAGTTCTCAACTTCAAGCTTTTCAACTCGAGTTGAGTCCTCCTCTTGAACTTGATTAGTCGAAGAGGTTAGGGAGACCTCGTGTTTAAGGAGTTTAATCTCCTCGACTAAGGTCTCGACATTGGACTCGGACTTAGCTAATTTTCTAGTTAGAAATTTGATTGCGTTATACAATGTACTAAGCAAAGACCGACTTACCTTAAGTGAACCTTTTTAACCGGATGCGGATCCGTGGCTTGTCTTGAATAGTGACTCATCGTCGGATCCGGAATCGGACTCTTCCTTGGGTTCAGACTCTTGCTCGGGTTCGGGCTCTTGCTCGAGTTCAATCGGTTTGGCCATGAAGATGAGGTTGTCGTCTTCCTCCTCCGATGATTCCTCCCATGTGGTGTTAAGTGCTTTCTTAAACTTAGGTGTTTTGTTCTTAAGTTTTGGACATTATGACTTGATGTGTCTGAACCTGTTACATTCATAGCATCTAATATTGGAATTTACTTTGGACTTACCTTCTTTAGATTGGTTGACAGGTCGTCTTCGGCTTTTGATCATCTTCCGAACTAGATTCACTAGTTTGGTTTCCATCTCACAATCTATTTCAGACTCATACTCGTCTTCTTCCTCCGGAGGTGGTTTGCTTTTGGGCTTCTTTTTGATCTTGCAAATAGAGCAATTCCTTTCTCGGCCTGAACCACATTAGTTTGTTCGTGAAGTTCGAATTCTAAAAACATCTCATCTAATCTAATCTTAGAAAGGTCCTTAAAAACCTTGTAGGCATCAACCATGGATGCCCACAAGGTAGTCCTAGGAAAAGCGTTGAGAGCATACCTTATAAGGTCCCGGTTTCGACCTTCTGTCCGATAGAGTGCAGGCTATTGACGATATCTTGTATGTGGGCATGTAGTTGGGTTGTCGTCTCGTGTTTCTGCATCTTAAGGTTATATAATTTATTAAACAAAATATCTCTTTTGCATACCTTTGCGTCATCGGTTTCTTCGTGCAGCTCTACAAGCTTATTTCATAGGTCCTTCGCACTGATGAAGAGGCTGACACGATTGAGCTCCTCTTTGGACAAACCACATTGTAGAATTTGGGTAGCCTTGGCGTCGGCTTCCACTTGTCTTTTCATGACGTTCGTCCATTGATCGTAATCCAACAATTCACCAACTTCATTAGTAGGAAGTGTGAATCCGGTTTGGATTGCGATCTACATCTCGATTTGGGTTTTTAGAAAGCATTCCATTTGACCATTCCAGTAACGGAAGTCATCTCCATTGTAAAACAGAGGTTGGACTGTGCTAAACCCTTCGAGATGGGCCATTTAAGAAAAAGAAAGTACCTTGCAACGACAAAAACAAAAGAATGTACTAAGACTTTTGTCTTGGATTAGTAGTGCGGGAGAACAAGTTTAAATGGAACGAAAAAGTCTTAAAACCAAAAACGAAAAAAAAACTTTAAAAAGTTGCTAGATTGGTGGTTGCACCAAATCGTAGCGCCCCCGCTCTAATACCACTTGTTGGATCGAAATGAGCGCTAGAGGGGGGGGGTGAATAGCGCACAAAAATCTTTCTTTTCGTTCGAATAAGACACAAGTAAATAGAGTAAAATGCAGTGGAAATAGAGAGACACAAGTTTGTTTTTTACTTGGTTTATAGTCTACCGCCTACTAATCCAAGGCCCTAGCGATCCGATATTGCGCACGGAGGGCAAATCACTAAAATGGTCTTCTCCTCGTTGAAGGTAGAAGACAACGATTACAAAACTTCAAAAGCTTAGAAGTAGAGAGACAACCCTCTCTCCTCGTTACGATGAAAGCTCCGAAAAATAAAGTAAATACAACAACTAAAAAGGACAACTTAATAAACTTATACCAACGACTAATGAAGTAGGGGTTGAGCTCTTGTCGTCGGTGTTGCGGCAGCACTTCATTGTCGTAGGATCATTGTAGAAGAGTAGCGTTGCAGAGGCGTTTAGAGAGCTTGAATTGATGATAATGGTGAAGAACACTCCTTTTATAGTCTTTGATAACCCTAAACATTGAGCTCAATCCTTATCACCAAAGGTCATCTCACCCTAAGATAAGGGGATGAAGTTTGACTCTCCTTGAAGCTGAAATTTGAATGACGGCCGACTGTTCACCCTCATCAGTCGACTAATTCACCATCAGTCGACTGATATAGGCCATCAGTCGGCTGTTGGCTAGGGTTTTAGACTGCATCAAGAGTTAGCTCAAAAATGATACTAAACTAAGTGTTTTCGACGACCACCAACCGTTCGATCTTGACATAGACTTTCCATAGGATGTCTTAGTTGGATTGTCGCCTAAGAACATCCCCGTACCGAGAACTCAACCTTACTTACACTTACTCACATGAGCTTACCTCAAGCTTTACCTTTGTAACTTTTGCTTTCGGTCTCCACCTGATTTCTTCGGTTCCCTCTGAAGTCCTCCCGGTGTCACTCGACCACCACGGTTTCTCAACATAAGAACCTCCGGATGTCACCGACCTTCAGCTTAGCTTAACATTCATACACACTTGATTCAGCTCATGAGATAACAATATGAGCTTAACTTTGTATATTTGCTATAATCAAAACTTAAGTTCGATTCTGGTGCCTACTGCACCAACACCTATTTCTTGGGAATAGCTCTTCCAAATGGTGATGACAATAATTAGGGAGACTCTACACCAGGGATGGGTCTCTTTATTGGGCAAGGGAGAGAAGATAGCTTAAGGTGAAGGTTACGCTGTCATTGAAGTCCACGACTTAAAGCTCAGGAAGCGCTACTTCCACTAACTTATAAATTCGAACTACAATTGCACTCATTGTCAAATAATAAAATATCATGCTTAGGGATTGATTGTCACTATCAATTACATACAAAATGTAGGATCAAAGGCGTCCGAGAGAATGGGTGAATCTCAAAATTAATTTTTTTCCAATTTAATTTAATTTTTTTTCTTATCTTTTTAAAGTAGAATGCACAACGAAAAAAATAAATGGCATAATATGATTTTTATTTGGTTCATAATCTGAGCCAAATTTCTACTCTAAGGCTCATAACCCTCGTCTAGGGTTACTGTTGGGGGATCGATTGGCCGGCTAGAGGGGGGTGAATAGCCCTCGTTCGTTGGATGTCGTAATTCGTTCGTTCGTCGTACGTGCTCGTCTACAATTCTTGTTAGCGCAGCGGAATAACAATAATAATACTAACAAGAAACACAAATACGCACAAGCACATGCAATACACAAAGATATACGTGGTTCGGAACCGAATGGTTCCTACTCCACGGGCGAGCTCCTTGAGCTCTAGTTATGCGCACGACACTAACTATAACACTCCTTTTCGATTACACGTCGGAGGTGGAGAAACCTCTCACAAGCAATTACACTAAGTAATGAAATACAAGCAATACAAAGACAAATACGAAATACACGTAAAGAACACTTTACAACGCTTGCTTTGAACTTTGCTTGCTTTAGATGGCTCTTGAAGGTCTGGAATGCAGCAGCAATTCCCCTCCAATAGCTTCACAAAAGACTTGGCGAAATCCTCCAACTCGAGCTCCATTTATAACCTGCATCAAGCTGTTTTCGTGCCCATCACCGGAATCGTGACCATCGATTGGTATCGGGTATCGTAGCATTGTCTCACAACGGGGATCCACATTAGTTAAGTTCAGCGGATCACATCGATCCGATCGATGGCACCCATCGATCGATCATCCATCGATCGAGTCTTTGGCGAGCTCGACTCCATTCATCCCGTGCCGCGGTGTCATCGATCGGCCGTGCCCCTTCGCGTCGGCCGATCGTCATCCCATCGATCATTGCCCTCCTCGGCGGATCGGTGATCACGATCTGGTTGATCGAACACTGGTCGAACCTATTCGACCTAGAGCAGTCGACTGGCACCAATGCCAGTCGACAGATTTCAGCTAAAAACACAAAAAATAACAATTTTTAGCCACCGACAATAAGTCTTAGCCACATTGCCAAGTCCACACGGAGTTCCCCAGAGGCTCTCTTCCTCGGCCTCGTCCCTCGGATCGCCAAGCGCCGCGGCCAAGCGCCATCCTTCGCGTCTCATGCCCTAGAAGTATGCTTCCTTTGGGCTCACTCCCTTCGCTCCCCGTCCGGCGGTCCCTCGGATGCACCAAGCGCACGGCTTCGCAATGCCATCCTTCACCGACTCAAGGACCCCGAGCCTAGTGAACTTACCAAGTCCTCAAGACTTCCCAAATGCACCAAGCGCACGGCTTCGCAATGCATTTCTCACCAAGCACCGAGCGCACGGCTCCGCAATGCTTTTCTCACCAAGCACCGAGCCGGCTCAATGCTTTGGATTTCCCATGCCAAGCACCGAGCGCACGACTCCGCAATGCTTTGGACTTCCCATGACAATCCCATGTCATGAGTTTTGTCTATCATCAAAATACCATCGGGAGTCTACCTGGGACGATTGCACCAACAATTTTCCAACAATCTCCCCCTTTTTGATGATTGACAAAACTACCATCTCAAGTCTACCAATTCTCATATCCCAATGAGAATTCCAACGAACCCTAATTGGTAACTTGGTAACTTCTCCCCCTTTTTGACATTACATCAAAAAGGTCCTTCCCAAGGGTATGAATGTCTCATATCCCAATGAGATCTTACAATCTCTCCCTTGGAGGAACACATGCCTACAATCTTCCAAGTGATCCCATATCACTTAAAGAGAGGCACCCCAATTTCCTCCCATGAGGAAATACAAATCCATCCTCCCATGATGGATTCCTCCCCCTAGAGGCTTGCTCCTTCGACCATTGCACCAACAATGTCCTTGAGAGTCCCTAAGCCAATAGGAACATTTACCAATCAAAATTAAGGCAAAGTTCAACAATGAACTTTCTTCCACCTTAAAATTGATACTCACCCTCAACCCAACTCTAATCCATATCCAATGGATTTCCACCTCTCTAATGCTATCCCAAGCATATCCTAGGGTTAGGAGTGGTTAGGGGACCTTAACCTAGTGAACATGGGCCTAATTATCAAGATTTACCCGAAATCGGCTTGTGCGGTCGACTCTGTCGGATAACGATCATTGGGCTTACCATCGATCGTAGCATACAGCGATCGGTGATAACTAATTTTCAGTTTTGATTTGAAATGAATTTCGAAATCCATAAGTAAATATACATACATAGATAAATCTTGAAATTTGGTATGCATAATACTTATTACAATCATTATGGGTGAAAATTATTGGAAAATTATTTTACCCATTAAATTAGGAGATTGATACAAAGTTCAAAAGTTTAGAAAAGTTTCAATAAAGAGCCCTCTTTGTATCATCCCATTCAATGGTGATAGCTATCACAAGATAGTCTTCACAAGGTTTTAAAATGTTTTCAAAATGTTTTCAAAACCTTTATTTCATTTTCCTAAACATCTCACTAATATCTAGATTTGTAAAACACATTCAAGGCAATTAACATAGTGAGATGTGGGTTTTTGTTCTTTTCTTGGTCTCATGCATATATCTAGGCAATATTTATTTGATTCCCATCAAATTGTGCCATAGTCCTTGAATTCATTTTATTATGCATGATGATTATGGCATAGATATGATTTAGATAAAAACATATGCCAATATCATGATGTCATGGCATGTAAATGAAACTTAAGCATACATGACATCTAAAAATAACATTAAACATGATCATGACATTTTTATAAATAAAAATGAGAATGATGTCATGACATGGCAAGGCAAATAAAGCATGGCAAGAAAAATATACTAAGGTATAGAATACCTAAGTGTTAAAATCAATTTGCCATTTCTAAGGATTAAACCAATTTTGCCTTAATGGCATTCATTTCCCTAGTGTGCCAAGAACCCAAAATGGCACACCAATACCTCTAAGACCTAATTGTGCCAATTTAAATCATTTTAAACTTCTCAAGCATATTGGCACACCCTAATGTGTCAACTCTACTATGGTTAGGTTAACTACCCATCCACCTAGGGTTGACACACCCTAACCCATTTAGCGTGAATCGATCACGCTTTTAGGAACCCAATACCTATTGGAGCTCCTTGGGTTAACAAGGTATTCCCTAGGGATAACTTCCCTAAATACCTTCCTAATGACCCTTTTAGGCTTTGAAGCCTTAGTCAAATGGGTCTTACTTGGGTCAACTCTAGAGGTGACTCCTCCATTGACCTTCTTAGTGGCTTTCTTGGTTTTCTTAAGTCCTTGGCCACTAAACACATACCATGGCTAGACTTAGGATAACTTCCCTATTAGCCTTGGTTTGTCTAGACCTAGAAATAGTTCCATAATCAAATGGAACATTATGGTAGGACATAGGTTTGTGACCCAAACCCTTCTTGCCCTTAGACATTTCTTGTTTTCTAGGTTTTGATTTTTGTATGTTAGGCCCTTTAACCGAATTTGATATTAATGCTAGGTCTTCTCTAATTTTTCAAGCCTTGACCTTAAGGCTTGGTTTTCTAACTCAACTTCCTCAATTTTGAATTTTCATTAGATTTAGGGAAATATTTTTCCTTTTAGGCATGTGCCTAGATTTCTTGGGATTAATACCCAAGTTTTCTTCAACTCTTCTAATAGACTCTTTAGGTAAAATTGATCTAGAATTGTGAGTCCTAGGTTTGTTCTTAGAGAAACTAACATGCTTAGCACTTAAACAAACATGTTTATTCCTACTAGCATGCTTTTCATTAATCATAGCAAGAGAGCTAAAATAATTCCTTTTGGCATGCTTTTTGACTTTAGGAATTAAAGGTGCATTAAATAAATGTACCTTAGGGTTAGCTTTAGGAGCTCCCCCTACATGAGTTGCACCTTCTTGCCCTTTCTTCCTCCCCTAGGGCATTGGCTTGTAGTGTCCCTTTGATTGCATTTGAAGCACACAATGTGCTCTTTGCTTCTAGTTGAGGAACAGCATCCTTTGACTTTGGGTTGACTTTTGGTGTCGATGCCTTCTTCTTAGCCAATTTAGGGCATTTGCTTTTGTAATGCCCTTTCTCCCTACACTCAAAGCATATTATGTGATTTTTATTCAAAATGATAACACTTGAGTTACCTAGGGAGGTGGTGGAGGCCTCTTCTTGATCTTCACTTCTCCCGGATGTAGATGCTTCTTGTTCTTGCTCCGGGATGGAAGATTGCCTTTCCTCCCCCTCAAAGCTAGAGGTGGAGGTCTCCACCAAGTCATCAACATCTTCAAATGTTGTGGGTGCTTCTTCCTCGGCATTTTCCTCTACTTGTGCCGATTGGGAATTTTCTTGGAATTTCATTACCTTATTCCATAATTCCCTTGCATCCCTATAATCACCCAATCTAGACCAAATAGCATTAGGTAACAAATCACTAATCAACTTGATTACCTTGAGATTTGTCTTGAAGTCTTTGATTTGGTCTTGGGTCCATTTTGACTTCTCAATTTGCCTATTTCTTTCATCCCTAGGCAATTCGAAACCGTTTTCTAGGATTAGCATAAAATCAAAATCGGTTTCTAGGTATACCTCCATTTTTCTTCTCCACCATAAAAAATCTCCTTCGAACTTTGGTGGATAGATGTTGTAGCCGGCCATTTTGTAGTGCTCTCGCGGCGGTTAGTCCTTGAAGAGCGACCTCGCTCTGATACCACTTGTTGGGGGATCGATTGGCCGGCTAGAGGGGGGTGAATAGCCCTCGTTCGTTGGATGTCGTAATTCGTTCGTTCGTCGTACGTGCTCGTCTACAATTCTTGTTAGCGCAGCGGAATAACAATAATAATACTAACAAGAAACACAAATACACACAAGCACATGCAATACACAAAGATATACGTGGTTCGGAACCGAATGGTTCCTACTCCACGGGCGAGCTCCTTGAGCTCTAGTTATGCGCACGGCACTAACTATAACACTCCTTTTCGATTACACGTCGGAGGTGGAGAAACCTCTCACAAGCAATTACACTAAGTAATGAAATACAAGCAATACAAAGACAAATACGAAATACACGTAAAGAACACTTTACAACGCTTGCTTTGAACCCTTTGCTTGTTGCTTGCTTTAGATGGCTCTTGAAGGTCTGGAATGCAGCAGCAATTCCCCTCCAATAGCTTCACAAAAGACTTGGCGAAATCCTCCAACTTGAGCTCCATTTATAACCTGCATCGTGTTTCCGCCCATCGATCGATCGTGACCATCGATCGGCCCGGTATCGTAGCCGTTGTCTCACAACGGCCGGATCCACGTTGGTTAAGTTCCAACGGATCACACATCAGTCGACTGATGGCACCCATCGATCGGCCGATCATCCATCGATCGAGTCTTTGGCGAAGCTCGACTCCGTGCTGCCGTGCGGTGTCATCGATCGCCGTCCTTGGCGATCGGCATCATCATCATCGATCATTGCCCTCCTCGGCGGTCGGTCGATCGTCGATCTGGTTGATCGAACACCGTCGAACCTATTACGACTAGAAGCGATCGGCCGGCACCTATGCCGATCGGCCCGATGTCGGCTAAAACCTCAAACATTACCATGTTTGAGCCTCCGACATTCAGTCTTAGCCACTTGGCCAAGTCCACACGGAGTTCCCCACCGAGGCTCTCTTCCCTCGGCCTACGTCCCTCGGATGCGCCAAGCGCACGGCTTCGCAACGCCATCCTTCGCGTCTCATGCCTTAGAAGTATGCTTCCTTTGGGCTCACTCCCTTCGCTCCCCGTCCGGCGGTCCCTCGGATGCACCAAGCGCACGGCTTCGCAATGCCATCCTTCACCGACTCAAGGACCCCGAGCCTAGTGAACTTACCAAGTCCTCAAGACTTCCCAAATGCACCAAGCGCACGGCTTCGCAATGCATTTCTCACCAAGCACCGAGCGCACGGCTCCGCAATGCTTTTCTCACCAAGCACCGAGCGCACGGCTCCGCAATGCTTTGGATTTCCCATGCCAAGCACCGAGCGCACGACTCCGCAATGCTTTGGACTTCCCATGACAATCCCATGTCATGAGTTTTGTCTATCATCAAAATACCATCGGGAGTCTACCTGGGATGATTGCACCAACAATTTTCCAACAGTTACCTCGATGGTCAATGCACTAAATGCTCTTCGATTCAAAAACCTTCGAATTCGGAGAGGATTTGTTTATAAGAAATAAGGGTGAGGTAACACCCTATCTTTCTTCAACAATAAAAGTATAAATGAAGTTACAAAATCAAAATTATATCGACATTTTGGAGAGTAATAAGTTGATGCTCAATTGTCGGATGGGCATCCGAATAGCACGACACAAATTTCTAGATGCGAAAGAGGGTGTAACAGTACTTGAGAGATGATTGAATTGGTAATTTCTTTGAGGTTGTCACGCATTCTTTTTATAGGGCTTTTCCAAACGCCTCCCAGGCGCCTCCAACTCGGTCTGTCGATTAGGCAACTCAGCCTTCCCAAGTGCTTGGATCCAATCCAGGCGACTCTAAGCCACCCATATCCGCTTCATCGTATTTTTGGTATTTTTTGATCCCAGACGTCTAGACCCAGTCCATTCGCCTGCTTTGTACCTATCATATGAGGCTTGCTCCAAGTCAACTTGTAACACTCTAGTCTCCTTGAGTTCGACTTGGCCATATTTGCATCCTAGTCGACTAAACCCATTTCAATCGCTTGGACTCCCAGTCATCTGAACCAAGCCAAATCGCATGGAATCTTGCAATACAGAGTTAGCTCAAGCAAATATATAAATTAAATTAGCATCAATATTACTGATTGATTTCAACTTCGAAGTTCAAGTTGGATCCTTAATTACATCGATGTTTACCTTTGCCCTCAACCAAGGGCACGATCTCACTTCTCCACTCTGAGAGTTTACCTACCAAACATTTGGTTTACCTGATCTGTTTGGACTTCCTTTGCTTAACGTTTGATCTTTTGACTCACTAGGACTTTTTGTCTCGATGTCTGATCTTCGTTGACCCATCGAGTTTATTGTCAGATATCTGGTCCTTCCTGATCCATCTGAACTTTCTGTCACTTGTCTGGTCCTCGTTGATCCAACTCGATTTCCTACCTAGTGTCTGGTTACTATGATCCGTCAAGATTTCTTGCTTAGTATCTAGTCCACTGACTTACTAGGATTTTCATTAAATTGTCTAATATTTGATCAACCTGATCTATTAGGGCTTTTTTATTAAGTCTTACACACTTAACACTTATATCAGTTCACAGATATATCCTAATTTTAAACCTTGATTCATACATCAAAATATATAAGAGTAGTGCATTCTACATTAATAATCTCCTCATTTTTAATGTATGACAATACAACTGTTTAAAGTTAAGAAAAATTATACCATACAAGCAACTATAAATTTCACGGATATGCATACATGCAATCTCCCCTCCAAACTTAAGTTTTACTTTAAATGCACTTTTTCTCTCCTTTTTTGTATACATCAAAACTTACAAAATCATAATATAAGCCAAAAAATCAATAAAAGATAAATGTTTATTAGAATATTGAAACAAACTTTCTCTTAAGTTTCAAAGTATTTGAAAATTATTATTCTTTTTCAAAATGAATATCCTAAAATGTTTGTCTTTTTCAAAACAATTCTTTTTCAAGTGAACACTTAAACATCTTTTTCAAAAGGATAATCTTTCAAACCTAAAAGATTTCTTTTTGAAAATAATTTGAAGTTTGAAAAACATATACTAACATATCAAACTCAATCTTTATAAATATAAAGGTAAGCTCTGATTTTTTTTTAAATATCATTTTAATTCAAAATGGTCTTTTTGAAATTGCTAAAATGTTCTTAATCTCCCTTGAACTTACGTCTTTATTTATAAAAACTTATATTTATTTGAAAATAAAATCTTAAATTTTAAAGTAAGTACATGCATGGATTCGTTGAGTGATTCGTCCTCAACGTGAAATTCCACTAGTTTATGATTAAAAAAAAATATGAAATTTGAACATTATAAACCACAGAAAAACCTTTTTTCAATTCAAAAAGACAACGCTTGAAGGAGCTTCTTTTCGACGGAATAGTTAAAAGACCACTTCACTTTTTTTTATTAATATAAAAATATGCTTCATCCTGAAACGTCTTCTCGAATACATATCAAATACTTTGATCCAACGCCTAACACTCAAACGAATGTCTAGATAAATCAAGCAGAAGCACGACCAGTTGATCAAAATTTTCACCTTATTTATTATCGCAAGTTTTGAAAAATCATTTCTACTTAGCTCAATGTGCTACCTCCCATGTGAGATATCCTTTTTAACTTTTGAACACTTATTTATTATAGCAAATTTTGAAAAATTATTTCCATCAAACTTTTGAACAAGCAATCACTCCTATGTTGTATATATCCATTCGATTTTTTTTTTCCGTGGAGGGCAAAAATAATTTTATATAGAATTACCAAGAGTTAATGAATCAACTATAGTAAAGCGGGTTATGATACAAATTAAAAACAAAAAGAAAAAGCCTATTCTTATCATAAAATTGTTACATGTATAGTATAAACGGTCAAATTTTATATAATAATTTTGACTACTAAAAATAATATATAAATTTATACCGTTATAAATATAGCTTAAGATTCAAACATAACAAAGTATCCTGACCAATATTGCTTCTCCTAATAAATAAAAAGGCGAGCTTTGATTGCTATCTTATAATCAAGAAATTACGGATTAAAATTCTGAAAATAATCTCTTATAAAAAAGAAGATAAAATTGTATACAATATATTTTTTTCCGGAATTTTACGTGATGAAAATTTCGTGCATCGAATTGTTTTTTTTTTACATTAGACTTTATTTTGATATTAGAGCTGGTGTTCTGGTGGGCACCGACTTGGGAGAGGCCTTCAAATATTCTCCAGTAGCAACCTAAATCTGAATGACAAGGGTCTACACCATAACCAACATGGCCTTTGCTCTGCTTGCCATCGACACCCCGGTTTCATGAACTCCAGCTACTCCATCGCCATCATATCGTCTGTGCCACCTCCAGTTACTGCTTTCGTGCTGCCACTGACCACATTTCCAGGGAGACACTGATCTAATACTAGCCAGTGGCACCGAATTGAAGGCACGGTTGTCTCGGTCAGCATAGCAGTTTCGTGGCATACAGATTCCAGAACTAACTACGTCAAGGCTGTGGGACAGGGCGGAGATGGCTTAATTTAAGTTTTCTGGGCTGTGTTAGGTTTTAGCAATCAAATCGACAGTGGTCCTAATATAAATACTGCTGTAATTTTTCCTGAGAAAGTGCATTTTATATTTTTGTTTGAGAGCTCCAAAATTAGCTTGTAGATTTTGCTAGTTTCCAATGTTCCTCTTTTAGTTCGGCGATTTATCAAATACCATACGTGAAATTTAAAATTGTCTAAATAACACCCTATATTTTCATATTTATCAAAGGACACATCTCATTCATTTTTTACCCCTCCCGTCAAATGTGTATTTAATGCTTAGATATTGCATGCATCCGAACCATAATTGAAAATTCCGAATCATCCAAACGTAGTGCTAGGAATTCAAATCTCAAGACCACTGTGTTCCTGAGAATAATTCTCAGCACTATCTTTTTTTTATCTGATTTTTAATTTATATCGACTTGATTTTTGAAATATTACTGTGAATATCTAATAAAAATCTTAAATATCAGAAATTTTGGCTACGAATATAAAGAGGGGCACCGGGCACTATCCAAATTCAATGGACTTGGATTGGGTCGAAAAAGAGGTGAATAGGACCATCAATGAGTTTTGATCGAAATCCATTCATGGACCTAGATGAGTCTAAATTTCGAAATCTTGACAAAGACTAAAAGATCTTACAACATGAATTTTTGATATGTCAAGGAAACTTAGTTCTAATCCTCCTACCTTTCAATTTTGACAGTGTGTCGAAAAAAGATGATGCTGAGAATTAAATCTCAATATCACTGTGGTGCTAGAATTGTAATTCTCAGTACTACAGTGGTGTTGCAAATTCTAGCACCACAGTGGGTGCTGGAACCAGCATTTGCCAACACTATAGTGGTGTTGGGATTACAAATCCCAGCACTACAGTGGTATTGAGATTTAATTCTCAACACCATTTTCTTTTCGACACACTATCAAAATTGAGAGGTAGGAGGATTATAACTAAGTTTTCTCGACATATCAAAAATTCATATTGTAAGATCTTTCAGTCTATGTCAAGATTTCGGAATTTAGACTCTTCTAAGTCCATCAATGAGTTTCGATCAAAATCCATTGATGACCCTATTCATCTCTTCGATTCAATCCAAGTCCATTGAGTTTGGGTAGTGCCCCTCTGTGTATCCGTGGCTAAAATTTTTTATATTCAAGATTTTATTAGGTATTCACAGTAATATTTCAGAAATTAGATCGATATAAATTAAATATCAGATAAAAAAAGGTAGTGTTGGGAATTGTATGTTGGGTTTTTCGAGCTGCAAAAACCGCTTTTTGCGTTGTGGAAACCTCGAAAGCCCTAGCTATGGATCCGTGCGAAGTATAAAAAATAAAACTAACATGTATGTGTTTAATACCTTTAGATCTACTCTAGATCTACATGATAAGAAGTTACCCTCGATGCGACGCCCTTCGCAAATCCCGCTCGTCCAAATAGCTTGTCGGAACTTTAGAGTGTCAAGTGTACACTCCTTTATTGGTATCCACACAAGCAATAGGTGGAGAAAACACACCCTTGAGTGTGCTAGCACCCTATGGATGGTTCGGCCAAGAAGGAGAGGGAGCTTGAGAGGATGATCCAAGGAGGAAGATGAAGTTGTAGTAACTCACAAAATGAATTCCCATCTAATGGCTCTTGGTCTCCCTTATGAGGTGGCACCACATGATAAGTCAATGATGATGTGGCCGACCATGCCAAGTCATCATCATGACATGACATTTGGTCAAGTCAAACTTGACCTTTCATCTTCCCTCTCAAGTCAAGTCAAACTTGACCTCTTATCTCCCATGGTTGATCAAATCTAACCATTTGATTCAAGTCAATTTTAATTTAATGAATCTCTATTCATTAATTTAAATTGATTTGATGAATCAAATCTAAATTAGACTCATTCAACACTTGAATCAAATTGAGTCCAACTCAATTAGTCTAATTAGGATTACTCTTAATCCAATTTGGTTCATCCCATGAACATAATCCTTATGGTTCATCGTATGAACCTAATCTCCATCTAATTGCCCTTTGTGTGTAACCCTATAGGTTCTTGTAACGTTGGCAATGCCCCTAAACCGATTTAGGAACATAAGCAATGAGCGGTATCTAGCAACACATCATTGCTACCCAAGTTACAAGAATGTTGAGCTCCAACATCGCCTTTGTGACTACTAATTGTGACTCTCACAATATGTGACAATGTCCCTCTATCTTTGACATCTAGATTGACCAATTGAGGCATAGACCGTGTAAAATACCGGAGAAAAATAAAATAAAAATATTCCTCAGTAATTGATAAAACATCTTGTGGAATTTTTCAGAAATTTTTAGAATTTTTTATGGATTTAAACGGAAGGTTTATGGATGTTTCATGGGGATAAAGTGAACAGGCTTTTGTAAAGCCTGTTTAGACTATCTGCAAGGAATTAATGGGTTTAATTAAAACCCATTATATTCCTTCCGTTTCCCCTTGCGAGGTCATCTCTTCTCTTGCCTCCGATCTTGCTCCTTCTCCCTCGAGCGATTCATCACCATGTCATCCTTTCGCCCGGTCGGCTTCTCCCCGTCGCCGTGCCCCATCGCCGCACCTCGTCGCCGTTCCTTCTCTCTCAGATCATTGCTCCAACACCGTCGTCGAGCCTCTCACGGGAGATCTCCACCGCGTAGATGAACAACGCAAGCCCACGCCTTCCGCCGCCCTCTTCTTAGTTGGTCGGTAGAAGCAAAGCAACGTCACCCGTCAGTTGTCGGAAAATACTCGGCGAGTCGGTGAGGGTATTTACGCCGGTGGTCGGGAACAAGCAGCGATTCGAGCAAGTAGGGAGGAGTATCACCGGGTAGCTTTAAATTCTTGTGAAAGCGAGGACGATGGTTGTTGGCTATGTGGATGGCGTTACGGTGGTCGCCGGAGATAGTTGGTCTTGTGTGAACAAGCTGCGGGAAAGTTTTAGTATCGGCTATGAGGGCAAATTTTTGCCGGTTGTGCAGGAAGAGAGGGGATGTGAAGCTGTGTCGGCAGTGAATGGGGGAGACAAGGTCAGGTAAGATTATGTTTCAAAAATTTTGATATATGATTGTTGTGCAGCTAATTTGATTGTGGTTTCATGGTTGATGGTTAACAGGGGAAGAGTGTTCCAAATGGGTTGTGGAAGCTGAACGGTTGAGGTATGTTTAAATTGGATTAAACGTGGATATTGTGATTGCAGGTGATTAGAGTTATTGAAATTGGGTATAGGTTGCATTTTAACTGATTCATTTGGATCGTATACATGTAGGGGTATCAAGAAGCTATTTGGATTTAAATCTAAGATCGTTGATCAGAAGCTTTGGAATTAAAGCCGGGCTGGGTAATTTGAGATTTGAAAACTTTATCAACAAATATATGTTTCGACAGCTAGGTTCTGTGTTATGGTTGTGATGATAGATGACAACTATGACTAAATTCATCTGGTTGGTATAAGTTGCTATTTCAAACATGGAACAAGAAGCTGTGAAGGAAGTTAGGCTTGGTAAGTCCAAACCTGAATGTTTTGGATGTATACCAATGTTATTTTGTTAACAGATATGGTGGTTGCTTCTAAACTACCTTTTAGTGCAGGTGATGAAGACAAACGGGGATAAGCTTGTCATTTCCTATTTGGAGGTGGAGCTTCTTAGAGGAATCTTAGTAGCAGGTGGGTAATTTTCTACCTGGTTCGGGTAGATGTATTGCATTCAGATTTAGTCATAGATATGAGCATGTTAGGTGTTCATATTATCTTGACCCTGCTCTTTTTATCGTATGCTTGATCCTTTACCGTTGGCTATTAACTCCATTGCTGATATCATGTTTATTTTATCATGATTATGAGTTATACATATAGGTGATGTAAGTAACTTAGAATCTGTTTAAGTTAAGTGCAAATAGTAAAGTCCAGATGACAACCTGATTGTACATTGGGCAAAAATGTCATCCGTAGGTAGATAATGTCTTTAACCTAGGGTTAGTTCTAGTACCCTTAGGTTGTATGTTACCACCGAACATGTATTGTGTAAATGGTCAGAGGAATGATACTCAGGATATCGCTACGGACCGGTGGTTCTAGCTTGTTATAATCAGATGAGTACGACTCTCTACAGGATAGAGAGTGTGTCCATCAGTTGAGTACGACTCTCTACAGGATAGAGAGTGCAACGATTAGATTGGTATGACTCTCTACAGGATAGAGAGTATTATGATCAGTTGAGTACGACTCTCTACAGGATAGAGAGTGCGTCGATTAGATTGGTATGACTCTCTAAAGGATAGAGAGTATTATGATCAGTTGAGTACGACTCTCTGCAGGATAGAGAGTGCGTTGATCTGGTTAGTATGATTCTCTATAGAATAGAGAGTCTATAGTGGATGTCTGTATGTGAGACATTGCATTCATGCATTTGCATGCACGCTGGCGACGAGATCTCCCTTGTGGTTGAGAGTGTCACCAGTCATCCTGCCTCCATGGTTACTCATAGGAGGAGTCACCCGTGTGAGGGCAGAGCATTGTGGTGCCGCACTCTACCACTATAGACGGTGGTAGTTAGATTTGCGTGTCGTAGTCCTGCATGTGTGGCACTCGACCACTCATGGGTAGTGACTGTCGGAGTGGCCAATAGCAGGGACCCCCATCGTGTAGCTTGCTCTTTACGCTTATATGCTACTCGATCATACTGCCCACTCGGTCACTCGAGAGTAGTGGTTGGTGTTGAGTTGGGACAGTTGTCATGCTCGAGCCACCGAGGCCACACCGTGGTAGCTTTAGGGTGAGTCGACATGACCATGCATGCTGCATTGCCGACTTATGACATTTTTGCATATTGCCATATATATACATATATGCATGTATATATATATATATGGATGATTGTGATTAGTATACATATATAGATGCGGTCTATATATATATGCTTATTGTGATGTTGCATTTGTTTGGGTTATGCTTGTTGCACTTGTTTGTACATCATATTCATACATGCTTCTTACATTTATTATACGGTGGTGTCGGATATTTGTATATGTGTTGGATAGACCATTAGGTACCTTGACCGGTAGTATGGTGAGTTGGTATTACTCTTCCTGTTATATATATGTTGGATATATGTTCAGGTTGGATCAGAGTAGCGTAGCAGACTTCAGGTATGTCTGCATTTTACGTTGTTCATTTGGTTAGATGGTATATGCTTGTATTTATTTACGATGCTGATATACGTGTTGCACCTTTAGATTATGTTGTTGAAATACATGTGATATTACATATATACATGTTTTTCTATTATCTGCTGAGTTTTACTCACCACCCCCCACGGACCCTGGGTTTTTCTGTCGCCCAGGTAACAGGTAGAAGACTTCGTGACAGCTTGGAGCACCGCCGGCTGACATCATCTCATCTCACCTCTGAGGCTCCCGTGTTTTGTTTTGGGCCTTCCGTCCACCGTGTTATGTATTCGGAGTTTTCGTGATGTATATATTGTATATTCAGATTTTGTCGAGATTTCATGTTGTTGTGGTGTGTTAGTCATACCGGTATGCATGTGTGGGATTGTTGTGGTATGTTTCCGCTGTATTTTTGTGTAGTTGTTGTTTTGATATATCTATATATTGTTGTTATTGTGGGCCTACGGGCCTTGTATTAACCCGAAATGTTGCCACGTACAGGGGAGGTGTCGTTCGTTTGATTTTCGGCTCGGCATGCTCTCAGGGCATGACAACTTTAGTGATATCAGAGCCCAAGGTTCTGCGATGCCATACAATGTTGTTTTTGTGTCGAGTCTTGGATTCTCGGGAGTCGATTTATTCGGTTTTGGTTTTCTGAGATGAGATGGATAGCGGCCTGAGCTCCAAGCAGCACGAGGTAAGAATTTCTGATAACTTATGGTTTAGTAGATATTTATCTAAACTTAATTAGTAGATGTATACAGTATAGTTATGATACCTGTACAGACTTGTAGTAGGGGTCGTCCACCGAGGCGACCAACTGGAGTGACCTTTAGGGTTTATACTCTCGGTTTTAGTTGGCTATGCATTTAAATGCTTATACCAGGGAATAACCTATAGTGTGTTGGTTATTATTTGTAACCGTGATATGAGTTGACCACGGGAACGACCTGTTGAGTCTGTGAGTCTTGAACCTGTGTCGAAAAGGTGATTTACCTTTGAGAGCCGACTGATACCGAGTCGAAAAACAGGGGCCAAGTCGTCACATTTATTATGGAAATCAGAGACTACAGTCTTAGAGATTTCCACTAACTGTGCTAGTCAGATCATTACTTGTGGGTAATGAACCGACTTGTAGACTATTGTGATGCAGATAGCGGAAGGCTAGGTTACGGTGTTTCATAGGGATTTTATCCCTGAGTTATTCATACTGAGATGTATAACTTTGAGAGTACTTTTGAGTACTTAACTCATGTTATACCGAGAAAGAAGAGTTGTTTGCATACCATTATCGGGATCAAGCCGATATTTGGTGATAAATGCAAAAAATAATCTTCGAAAAATAATATATCACTTGATCATGGATTAGTGATGTTGAAAGAGTGTATTTCCCCGTGTCACTTTTAGTGACGCATTGTAAGGAATTCTTGAGCTTTAAGAAAGAGTGATCAGTTAGTAATAGTGCATTGTGCAAAGTCGTGAGACTTGCAGAGGTTACGACCACCTAATAGCTCAAGAAGATGAATGAATGATTAAGCCACCCAGAGTTATTAGCTTATAGTTAGATTAGGATGCCGGGATCTTCTACCAGATCCTGCCGGAAGACGTTGGATTGAGACAGGAGTTTAGAAATGACTCCGTACGAGGGTTTAAGAGTTGGAGACCGGTAAGCAAATATTGCAGGTCAACTTAATAGAGTCAGAAGTCTCCGACTGTGGGATAAAAGAGCAAGATCAGAGTCATAGGCTTTGAGCTATTTTCTGACTATAGAAGACCAACTGCAGATCATCAGGATGTTCTCGTGGATATCAGAAAAATCAGAACAAAGACTTCGAAGGGGTTATGTGCATGCAATGCAGATCACGAAGACACACGAAGTCAGATTATCCGTTGGATCAGTTCATCTGATGCTATTATGAGCAACCAATACAGAGGAGGTGGTGTATTTTGAAGACTCAGTTGAAGACTACCAATGGTGTTCCGGGAGGATGATGTATCGTCTTGACAGCAGAGATCGGCACAGAAGATTGGGTTATCTCATCAACAACAACCTACTACCTCAGGCGTGGTTGGAGTTCCTTGATACTCCCCTTCAACAGAGATCAGCACAGAAGCAGCATCAGCAGAAGACATCTTAGAAGATTCAGCAGACAACAAACAGTTACCCTCAGATGTGGTTTGCTTAGTACAGAGGAGAGAGTATACGACGATGGTCGTATCTATTCGGTATCCTACAATTTCAGCTAGTAGGATTTAGTGATGGGATCAGATGATCTAGGAAAATCCCCGGATTATTAAATCGCGAAAATGCAACGCTTTATCGCGGTGTTGGATCCCGATCTTGTTCTCTTGGAGAAGGCGAGACTGCGGGGAGCCTTTGGATCGGATCGACAGATAATTGATCGTTCAGGGTATTACTTTAGTTTACCCTCTGGATTAATATATTGAGAGATACTTATAGTTTATAGGTATCTTTGTCTAGAACATTCTTAGTTGGATTAGAAGGGTCCTTTACATCGACTTGTGGGTCGGTGGTATCTCTACCGTCAGGTGAGATGAAGATCAATGATTAAGAAGTCAAGGGATGCCCTTAGACTCTGATAGACATATCTTTACTGTAGACATATCCTTACGGATGGTCAATTTGTTAAGATTATGGTATGGTATGTCTCTCGGATGTGCGTATAATCCGAGAGCCTTCGGATGTAGTTTCGGATGAACTCCAAGGCTTGTCGTTGTATAGGCAAGTGGAGTAGGCGATCGAAATAATTGCGAAAATAGTTCTGGTATCGAAGATCGCATACCGGGTGATAGTTTTGTTGGTATCAGTGTTGTTAAACATTATAGAAATTGGAAGAATGTAAGTTGTAATTATAGGAGCAGTTGGAAAGGATATTTATCTATCCCAGTATTCCTCCTTGAGAAGGATCCAGAACTCTTCGTTGAAAGAGAGATAGACATTTGAGATTATGCATCGATTATCGATGATGAATACGGTAGTTGTTGTGAAGAATATCCTTCATTGTGGATAGATGATCTATTGAGATCAGCTAAAGACACCTGTGTATACTCTAGGATTGGTTTACGACTGGAGTGTTGATATTATAGTGACATGGTGTCATACAATTATCATAGTCGTTGCGATGATTGATATATCATCAACTTGGAGTAAGCAGGATGCAGGTGTATGGAGGATGACAATTTCATACTTAGTATGAATTGTATGAGTTTTGATTAAGTTGTTAGACTAATTAACGATTTAGTCGTCACAGGATTTGAAAATCGTGTATCCTGAACATGATTAGATCCTTTTGTAGTTGTTGGAGTTGCGTAACTTAGCCACTATTGATTGTGGTAGTTGGAGTTGCGCACTCGACCACCGTAGATGGTGGTTTATCTTGTATGTTTTGGGTTAGTACTGTAAATGTGGATAGAATGTCTTAGCATTACTATACCACAGACTTGTTTGACAAAGGTGATGATGGAAATCATTTAGTCAGAAGCTGGTGAAACCAGTTACAAGACTTAGACGTCGGTTAACTTTTACACGAGTACTAGTTAATCCTTCCGGAGTGGATAAAAGGATGATGTACGCAGATGCGTCGTTTCAGGGATCAGAATAATTCCGATGCAGATGAATGAGGCATATCTTATGCATACGACAGTTAAGAAACTACGAGATAGTCTGTCATATACATGACATGACTTTAGTAGTTATTGTCTGGATTTATGGGTATATGGAGCAGGAATGCTCATGGGATTTTAACTAACTACTGGGTAGCTAGTATAAAGTTGCTGGAACGCGAATAGTTGTAATTTGCGAGAGTTGATCGCTATAGTCTCCCATGTGCTTATAGAATGCATGGTGGAGTGGAATTTTTGGATGACAGATGAACTTCTCTTTTGAGAAGATAATTTCCCCCGTCTCTGATAAGGATAGTGGGTTCCGGAGTTGCAGTGTTTAAGGAAGAGTTGCTACAGAAAGCACATCATTCGAGATGGGAAACGTTTATACTGGTGGAATGGTATAAAGAGAGTTATAGCAGATTTTGCTGCTCGATGTTTAGTATGCTAGTAAGTGAAGGCTGAACATCAGAAACTCGCTGGATTGCTCTAGAAAATTTTGATTCCGGAATGAAAGTGGGAGCATATCACTATTGATTACGTTACGGGATTGCCTAGAACCCGTAAATGACATGATGCGATTTGGGTGATCGTAGATCGATTAACCAAATCCGTCCATTTCCTTCCTATTCGTGGGTCGTACTCGTTGGATGATCCGGCAGCATTGTATTACCGAAAGATTATCAGATTGCGTGGGGTACTTTTAAGTACCATATCGGATAGAGATTCACGATTTATCTCACGAATTTGGCAGAGTCTGCACTAGACGATGGGCATAGAGCTTCGTCTTAGTGCAACATTTTCATCCGCAGATAGATGAACAGTCTAAGTGTATCATTTAGATGTTGGAGGTTCTATTCAGATCTTGTGTCGTGGATTATGGAGGTGTAGCTTATCGGCTGGCTTTACCTCCGACACTTGCGGGTGTTCATAACGTATTTCATGTTTATATGCTGAGGAAATACGTGCCGCGATCTGACCATGTTCTGTAAGAGGTTCCGATTCTACCTCAGTCTAATGCAACTTACAAGGTGATTCCAGGGTGGAGCCTAAGTCGTAAGGAGCGACAGTAGTGGGACGAAAATCATCCGACTCGTAAAGGTTAGATGACAGCATCATACTGATGAGGAGGCTATGTGGGAGCTGGAAGATACTATCCGAGCTCGATGGTCTCATCTGGTCACTTGAGGAAGGTATGTGGTCCTTTCGGAAACTTGCTTGAAGTAAATTTTTGCATGTTAGTACGAAATTTGGGGACCAAATTTTTATAAGTGGGGGAGAATGTAAAATACCGGAGAAAAAAAAATAAAAATATTCCTCAGTAATTGATAAAACATCTTGTGGAATTTTTCAGAAATTTTTAGAAATTTTTCTGGATTTAAACGGAAGGTTTATGGATGTTTCATGAGGATAAAGCGAACAAGCTTTTGTAAAGCCTGTTTAGACTATTTGCAAGGAATTAATGGGTTTAATTAAAACTCATTATATTCTTTCCGTTTCCCCTTAATTCCCAATTGCGCCGACTTCTCTTCCTTCGTCTCGAGCGATTCATCACCGCGAGGTCATCTCTGTCGCCGCGCCTCACCGCTGCCTTCTCCCTCGCGCGCCGACCACGACAGTCACTGTCGCCCGATCGCTGTGCCCTGTCGTCGTGCCCCATCGCCGCACCCCGTCGTCGTTCCTTCTCTCTCTCCAACAGTCGCTGCTCCAACACCGTCGATCGAGCCTCTGTCGCCGGAGATCTCCACCGAGCGGACGATGAACAACGCAAGCCCAAGCCTTCTGTCACCCTCTTCTTCCGTTGGTCTGACGGCAGCAAACAGCGTCACCATCTGGTTGTCGGAAAACACTCGAGCAAAGCCATCGGTGAGGGGTATTTCGCTGCCGGTGGTCGCCGGAGTAAGCGCGATGACGACGACACTGCAGTTGGTTGATCCGGTCGGAGTTGGAGCTGTGGTGAAAGTCAGAGCAAGTAGGGGAGTATCACCGGGGTAGCTTTAAATTACTGTGAAACGAGACGATGGTTCTTTGGCTGTGGATGGCGTTCTTAGGTGGTCATGGGAGATAGTTTGTCTTGTGGGTGAACAACTGCGGGAAGTTTTCTGGTATGCGGCTATGAGGGGCAAATTTTTGCCGGTTGTGCAGGAAGAGAGGGGATGTGAAGCTGTGTCGGCAGTGAATGGGGGAGACAAGGTCAGGTAAGATTATGTTTCGGAAATTTTGATATATGATTGTTGTGCAGCTAATTTGATTGTGGTTTCATGGTTGATGGTTAACAGGGGAAGAGTGATCCAAATGGGTTGTGGAAGCTGAATGATTGAGGTAATGTTTAAATTGGATTAAACGTGGATACTGTGATTGCAGGTGATTAGAGTTATTGAAATTGGGTATAGGTTGCAGTTTAACTGATTTATTTGGATCGTATATGTGTAGAGGTATCAAAAAGCTATTTGGATTTAAATCTAAGATCGCTGATAAGAAGCTTTGGAATTAAAGCCAGGCTGGGTAATTTGAGATTTGAAAACTTTATCAACAAATATATGTTTCGACAGCTAGGTTCTGTGTTATGGTTGTGATGATAGATGGCAGCTACGGCTAAATTCATCTGGTTGGTATAAGTTGCTATTTCAAACATGGAACAAGAAGCTGTGAAGGAAGTTAGGCTTGGTAAGTCCAAACCTGAATGTTTTGGATGTATACCAATGTTATTTTGTTAACAGATATGGTGGTTGCTTCTAAATTGCCTTTAAGTGCAGGTGATGAAGATAAACGGGGATAAGCTTGTCATTTCCTATTTGGAGGTGGAGCTTCTTAGAGGAATCTTAGTAGCAGGTGGGTAATTTCCTACCTGGTCCGGGTAGATGTATTGCATTTAGATTTAGTCATAGATATGAGCATGTTAGGTGTTCATATTATCTTGACCGGTAGTATGGTGAGTTGATATTACTCTTCCTGTTATATATATGTTAGATATATGTTCAGGTTGGATCAGAGTAGCGTAGCAGACTTCAGGTATGTCTGCATTTTACGTTGTTCATTTGGTTAGATGATATATGCTTGTATTTATTTACGATGCTGATATACCTGTTGCACCTTTAGATTATGTTGTTGAAATACATGTGATATTACATATATACATATTTTTCTATTACCTGCTGAGTTTTACTCACCACCCCCCATGGACCCTGGGTTTTTCTGTCGCCCAGGTAACAGGTAGAAGACTTCGTGACAGCTTGGAGCACCGCCGGCTGACATCATCTCATCTCACCTCCGAGGCTCCCGTGTTTTGTTTTGGGCCTTCCGTCCGCCGTGTTATGTATTCGGAGTTTTCGTGATGTATATGTTGTATATTCAGATTTTATCGAGATTTTGTGTTGTTGTGGTGTGTTAGTCATACCGGTATGCATGTGTGGGATTGTTGTATTGTTGTGGTGTGTTTCCGCTGTGTTTTTGTGTAGTTGTTGTTTTGATATATCTATATATTGTTGTTATTGTGGGCCTACGAGCCTTGTATTAACCTGAAATGTTAAATACTGAAAATTTAAAATAGTAAATTAAATGGCCAAAGAATTAAGGAAAATAATCCTGGAAATTTTTCGGGATTTTTAGGAAATTTTAGGAATTTTTCTGGAATTAAACAGAGTCCGTACGAGATAATCACGGGGATAGGGAAAACAGGCTGTTAAAGGGGCTTGTTTAGATAAGTAAATGGGATAAATTAAGTCTAGGTTTTCTATATTTTTCTTTTTTCTATTTTTTCCCCCGTCGCGACCTTTTCCTCGACAGTTCCCTCGCGCGACGGTTTCTTCGCCGGCGACATCTTCTCCGCCGATTTCTCTGTGCGCTCATTGTCTAGACGACGCACGCCGGCAGATGGCTTGTCGTCCTCGCCTCGGACCGCCGTCGCTCCTCTCTTCTTCCCGAGCCGGCCTTCGCCTTCCGGTGCTGGTTTCCCTCCTCCACACCTCAGCGATGCCGACGATTCCTTCCGGTAGGAGTGCATGTAGGAGGGGAAGACTGTTTATTGGGCTCTGACAAGCATCCTCGACCTTGGAGCTAGGTATCGACAGCGGTTTCACGCGGGCGGATTAGGAGCGGCCCTGGCCGATCATTGCCGGAGCTAGGTAAGGTCTGATCGGACTCCTAGCCATGGTTTCTGTCTATTAACTGATCTGTTGACTTGTGGCGAACGAGGAGCGCTGGGGAAAGTCGTGAGGGTTGGGAGGGTTGTTGATGTAGATCTGCTCTGGTGGTCATCGGAGAGCGGCGATAGTTTCCGGCAGACTGAGCAATTGGGGAGGTTCCAATTGCAGGTATATCTCGAGCTATCTCTTGTTGGCATGCTGTGTGGTTTTGTTTCAGGGTAGTATAGAAATTTGTTGAAATGGAAGGATTTTAAATAGGATGTATTAGGTCTTGAGTTGTGTATTCGGTGGGTTATGGAATCTTTGGGTGATGCTCTGTTCTTGATTGTGAATGGGCAAGGATGTTATTAAATTTGTATATATTATGATTTCTAGAAGGTGATCCGAATAGGAGTGCTTGCAAAACAATCTGATTGGACCGGATTTATAGTCGATTTAATGATTATGGTGTTTGTTTGTTGTGGGTTGAGAGGGCTATACGAGTCCATTTGGGTGATGTTAGCTGTGCAGGGTTAGGTGTAGGAGTTTTGTGCAAGATTTAGGCTCAATTTGGGGAAAGGATTGGTTGTTGGCGGGATTCTAGGGGCCGGTAAACATGATTTGATTGTGTTATTTGGTTAATTGTAATTATGTATGGAGGATTGATTAGGTTGAATGGAATAATTAAATCAATCTTGTGGATCGGATATGAGGTCGATGTAGGATTCGATTCGATCATTTGTTGTGAGATGGATAATATTTTCATAAGATGAATATTGATCATGGTGAGTTTAATTGCAAGGATATGTTCTTGGATGAGGAGTTAATCACAATTTGTGACCTACGGGTTGAGGATCTACTTGGGGATACATAGTAGTAATTTAGCACATTGTCGTGTGCTTGGATTTGATGGATTTACTCTGGATTAATTGGTTATAGAAGGAATCGATTAAGTATTCGATTTGTCGGTAAATGGTATTATGTGCTTAACAATAGTTATGCATTATGCGAGTTTTTTCCACACGAGTCCCCCGTGACGATCTGGTTCTCTTTGCGGATATTTGGCAGGCGAGTATTTTGACTTATCTTTTAGATATAGTTATTGTTGATATGCTAGTTAGGATAACCTGCAATAATTTTCATATTTATATGCCTGGTATATTGTTGGTGCCTACTTAATACATGCATGTGATAGGTTATGATTATATCTTCCCTGTTTTATTTGGATCATAGTTACTTGGATTATGGATATGTACATATTGGTTGTACATATTATTTGGATATGTATTTTGAGTAGGATTTACATGCTTTAGTATCATGCACCATTTTTGCATGATTGCATGCTGGCTGGACGGTGTTCCATTTTTGTTGAGCCTGCAACCAGTTACATGACCTGCACACACTGCCACTCATGGGTTAGTGGTACATCAGGAGGGTGTGTGCAGTTGCTCTGTCAGGCTCCGCTGGTCCGCTCATGGGTAGCGATGAGGCAGCATGGTAGCGAGCAGGGATCCCTCCTCTGGTCTATGACACCGGGAGATGAGAGCTTAGCTCCCCCACTCTGTTTGGGGCAGGAGGATAGGTGTACTCCGACAGCATCCTGTCCACTCGGTCACTCAGGAGCAGTGATGGCAGAGTGCACAGTTGTCATAGCCCTACCCACTCGGCTTCACCATCGCATGTGAGGCGGCTGACTGGCGTCAGGGGTGACCATGTCATTGGCACGACATGCATTTTGCATGGATAGCATTTGTATTGTGTTTGCTACATTTTTATTGCTGCCTTGGATGTGCATATGATTGTCATGCATACATGATACATATTTATATATATGGTGAGGATTTTATTACTTCTAGTCAGGCACATGCTCCTATATCAGGGTAGGAGATTCAGGTTAGTACAATCCTGTTGTATTTATTGCTTGCATACCCTATTTATGTGAGACTGTACTGACATAATTTTTATTGTTAGCTATATCTTACTTGCATATCGACTATATCCGCTAAGTTCTTTGAACTTACCCCGTTGATTTATATCTATTTCAGGATGAAGCTGTCAGGAGAGTCCAGCTGCCAAACCCCCTCATCTTGGAAGTTTATTTGGTTATTTGGTTTATGGTTTTGGATATCTTGATTAGAAGATATATATTTAGGACTGGAATTTGATTTATGTATTCGTGGATTTTTGGTGTCCTTGTGGACCTCTATTCGGAGTTTTATTCTCGATTGGATTTCGGTTGAGTATTCCTGCCCAGATGGCAGAAGGGGTAGGTTTAGATGTGATAGACTATTTATTTATTTACTTGGATTGAAGGCCTGAGGCCTAATTATACTCTGCGTGGGTTGTTTGGATTCCGGTCGTGTTGACCGATGTATAGTGGCCGTGTAGGCCTTGTATGTAAATTGGCATTGTCACCCGTGCTGGAGATCTTTGTCGATTTTTGTCCGACAGGACTCCTCGGCGTGACAATTTATTTGGTATCAGAGCCCTAGGTTTTTGAGTTCCTAGGGGTTTTTGGATTTTTCGGAGTTCGCCACGTTTGGTAGGTTTTACGAGTCAATTTGAAAAATTTTGGATTGGTATGGATTTCCGACGATTTATATGTTTCGGAAATTCGAGAATTTATAACGAGGTCAATATGGGGATTTGGCGACGATAGAACCTCTCCTGCGGCAAAATAGGTATGATAAAATTTTTATATATTTTTACTTCTAGTAACATCTGTTCTAGTAGCATCTGTAATAATTTAACAGATATAAGACGAGGTGGGCATGCACACTGCAGAGGCGGTGCGGTAACCACGCAAGAGGACAAAGTGAGATCTCTGGTTATGGAGTTGTCGGAAAGGGTCTATAGAGTTTTGACTCATGTGCGGACTTCAGTAGTAGGGCCCACCAAGGTGACCAGGAGTTCTTAGTAGTGTTTATACTCCAGGTTAGATTTGGCTATGTGTTTAGTGGATAACAGGGAATAACATTTAGTGTATTGGTCACTATTTGTAATCGTAGATGGAGTTGACCACAAATGACCTGTTCAGTAAGTGAGTCTTGAACCTGTGTCGAAAAGGTTAATTTCCTTTGAGAGCTGACTGATACCGAGTCAGAATTCAAGGGTCAAGTCGTTATATTTGTTGTGAAAATCAAGGACTACAGTGTTAGGGATTTTCACTGATTATGCTAGTCAGATTATTACCCTGTGGGGTATTGGACAAGGACTGTATACTATTGTTGATTGCAGACATTGGAGGTTTCAGTTACGACGTTCCGTAGGGATTTTGATCCTTGAGCGGCTTGAGCCTTGGAGTGACAATATTGAAGGTACTGTTAAGTAGCTAACTGGTATTTATATAGGGAGAGTGGAGTTAGTTTCTTACTATGACAATGATCAAGTTGTTACTTGGTGGAATATGTAGAAGGAATTTATTTGAGGAAATAACCCATTACGGGATCACGGGTTCAGGATGTTTTCGAGAGACAGAATTTCCCTATGCTATTTTGTATGACTCATTGTTGAGGAATTCGTGAGTCTTAAGTTGAGTGATCAATTGTTAATGGAGTTCCCTATAGAGTTTACCCCCACTTAACGTCTCAAGTTAGTGATTGAGTTATCTTCGATCACCTACGATTTATTGGTTTACATTTGGATGAGGATAGTTGGATCTTCCATCAGATCCTATCGGGAGGCATTAGGATGAGTCATATTTATAAAAATGACTGCAACAAGTGTCTCAAGAGAATAATGTAGTCAATCTAGTGATAATAACCTACACTTCGGATAAGGTAACGGTAGAAGTCGTGAACGTGCTTTTCTAGCTGAATTCACTTGACATTATTTCGTTCCCATGTAGTTGCTCGATATTGATTATGTCGGTTGCTAGAGATGGTAACTTGAGGTTGATGATGAAAGTTTACAACCTCTTGAGTGATTGAGGGTTTAGTTGGAATTTTAGTTTATTTTTGGAGGTGATCAAGGCTCTGTCCTGGAAATGAAAGATTGATGAAACACTTCATTTCCCAGCAGAAAACAAGAATATGGATTAAAGCTTTCTCCTCAGATTTATGTGGCTATCAGAAGTGGTTTGTGCACTTGTGGAGATATGAGGCTGGTTGTATGATTCTTGAATATAATGATAGGAAAAGGTGTATACACCTAGATGCATACAATTACTGAATTTTTATTCTAGGTCACTGTGAAATAGGGAATCCATTAAGAGCAGAACTTGGATGAGTTTGCATCTTTACTTGAAAGGAATTGTAGATGGTTGAAGGATTGATCATTGAGGTATTACTATAGTTTACCTTACTTGATGATATATTGAGAGGTACAAATGTTTACAGATATCTGTGGTTAAAACATGTACTGATAGGATTAAAAGGATTTCTATATTTGGATCATATAGATTGATAGTGTTTCCACCGACAGGTGAGATGTTGAGATGATTACTGTGATGATTATCAGAGGGGTATGATATTGATTTTGGATGTTTAGAGGTTGATTAATGGAAATGTTATATTATGGTGAGAGAGTTGACTTAGTTGTTTTATAGTTGACTTGGTTGATATGATGTGGATATTTGGATATTAACTTGGAGGTTATGCTTGTGACATGATGGTATAAGGTCTCTCGGATGCCTGTATAATTCGAGAGTAATTAAATGTAGTGTCAGATGAACTTCTAGGCTTGCCGCTGTATAGGCAAGTAGGGTAGGCGATCGGAATGATTTCGGAAATAGTTTTGATATTGAAGATCCCCTACTGGGTGATATTTTATTTGGTACTGAGGTAATGATATTTTTACGAGCCTAATATTTTTAGTTATGGTGCGTTAGCTGAGGGCTAGTGTAAAGCGCACAAGGTTGTTGAAGCTCGTGATATACTCAAGGCCATATCATCCAATTGGTTGAGCGCCAAATCGAGTCGCTTGGATACCGTTATTGATCGGTCTTTCAAAGTTGGCAAGGTTGATGATGCCGAGAGGTATTTGTAAGAATGACGATTTTTCAGGAGATAATTTTAGTTGGTATCAGTGTTGCTTAACACTATGGGAATTGGAAGAATCTAAATTCCAATTATAAGAGGTGTTGGATGGGATATTTATTTGTCCTAGTATTTTATTTCTTGAGAAGCTCTGGAACTCATTGTTCAATGAGAGATGAACCTTTGAGGTTATACATCGATTATCGATGATGGAATGCGGTAGTGGTAGAAGGAAATGAATATCCTTCATGGTGAATCGAGGATCTATTTAGATCAGCTATAGAACACCTGTGTATACTCTAGGATTGATTTATGATTGGTGTGTTGATATTATAGTGACAGGGTGTCATACAATTATCAAAGTCGTAGGGATAATTGATATATCATCAGCCTAGAGTAAAGAGGATGCAGGTGTGTAGCGATGACAATCTCATACTTGGTATGAATTGCATGAGGTTTGATTATCTTGTTAGACTTATGACGACGTAGTCATCCAGGGATTTAGGAAATCGTGTATTCTGGACACGATTGGATCATTTGTGATGGTGGTTGTTGGAGTTGAGCACTCGACCACCGTAGATGGTAATTTTTTTTTCTGGTATTTGATTTGATTATTACCATAGATATGAATAGGATGCTCTAGTGGTACTACACTGCTGACGGGTGACGGAATTTATTTGGTCTGAAGCTGGTGAACCTAGTTTCCAAGCTCAGACGATGGTTGACTTTTTCACCAGTGTTGTGTGATCATTCTCGGGTGAAAGGAAGGTTAATTTATATGCGGATGTGATGTTTCAGAGAATGGAGCGTTTCTGATTTAGTTGATCGAGACGTATCCCATGTTTATGTCAAATGAGGAATTACGAGATGGGTTGTCATATATATGACGTAGTCTTAGCAGATATTATTTTGCTTTGTAGAGGTGAGGAGCAGGAATACTCATGGAGTTTGAGCTAGCTACTGAGTAGTTAGTTGCCTGGAGTTGTTAGAACAAGGAAAGTTGCAACTAGGGATCCCTGTTGGGATGATAGAGAGCATCTACCATAGAGTTATACTCTTGCTCTACCTGTTCGGAATAAGTGATCGTGGAAGTTGCATGTCGTATGTGGCTAGATAGCTACCTGACATCTTGACTGGCTACGAGTCTTGGTCGTGGTAGCATGTCGTTGCCTGCAGATAGTGCCTTTTTCATTACCCCGAGAGCCACGAGGCTTTATCATGATATTTTGATAAGTATTGCTGAAGATTGCAATAGGTTTTATATGTTGCAGATGTATCGATTGTATTCGGAAAATAGTAAGTATGGGAACGTTCTTCGTGGTGGAACAACATGCGAGACATAGTTGATTTCGCAGACGGGTGTGCAGTGTGACAACTAGTAAAGGTGGAATACTAATAATCAGCAAGGTTCTGTACCGAGATGGAAGTGTAGGGTATGATGGACAGTGTAGGGAGATTATTTGGAATTCGGAAAGGACTTAGTATGATTAGCTAAGTCAGCTCATTTTTGTCCGATCCATATGGTGAGTTTGTTGGATCGCTGGATAGGTTATACTGTGGCGATTTCCAGTTCATGGAGGATTTGTGAGTATCATATGAGATAGCGATTCAGGATTTACCTTGGATTATGGTAAAGTCTTTAATAGGTCACGGATATAGAGCTCCACTCGGGTACAGTTAGGTACTTATTATAGGTGGTCGAAATGAAGATAGTATTCATACATTGGAAGGGCTACTAGAAGCAAGTGTGATTTGATGTTAAGGGATAACAGTAACCCCACTTGGTCACTTGAGGTGTGACTTATCTCTAGATGTTTGAGATAGTTGTTGTGACATCTCGTACTCATACATGAGTAGGAAATTTGGAGACCAAATATTTATTAGTGGGGGAGAATGTTAAATACTGAAAATTTAAAATAGTAAATTAAATGGACAAAGAATTAAGGAAAATAATCTTGGAAATTTTTCGGGTTTTTTAGGAAATTTTAGGAATTAAACGGAGTCCGTACGAGATAATCACGGGGATAGAAAAAACAGGCTGTTAAAGGGGCTTGTTTAGATAAGTAAATGGGATAAATTAAGTCTAGGTTTTCTATATTTTTCTTTTTTCTATTTTTTTCCCCCGTCGCGACCTTTTCCTTGGCAGTTCCCTCGCGTGACGGTTTCTTCGCCGGCGACGTCTTCTCCGCCGATTTCTCTGTGCGCTCGTTGTCTAGACGATGCACGCCGACAGATGGCTCGCCGTCCTCGCCTCGGACCGCCGTGCGACGCCCCTCTTCTTCCCCGAGAGCCGACGCTCGCCTTCTCGGTGCTCAGGGCCCGCCGGCTTCTCTTCCTCGCCGTGACCTCTAGGTTTCCCTCCTCCGCACCTCGTGATGCGCGATTCCTTAGGTAGGAGTGCGTAGGAGGAAGGCATTTATTGGGCTCCGACAAGCGTCCTCGACCTTGGAGCTAGGTATCGGCAGCGGTTTCACGCGGGCGGATTAGGAGCGGCCTTGGCCAATCATTGCCGGAGCTAGGTAAGGTCTGATCGGACTCCTAGCCATGGTTTCTGTCTATTAACTGATCTGTTGACTTGTGGCAGTAAGGAGGGAGCACTGGGCTGAGCAGTCGTGAGGGGTTGGGAGGGCTATTGATGTAGACTGCTCTACTGGTGGTCATCGGAGCGAGGGCAGCGATAGTTTCTGGCAGACTGAGCAATTGGGGAGGTTCCAATTGCAGGTATATCTCGAGCTATCTCTTGTTGGCATGCTGTGTGGTTTTGTTTCAGGCTGTATAGGGCTGTGGAGATGGGTCAGGCAGAGGATTTTAAATAGGATGTATTAGGTCTTGAGTTGTGTATTCGGTGAGTTATGGAATGCGCTGGGTGATGCTCTGTTCTTGATTGTGAATGGGCAAGGATGTTATTAGAGCTGTTATATATTATGATTTCTAGAAGGTGATCCGAATAGGGAGTGCTTGCAAAACAATCTGATTGGACCGGATTTATGGTCGATTTGGGCTGATTATGGTGTTTGAGGCGGCTGTGATTGAAGTTTGTTGTGGGTTGAGAGGGCTATACGAGTCCATTTTGTTGGGTTTCCGGCACCGCGGCGTGTGTGTGTTCGATCATGTTTCGTAAACATGAGCACAGCGGAAGCAATTAAAAATAATAAATCTATATTTATTACAACGCACACAACACACGCATGCATATTACAACAAGTGTAGACATAACCGTAAATTAAAATTTGCAATAAAAGAAAATTATCTACGTTATACCTTCCGTATGACGTGTAGCGGGAACGACATCAACCGGAACGATCCTCGTAAGAATCGTCTCTATCCGTATCCACGCCGAGCTCCTCGGGATGACTTCACTAAGTCACGAGCTTCGTCTTCGTACGGGTTACTAGCCTCGTGTTGAAGACGACGTGATCGAGAGATGATCACGATCCGAATCCAAATTCGGATCCTAAAACGAGTTCTCAAAACTCGCTTCTCCGGAGAGGTATTCGTCAACCAATTGACGAATCCTTCATCCTCCACCTCAGAGGATTACCGGAGATCAAATCCCCGGTAAGTTAGGCGCTATCGGAGCACTAACCGTCGTCCAAACGACGCTCCGACGAGAGGAGGAGAAGCTGTCCAGAAAACTGGACAGCTTGGTGGAGGATATAGGCGCCGGCCAACCAAGGAAAGAAAAGCCTCACCTTGATGCCAAACCTATAGGGGATCACCGGAGGGTCGCCGGAGTGTTCACCGGCTGAAGCTTGGTCGCCGGCAATGACTTGGACGGCGGCACAAAACCTGGGCGGCGGCAATCCTAGGGTTGGCACCGACTAGGGGAGGAGAGGGAGGGGCGGCAACACAAGGTTGGGCGACAACTCTTGATTAGCGTTTTGGATTAGGGTTTAAGCCCTATTTTATAGAGAACTAATTCTCTTAATGGTTAATGGATCATATCCATAAAGCCCGTTAACCCGCTTCATTAAGATAAGTTAAAATAAACCAAACCATGATGGTTTATTTTAAGTTAAAACGAACCGAACCAACCTTTGGTTCATTCGTTTAATATAAACCAAACCCTTTGGTTTATCCTCCTCCATTGGATTAGAACCAAACCATTTTGGTTCATCCATTACGTCTTCATAAGACACGACCCATCCACGCTTCCATTGCGACTGAAACAATTTCATGCTCGCTTTATGTTTGGTCCAACCAAACATAGTTTCTCTCGGTCTGAGAATCCCATTCTCAAGCTCGTTTTAAATCCTTTGGATTACACTCGTTGTGCGTGTGACCAAATAGGTTCCCGGTTTATGTTGGCCGTCTATAATTAACCATTAATTATAGAACGATCATGAGTGGCACCTAGTAGTACATCATGATCCCCAATTAACCGAAAAGATCAACGGTTGATCCAGAACTATTTCTGAAACCCTTCAGTAGCTCGAATGAATCATGCCCCATTCCCTTCACTCATCTTATACCCACTTGGTTCAGGACATGGTCTATTGTGTCAGTCCCCACTAGGCTGACTACGTCACACCTAGCCCAAGTATCATTTCCTCGTCCCTACGATTCTAGTTACTCCACATGTATCGAAGAGTACCTTACTCTAAACATGTAATGCTTTGGCAAAGACTTTAGTAACAATCCACGAGAGGCCATGGGTATACATCTCCTAGTGGTGAATCCTTTATAGGCTATTGACACCTTCGATCACTTGACTTATACCCAATCATCCGGGTCCACATCTCCTTAGAGATGTTTGCTTAAGATGTCAAAGCATAAGTCTCCATGATCAAGATGACTTGAATACCGCAAGTCAAAGGAACATCGCACTTAAGCCACAAGAAGAACTTCATTGACATATCTATATATGCAGAGAACCATATGAAGTCTTACTTGGTCACTCGAATGAACTAGTTACCATAACTAGCATCCACGATTAACTCGGACATCACTATGTCTCCAGCCAGTGAAAATCAACTGCTTGGATACACCAAGGAGTATACCTCGTGCTAGTCTCGACAGAATTGATGGTGTCCAAATCCATCAATTCATCGACTAGGGATAATTCCGATACATCACAATTACACATGTAGAGATACTCACTAGTTGCGATCCAATCACAAATTCTCTCATGCTGTGAATCGTATCGTGGACATTCAGTAAATGAGTTTAAGATCCAATCAAATACATAAAACATGTATACTCAAATAGTGAATCTTCATTTATCATATAAATGATTCATACATAAGGCGATTGCCTTAGGACATCTCTCATATATTACTAACAGACTCCCACTTGGCCTAATGTCAATCGCTACGGTATCCAATACCATAAGCTCTAACATGACCCTCAAACTTACTTTGAGGTAATGCTTTAGTCAAAGGATCCGCTAAGTTCCTTTCAGTGGGAATTTTCTCGATTTATATTTCGTTCCTACTTATGATCTCTCTGATAAGATGATAGCGGCGAAGCACATGTTTGGATCATTGATGAGACCACATCAAGTTCAAAGATGAACTTCTTGATCCAAACCGCTTCCTTTGCTGCTTCCAAAGATGCAATGTATTCTGCCTTAGTGGCAGAATCCGCTATAGCGTCAAGCTTGGAACCTTTCCAACTTATTGCGCCTCCATTCCAGGTGAATACATACCCAGACTAAGACATGGAATCATCCTTATGCATGCGGATCGCATCCGTATACCCACGTATCACCATGTACCCTTCTCCATATATTAGGAACGCATCCTTAGTTCTTCTTAAGTACTTAAGGATCGTCTTAACAGTCACCCAATGATCCATTCCTGGATCAGACTGGTATCTGCTCGTGACACTCAGAGCGTACGATACATCGGGCCTTGTACATAACATAACATACATGATAGATCCTATTGCGGATGCATAGGGAATCTTACTCATGCAAATCCTCTCGTCTTCTGTGTGCGGACACATAGACTTCGAAAGGTGTACCCCATGCCTGATGGGTAAGAAACCTTTCTTGGATTCCGACATGCTAAACCTCTTTGCTTTTCGGTCTATATATGTAGACTGCGAAAGACCAAGCAACCGTTTCGATCTATCTCTATAGATCTTAATCCCGAGGATGTAGGTTGCTTTTCCCAGGTCTTTCATGGAGAATGTCTTGGATAACCAAACCTTCACCGACTGTAAGATTGAAACATCGTTTCCTATAAGTAGTATGTCATCGACATACAATACTAGGAACACGACTGCACTCCCACTAACCTTCTTGTACACACAAGGTTCGTCTGGATTTTGTGAGAAATCAAGCTTTTTGATTGTCTCATCAAAACGGATATTCCAGCTCTTGGATGCTTGCTTCAATCCATAAATGGACCGTCGCAATTTGCATACCTTGGTTTTATCAACCGATGTGAAACCCTCAGGCTGTATCATATACACGTCCTCGAGCAGGTTTCCATTAAGGAAAGCTGTTTTCACATCCATTAGCCATATCTCATAATCATAATGAGCCGCTATGGCCAGGAGCATCCGAATGGATTTAAGCATAGCTACAGGCGAATAGGTTTCGTCATAATCAACACCTTATTTTTGACGATATTCTTTCGCCACCAATCTAGCCTTATAGGTAATCACATTACCATCCATGTCGGTTTTCTTCTTGAAAACCCACTTGCACCCTATAGGCTTTATCCCTTCAGGTGGGTCAACCAAGTTCCAAACTTGGTTTTCATACATGGAATCCATTTCCGACTTCATGGCACCAAGCCACTTATCCCTTTCTGAACTTGTCAGCACTTCTTCATAACTGGTAGGCTCCTCATCATCAATGAGTAACACGTCGTTCGATTCACTTACGAGAAATCCATATCTCTCGGGAATATTGCATGTTCTACCAGATCTACGAAGATGTGGTGTTACAATAGGTCCAGCCGATTGCTCATCACTATGAGTTGTTGGTTGTTGTGCTTCTCCAGGTATCTCATCAATGTCTATTTGAGTCTCTCGAGCCTCCTCAAGCTCGACGACACTCCCACTGTTTTCTTGCAAGAGAAACTCTTTCTCTAGAAACACAGCATGCCTTGAAACAAACACCTTTTGTTCCACAGGATGATAGAATTGGTAATCCCTTGTTTCCTTAGGGTATCCAATAAATAGACATTTATAAGACTTAGCATCCAGTTTGTCTGATACAGTCCGCTTCACATAAGCAGGACAACCCCATATCTTCAAGTAAGATACATGAGGTTTCTTACTATTCCATATCTCATATGGAGTAGTTGAGACTACCTTGGTAGGCATTACATTTAACAAATGCTTGATTGTGCAAAGGACTTGGGAAGAGTTGCATGATTCATCATTGACCTGACCATGTCCAACAAGGTCCGGTTACGCCTCTCAGATACACCATTATGCTATGGTGTATAGGGCGGAGTCCATTGAGACAATATGCCATTGTCTCTTAGATAATCAAGAAACTCTTAACTTAAGTATTCACCACCTTGATCCGATCGAAGTATTTTAATACTCTTGTCATGTTGTTTCTCTACTTCATTTCTGAATTCTTTGAACCTTTCAAAGGCTTCAGACTTGTGTTTCATCAAGAACACATACCCAAACCGTGAGTGATCATCGGTGAAGGTAATGAAGTAGCTATAGCCTCCTAATGCTTGAGTTGACAGAGGTCCACATACATCAGTATGTATTAGACCTAGTAACTCTCCCACTCGTTCACCTTTTCCAGTAAAAGGTAACTTAGTCATCTTGCCTTTTAAGCATGATTCGCATGTATCGTATGAATCTAATTCAAACGATTCCAGAATTCCACATCGGTGTAATTCGGACATGCGTTTCTTGCTTATATGGCCAAGACGACAATGCCACATATAGGAGTCTATTTGATTATCCTTTCGAGCACGCGTGTTGCTCGCTTCGATATTGAAATCGTCACTGGATACGTCCAACGTATAAACACCATTGCTTAAAGTTCCAATCCCATAAAGAACTCCATTCAAAGTTATGTAACAACAATTGTTACTAAAAATCAAATGGAACCCATTTCTATTTAGACAAGAAATAGAAATGATGTTCTTTATCAACGAAGGAACATAAAAGCAATTGTCGATTCTAAGACAAGTCCTACAGGAGTTCCAACAAATATGTTAGATGGCGAGTCGCCCAACACGTAAATTTGACTCTCCCCCTTGACGAGTCTTCTTCTATTCCTTAGCCCATGTATGTCATTACATATATGTGAGCCACACCCAGTATCAAATACCCAAGTGTCTGAGGAAATAGAATGACAATCAATAAAGAAGATTTCTGAAGAAGATGGGGCATCCGATGCCTTATCCTTCTTCATGGACTCAAGATAAATCTTGCACTTTCTTCATGAATGGCTCTCCTTGCCATAATGATGGCAAGTTTCCTTTCTGCTAGTTCTACCTTCTTAGCCCTTCTCTTCTTTCCCTTCTGCTTGTTCCTTTGACTTCCTCTTAGAACCTTTCTTGAGGAATCAACTAGACCGCCTCCCTGCTCATGCTTCTCGTAAGACTCCACAGTCTTGGCATATTGGCGATACCACAAATGAACCTCCTAGCATCTTCGAGGTGAAGAGGAGCTTTGAGACTTGAACCTTTCGAATCTCACTTGCTCATCAACCAACTCACAAAGATGAAGGACTACGATATGAGCATCCGTATATGCTCATGTCGCCGCTTTAGCTTGGGTTCCATCGTGGCTAAGCATGATGCAACTCATTTGTTGAGAATCACTCACATGTTTACGGTGCCAACAATTGGTCCAGAGTTGCATCGTCACTAGACAGCGGGAAGAGCGCCGAGGACATTTGCAAGCTTTTCAACCTTGAGAACAATTCTCAAGCTTCTAAGCCAATCCATGAAGCTCGGCCCAGTCAATTTATTCGAATCCAAAATGGAACGCAATTCAAAGACATCATGATCAATCTTAGAAATACAAAATGAGCATATATGAGAAAGATGATTTTAAAATGCATCAATATACATTTATAAATTCCATTCATTTTTCGAATTTCAAAAACCCCAAAATCACTTCGGGAGATTGTAGGTCCATCTCCGAATGGGCTGATATCCATCATAGTTATGAACAACCTTGGAGAGAGTCCAACAAGCCATTCATAACTACGACGGTAGGTATCATCTATACCGATTGCATATCCCGTATATGCAACTATCACAATGTGCTATCAACTAATTGAATGTTCACACATACATCGGATTGTTAACACATTAACAAGTATGCATCATATGCATAGCACCCAACTTCACCTCCCTTTACATCGACCTTGGAGAGAGTCCAACAAGCCGATGCTCCAGGTTAAAGCCAACCCATTAATCAGGACATAGTTTTAATATGGTTAGAGCGCATTCAACCAATTAGCCCAGCTTGGAGAGAGTCCAACAACCAAAGCTAACGATTGACCTCTGACTCTTACCATATTAGTATTAAACTATTCCATGGTTTGAACATATTCAGGTTCGAGAGGGCTTGAGAGAGTCCAACAACCCAAACAAGAAACAACTCCTGGTTCTAACCATATTAATGGAAGGTGTAGGCTTTAATATTGATTAAGGGTTTTATGTCTCATCCTCTTTGCATGCAAATAACTATTATCTACATGGCATGGCATACATGGCATACATCTACATGTCACGACACGCGTGGCATAATGTTATGCATCTAATGCAATTACATGGCATCTGATTATGTCATGTATATAATTTCCTTATATGTCATAACTATTTATGGAAATAAAATATGTTTAAGATTTGATTCTCCAAATCAAATCATAATTAAATTAGGAAACAAATTTCCAAATCTAATCACATATTTTATTCATGGAATTATTTGATTAAGGAAAATCTATTTAGGAAACCAATTTCCTAAATCTTTAAAACTACTTATGGAAATAAAATATTTTAAGATTTGATTTCTCAAATCAAATCATAATTAAATTAGGAAACAAATTTCCAGAATCTAATCAAATATTTTATTTATGGAAAATATCAATTTCCATAAATACTTCCAACTTTCCAAAAGTGGAAGATTTCCATAAATACTTATAGACTTTCCAAAATTGAAAAATTTCCATAAATACTTCTAAATTTCCAAAATTTAGAAAATTTCCAGAAATACATTATGACTATCGCAAAACCATTTTTACGATTATGTCGAAACACAACACAGGCTTTGATACCCTTTGTTGGGTTTAAACCTTGGCGTGTGTGTGTTCGATCATGTTTCGTAAACATGAGCACAGCGGAAGCAATTAAAAATAATAAATCTATATTTATTACAATACACACAACACACGCATGCATATTACAACAAGTGTAGACATAACCGTAAATTAAAATTTGCAATAAAAGAAAATTATCTACGTTATACCTTCCGTATGATGTGTAGCGGGAACGGCATCAACCGGAACGATCCTCGTAAGAATCGTCTTTATCCGTATCCATGCCGAGCTCCTCGGGATGACTTCGCTAAGTCACGAGCTTCGTCTTCGTACGGGTTACTAGCCTCGTGTTGAAGACGACGTGATCGAGAGATGATCACGATCCGAATCCAAATTCGGATCCTAAAACGAGTTCTCAAAACTCACTTCTCCGGAGAGGTATTCGTCAACCAATTGACGAATCCTTCGTCCTCCACCTCAGAGGATTACCGGAGATCAAATCCCCGGTAAGTTAGGCACTATCGGAGCACTAACCGTCGTCCAAACGATGCTCCGACGAGAGGAGGAGAAGCTGTCCAGAAAATTGGATAGCTTGGTGGAGGATATAGGCGCCGACCAACCAAGGAAAGAAAAGCCTCACCTTGATGCCAAACCTATAGGGGATCACCGGAGGGTCGCCGGAGTGTTCACCGGCTGAAGCTTGGTTGCCGGCAATGACTTTGACGGCGGCACAAAACCTGGGCGGCGGCAATCCTAGGGTTGGCGCCGACTAGGGGAGGAGAGGGAGGGGCGGCAACACAAGGTTGGGCGGCAGCTCTTGATTAGCGTTTTGGATTAGGGTTTAAGCCCTATTTTATAGAGAACTAATTCTCTTAATGGTTAATGGATCATATCCATAAAGCCCGTTAACCCGCTCCATTAAGATAAGTTAAAATAAACCAAACCATGATGGTTTATTTTAAGTTAAAACGAACCGAACCAACCTTTGGTTCATTCGTTTAATATAAACCAAACCCTTTGGTTTATCCTCCTCCATTGGATTAGAACCAAACCATTTTGGTTCATCCATTACGTCTTCATAAGACACGGCCCATCCACGCTTCCATTGCGACTGAAATAATTTCATGCTCGCTTTATGTTTGGTCCAACCAAACATAGTTTCTCTCGGTCTGAGAATCCCATTCTCAAGCTCGTTTTAAATCCTTTGGATTACACTCGTTGTGCGTGTGACCAAATAGGTTCCCGGTTTATGTTGGCCGTCTATAATTAACCATTAATTATAGAACGATCATGAGTGGCACCTAGTAGTACATCATGATCCCCAATTAACCGAAAAGATCAACGGTTGATCCAGAACTATTTCTGAAACCCTTGATGGCTCGAATGAATCGTGCCCCATTCCCTTCACTCATCTTATACCCACTTGGTTGGGACATGGTCTATTGTGTCCCCACTAGGGACTACGTCACACCTAGCCCAAGTATCATTTCCTCGTCCTACAGTTCTAGTTACTCCACATGTATCGAAGAGTACCTTACTCTAAACATGTAATGCTTTGGCCAAAGACTTTAGTAACAATCCGACGAGAGGCCATGGGTATACATCTCCTCGCAAGGAGTGGTGAATCCTTTATAGGCTATTCAAACACCTTCGATCACTTCGACTTATACCCAATCATCCCGGGTCCACATCTCCTTAGAGATGTTTGCTTAAGATGTCAAAGCATAAGTCTCCATGATCAAGATGACTTGAATACCGCAAGTCAAAGGAACATCGCACTTAAGCCACAGTAAGAACTTCATTGACATATCTATATATGCAGAGAACCATATGAAGTCTTACGGCTGGTCACTCCAATGAACTAGTTACCATAACTAGGATCCACGATTAACTCCGGACATCACTATGTCTCCAGCCAGTGAGAATCAGCTGCTTGGATACACCAAGGAGTATACCTCGTGCTAGTCTCGACAGAATTGATGGTGTCCAAATCCATCAATTCATCGACTAGGGATAATTCCGATACATCACAATTACACATGTAGAGATACTCACTAGTTGCGATCCAATCACAAATTCTCTCATGCTGTGAATCGTATCGTGGACATTCAGTAAATGAGTTTAAGATCCAATCAAATACATAAAACATGTATACTCAAATAGTGAATCTTCATTTATCATATAAATGGTTCATACATAAAGCGATTGCCTTAGGACATCTCTCATATATTACTAACACATTTGGGTGATGTTAGCTGTGCAGGGTTAGGTGTAGGAGTTTTGTGCAAGATTTAGGCTCGATTTGGGGAAAGGATTGGTTGTTGGCGGGATTCTAGGGGCCGGTAAACATGATTTGATTGTGTTATTCGGTTAATTGTAATTATGTATGGAGGATTGATTACGTTGAATGGAATAATTAAATCAATCTAGTGGATCGGATATGAGGTCGATGTAGGATTCGATTCGATCATTTGTTGTGAGATGGATAATATTTTCATAAGATGAATATTGATCATGGTGAAATTAATTGAAAGGATATGTTCTTGGATGAGGAGTTAATCATAATTTGTGACCTACGGGTTGAGGATCTACTTGGGGATACATAGTAGTAATTTAGCACGTTGTCGTGTGCTTGGATTTGATGGATTTACTCTGGATTAATTGGTTATAGAAGGAATCGATTAAGTATTCGATTTGTCGGTAAATGGTATTATGTGCTTAACAATAGTTATGCATTATGCAGGTTTCGGTCACGAGGCAGGTCCCCGGTCGTGACGATCTGGTTCTCTTTGCGGATATTTGGCAGGCGGGTATTTTGACTTATCTTTTAGATATATTCATTGTTGATATGCTAGTTAGGATAGCCTGCAATAATTTTCATATTTATATGCCTGGTATATTGTTGGTGCCTACTTGATACATGCATGTGATAGGTTATGATTATATCTTCCCTGTTTTATTTGGATCATAGTTACTTGGATTATGGATATGTACATATTGGTTGTACATATTATTCGGATAGGTATTTTGAGTAGGATTTACATGCTTTAGTATCATGCACCATTTTTGCATGATTGCATGCTGGATGGACGGGGTTCCATTATTATTGAGCCCGCAGCCAGTTACATGACCTGCACACACTGCCACTCATGGGTTAGTGGTACATCAGGAGGGTGTGTGCAGTTGCTCTGTCAGGCTCCGCTGGTCCGCTCATGGGTAGCGATGAGGCAGCGTGGTAGTGGGCAGGGATCCCTCCTCTGGTCTATGACACTGAGAGATGAGAGCTTAGCTCCCCCACTCTGTTTGGGGCAGGAGGATGGGTGTACTCCGACAGCATCCTGTCCACTCGGTCACTCAGGAGCAGTGATGACAGAGTGCACAGTTGTCATAGCCCTACCCACTCGGCTTCACCATCGCGTGTGAGGCGGTGCCGACCGTGGCGCGTCGAGGTGACCATGTCATTTTTGCATGGATAACATTTGTATTGTGTTTGCTGCATTTTTATTGCTTCCTTGGATGTGCATATGATTGTCATATATACATGATACATATTTATATATATGGTGAGGACTTTATTACTTCTAGTCAGACACATGCTCCTATATCAGGATAGGAGATTCAGGTTAGTACAGTCCTGTTGTATTTATTGCTTGCATACCCTATTTATGTGAGACTGTACTGACATGATTTTTATTGTTAGCTATATCTTACTTGCATATCGACTATATCCGCTAAGTTCTTTGAACTTACCCCGTTGATTTATATCTATTTCAGGATGAAACTGTCAGGAGAGTCCAGCTGCCAAACCCCCTCGTCGTGGAAGTTTATTTGGTTATTTGGTTTATGATTTTGGATATCTTGATTAGAAGATATATATTTAGGACTGGAATTTGATTTATGTATTCGTGGATTTTTGGTGTCCTTGTGGACCTCTATTCGGAGTTTTGTTCTCGATTGGATTTCGGTTGAGTATTCCTGCCCAGATGGCAGAAGGGGTAGGTTTAGATGTGATATACTGTTTATTTATTTACTTGGATTGAAGGCCTGAGGCCTAATTATACTCTACGTGGGTTGTTTGGATTTCGGTCGTGTTGACCGATGTATAGTGGTCGTGTATGCCTTGTATGTAAATTGACATTGTCACCCGTACAAGGGAGATGCTGCCGGATTTTTGTCTGGCAGGGACTCCCTCGGGGCGTGACACGAAATGTTGCCACGTACAGGGGAGGTGTCGTCCATTTGATTTTTGGCTCGGCATGCTCTCGGGGCGTGACAGACCGTGTCATCCTCGGTACAATCTATATCTTAAACTCTAAGTAGACTCACTCTAATCAAATGAGCTCAATATCTCATATTGACTCATTTGGGTATGGTCATGCACTTCGTGGTCTCACTCTATCAAGAATATCGATGTCATCCCCATTATATAGGAGGGATAGATCTCATCTACATCACTCACATCCCTCCGCATAATTTGTTACATACCCAGTAATCGCCTTTATAGTCCACCCATTTACGGGTGACGTTTGACGAAGCCAAAGTATGCAACTCCTTATGTAGGGAACCATAGTGATTTCAGGTCTAAGGACTAATAGTCATACTAATAGCCACATGAGAAAGTATATGACACTCATATAACGATCCATGATACTTTCTCATGGCGGGTCATTCAATATACATTCTCCAATGAATACCCATGTGTCAACTTGATATCTCATATCCATGACTTGTGAGATCAAGTCATCGTGTTGACCTACATGCTAGTCTCTACGCATTAACATTGTCCCTGAATGTTAATACTCGACTAAGAATGATTAAGAGTAGTGTTCTCTATATCATCTCATTATCGATTCAACCAATCGATTGATATATATAAGAACCTACTATTCAAGGACATTATTATATTTAGTTATTTGACACTAATACAAGTAAATATAATAACCATGCCTTTATAAATAGGAATATGATACAATAAAGTCTATACAACAATCATCACATGATTGACTCTAGGGCTTTCACCAACAATCTCCCACTAGCACTAGTGTCAATCACCGTAGTATCTAATACCCAATGACCTAGTGTGACCATCATGATTTTTCTGTGCCAAAGCCTTGGTCAAGGGATCTGCGATGTTAGTCTCTATGGGTACTCTGCAAATCTTCACATCTCCTCTATCAATAATCTCTCGAATGAGATGGAAGCACCGTAGTATGTGTTTGGTCCGCTGGTGTGAGCGAGGTTCCTTAGCCTGTGCAATCGCTCCATTGTTATCACAATAGAGCTCTATAAGATCTGCAATGCTAGGAACCACCCCAAGCTCACTAATGAACTTGCGGATCCAAACTGCCTCATTTGCTACCTCAGATGCAGCGATATACTCGGCTTCTGTTGTAGAATCAACAACTGTGTCCTGCTTCGAACTCTTTCAGCTCACAACGCCACCATTCAAGCAAAACACGAACCCTGACTGCGATCTATAATCATCACAGTGGTTTGGAAGTAGCATCGTTGTAACCCTTCTGACTAGCTCCTCGTGCCTCGAATATCAAGAAATATTTTTTAGTCCTTCTCAAGTACTTAAGAATATTCTTGGATCGCCTATCGATGGACGCCACCGATCTCGACCGTACCTACCGCCATGCTCAAAGCATACGAGACATCGTGACGAGTACACGATGACGCATATGATAGATCCTATAGCAAGATCGTAAGAGATCTTATCCATGCGGTCTCTCTCTCTCTAGAAGAGGGACTTTGAGTCTTGAAAGACTCACACCATGTGACATCGATGTAAGTCCTTCTTGGAATTCAGTATGGCAAACCGTAGTAATACCGTGTCGATGTATGTACTGACGATTTAGGCCAAGCAATCTCTTAGATCTATCTCTATAGATCTTGATGCCTAGAATACAGGCTGCTTCACCTAAGTCCTTCATTGAGAAGCACGTCCCCAGCCAAGTCTTCACAGACTGTAGCGAAGGGATGTCATTCCGAATGAGTAGTATGTCATCCACATACAATACAAGGAAGACAACTGTGTTCCCATTAACCCTCTTATAGACACAGGGTTCATCTTCATTCTTGATGAAACCAAACTGTTTGATCGCATCATCGAATCGAAGATTCCAGCTCCGAGAGGCTTGCTTTAGCCCATAAATGGACCTTTGCAGCTTGCATACTTTCCCAGTATGCTGTGGATCTTCAAAACCCTCAGGTTGTGTCATGTACACATCCTCGAGTAAGTTTCCATTCAGAAACGTGCTTTTGGCATCCATCTGCCAGATCTCATAATCGTGGTATGCTGCAATAGCAAGCAAGATCCGAATGGACTTAAACATCGCCACAGGAGAAAAGGTTTCATCATAGTCAATACCATGAATTTGCTTGAAACCTTTAGCCACCAATCGACCCTTATAGGTATGCGTAAGTTCATCCATGTCAGTCTTTCTCCTAAAGACCCACTTACACCCAATGGGTTTGACGCCTTCAGGTGGATCAACCAAAGTCCATACTTGGTTGGTGTACATGGATTCCATCTCGGATCTCATGGCCTCTAGCCATTTCTCAGAATCTGGGCTCATCACAACTTCCTGATAGGAGGTAGGCTCATTCTCAATGAGCATAACGTCATCATGGTCAGACAAGAGAAATGAATATCTCTCAGGCTAACGATGTACCCTATCAGACCTACGAAGAGGTAGGTCTACATGAACAGGTGGTTGTTCCACAACTCTTAGTGCAACAATCTCATCACCCACAACACTTTGTGGTTCCTGTTCAACCTCCATCAATGCCTCAATGCTATGGTCCTTATCTTGAATTTCTTCAAGATCGAATGTACTCCCACTAGTTTTTCTAGAAACAAAATCCCTTTCTAGAAAAACCCCAGTCTTTGTCACAAACACTTTGTGCTGACTGGGAATGCAGAAGTAATATCCCTTTGTGTCCTTGGGATATCCAATAAAATAACACCTATCAGATTTGGGTCCCAGTTTGTCTGAGACTTGATGTCGAACATAAACCTCACAATCCCAAATCCTCATGAAAGACATCTTGGGATTTCTCCCTGTCCATATTGTATATGGTGTCTTTATCACAGCCTTAGATGGTACATGGTTAAGGGTAAAGACTACTGTGTCTAGAGCATATCCCCAAAAGGATATAAGAAGATCTGTGTGACTCATCATAGATCATACCATATCTAATAGGGTACGATTCCTCCTTTCGGATACACCATTCCACTGTGGTGTTTCAGGAGGAGTGAGTTGGGATAGAATCCCACACTCAGCTAAATAGTCACGAAACTCATGGCTAAGGTATTCACCACCTCGATTAGATCGAAGTATCTTAATACTCTTGCCAAGCTGATTTTGTACTTCATTTTTGAATTCTTTGAACTTTTCAAAGGATTCTGATTTATGTGTCATGAGATACACATAACCATATCTACTGAAGTCATCAGTAAATGTAATGAAGTACCTGTAACAGCCTCTAGCAACAACATTGAAAGGGCCACATACATCACTATGTATAAGTCCTAACAAGTCCGTTGCTCTTTCGCTGTGTCCACTAAAGGGAGTCTTGGTCATCTTGCCTAAAAGGCAAGACTCGCATGTCTCATATAATTCAAAATCAAATGAGTCTAGCAACCCATCCTTATGGAACTGAGACAAGCGACTCTCATTTATGTGACCTAAGCGACAATGCCAGAGATAGGTTTGGTTCAACTCATTTGACTTAAACCTTTTGGTACTTATGTTATAGATAGGACTCTCTAAGTCTAGAAAGTAGAGTCCGTTCATTAGAGGTGCACTACAATAGAACATATTATTTAAATAAACTGAACAATATTTGTTCTTTATTATAAATGTAAATCCTTTCTTGTCCAAACAAGAAACCGAAATTATGTTCTTAGTTAAAGCAGACACATAACAACATTCATCTAATTCTAGTACAAGCCCAGTGGGCAGAGATAGATCATAAGTTCCTACAACAACAGCAGCAACTCTTGCTCCATTGCCTACTCGTAGGTCCACCTCGCCCTTTGTCAATGCCCTGCTATTTCTCAGCGCCTGCACATTGGTACAAATGTGAGATGCACATCCGGTATCTAATACCCATGATGAAGAAATAGATAGATTGACTTCTATAACATTTATACCTGAAGTAGAAGTCTCACTTCTCTTCTTCTTAAGATCTTCCAAGTATGCCTTGCAGTTACGCTTCCAGTGTCCAACTTCCTTGCAGTGGAAGCAAGCCCCTTCCTTGGCCACCCCTCCTTTGGGTTTCAGTTTCTTGCCTTTGCCCTTGGCTTGAGACTTTCCCCTTGCCTTTCTTCTTTTGCACCATCAAAATGGCGTCAGATTTTCTCTTCTTAAGGTTGAGCTCAGCAGTTCTCAACATGCTGAGCATCTCAGGCAGTGGCTTATCAATTTCATTCATGTTGTAATTCATGACAAATTGATTATAGCTTTGCGGCAAAGACTACAAGATCAAGTCAGTGGCCAGCTCTTGGCCAAGGGGCAATCCCAATCTCTGTAGGTTTTCTACGTACCCAATCATCTTGAGTACATAAGGACCTACGGGAGTCCCATCTTGCATTTTGGAACCAAACAATGCCTTTGAGACTTCATATCTCTCGTGCCTTGCTTGTCCTTGATATAATTGACGAAGATGTTCAACCATATAATAAGCATTCATGAACTCGTATTGCTTCTGAAGCTTAGAGTTCATGGTCGCGAGCATTAGACATGACACATCTAATGCATCATCTTGATGCTTCTTGTAAACATCTTTGTCAGCTCGCGAGACAGTGGCAGAATGTGCCTCCGGAATGGGCTGCTCCAGGATGTACAAATTCCTTTCTTGGGTGAGAACGATTCTCAGGTTCCTGTACCAGTCCAGAAAATTTGCTCCATTGAGCTTGTCCTTCTCAAGGACAGAATGCAGAGAGAGTGTTCGTATTTGTCGACATAGTAATCTACAACATACAATGCAGAGAATTAATATCATATTCCTTTTATCATTTAATTATGCCTTTAATCAAAATGATGCTCCCACTGAATTATAAGAATTCTGTAGAATCGAGTTATGGATGTGGTCAAACCACATTACTAGATTCATACAAACTAGCTATAATTCTTGCGGGACAAGATCCACATCATACTAAGCCTTGAGTTAGCTTTGGCTAAATCGCCCAAGACTTAGTACGATCGGTGGGTAACACATTACCGATTACATCTCTATGCAACTCTTGTTTATAGGATCAAGACCCACATTTACAAAAGACCTTGAGTTAGCTTTGGCTAAATCGCCCAAGATTTAGTGTAAATGCGATCTTATCCTATCTTTCCAACGGTTGGAATATGCCTATAGTTCTACTCGATCCAATTGAGTTAACTAGTTTTACTCAATCTAATTGAGCTTACTCTAACCCAAGCCGTGATAGACGGGACCAAGATTGTCCCTCCGCACCCTACCAAGATAATATGCGTTGCTTTGCTTTGGCAGATTCAACAACTACAAATAATCGAGGTAGTGATGGGTATCAAGGATCTGGTAGGCATTTACGAGTTGATTCGATTAAGATCTAATCTAATCGTAATGTGTATCATATACGCATTAAGACCTTTATTATCTTATATTAGCATGCATCACATACATACAAGCATTATTCTAGCATGCATCATATACATACAAGAAAAATATCCTAGCATGCATCATATACATACAAGCATTATTCTACTAGCATGCATCACATACATACAAGCATGATCAAATATATATATATATATATATATATATAATCAACTGTGATGTGGTTATGATCCTACTACGATCTTCTTAAGCCAATGAGAAGATCGGACGGTCAACCTAGGGCTAGCGACTTCTTCAAGCGCTTCCTTTGACCGCCATGTGTCGTCAGCACCCTTCTCGTAACTTCGTCTATAAGTGGACTTTCCACCGCTCCATTTTGTACATTACAAATATGAAACTCGAGTTACATTCGAGTCTAAAACTATTTACAACTAGAATTTCAAAAGAAGAGGCACGACGCGCAGGTCGCATACACTATACAACACGCACAACCACAAAAACGACACGCAAGTCGTATTATGAATTACAATACATTAACGTCCAATCAAATTGGGGTTCTTGGGCCATGACAATCACAGAATTATACATAATTCTAAATTATGTATTTTTACAGAAAATTTCTATAATTTTTCCTATTTTTTTTTTTCAATTTTATGAGTCACCTCTCCGTAACGGTCCCACTAAGTGGTTTCCGGGCGCGATCGCGGGACAAGGCCCCTTTCGGGGATAGGGGCAGCGCCTCTACTCAAAATAAACTTTGCGAGTGTCCCTACTACGATCTTACAGCGACTTAAGTCGCTGTCCCAAAAACCAAAAGCGAGAACTCGCCGTTTCGGAGAGTTTTTCTCGATGGTTGAAGCCTACAAGTGTCCCAACACTCGTTGCTTCGACTCTTCGAAAAAAATACCCAAAAATTCTATAAAAATAGGAAATTTACAGAAACATAAAAATATGTAATTTTTATATCTAATATAAAAACTATAAAAATGAAACACATACATGCTTTGCACGTGGCTCTGATACAACTGTTGGGTTTTTCGAGCCGCAAAAATCGCTTTTTGCGTTACTGAAACCTCGGAAGCCCCCGCCACGGATCCGTGCGAAGTATAAAAAATAAAACTAACACATATGTGTTTAATACCTTTAGATCTACTCTAGATCTACATGATAAGAAGTTACCCTCGATGCGACGCCCTTCGCAAACCCCGCTCGTCCAAATAGCTTGCCGGAACTCTAGAGTGTCAAGTGTACACTCCTCTATTGATATTCACACAAGCAATAGGTGGAGAAAACACACCCTTGAGTGTGCTAGCACCCTATGGATGGTTCGGCCAAGGAGGAGAGGGAGCTTGAGAGGATGATCCAAGGAGGAAGATGAAGTTGTAGTAACTCACAAAATGAATTCCCATCTAATGGAATGGTGGCCGACCACTTCAAGGCTTGGGAGTTACATGCATGCATGTAACTCTAAGAGCCAATGACTCTTGGTCTCCCTCATGAGGTGACACCACATGATAAATCCACATCATCATTGGCCGACCATGCCAAGTCATCATCATGACATGACATTTGGTCAAGTCAAACTTGACCTTTCATCTTCCCTCTCAAGTCAAGTCAAACTTGACATCTTATCTCCCATGATTGATCAAATCCAACCATTTGATTCAAGTAAATTTTAATTTAATGAATCTCTATTCATTAATTTAAATTGATTTGATGAATCAAATCTAAATTAGACTCATTCAACACTTGAATCAAATTGAGTCCAACTCAATTAGTCTAATTAGGATTACTCTTAATCCAATTTGGTTCATCCCATGAACCTAATCCTCATGGTTCATCATATGAACCTAATCTCCATCTAATTGCTCTTTGTGTGTGACCCTATAGGTTCTTGTAACGTTGACAATGTCCCTAAACCGATTTAGGAACATAAGCAATGAGCGGTATCTAGCAACACATCATTGCTACCCAAGTTACAAGAATGTTGAGCTCCAACATCACCTTTGTGACTACTAATTGTGACTCTCACAATATGTGACAATGTCCATCTATCCATGACATCTAGATTGACCAATGAGACAGTCATTCTATATCTTAAACTCTAAGTAGACTCACTCTAATCAAATGAGCTCAATATCTCATATTGACTCATTTGAGCATGGTCATGCACTTCGTGGTCTCACTCTATCAAGAATATCGATGTCATCCCCATCATATAGGAGGGATAGATCTCATCTACATCACTCACATCCCTCCGCATAATTTGTTACATACCCAGTAATCGCCTTTATAGTCCACCCATTTATGGGTGACGTTTGACGAAGCCAAAGTATACAACTCCTTATGTAGGGAACCATGGTGACTTCAGATCTAAAGACTAATAGTTATACTAATAGCCACATGAGAAAGTATATGACACTCATATAACGATCCATGATACTTTCTCATGACGAGTCATTCAGTATACATTCTCCAATGCATACTCATGTGTCAACTTGATATCTCATATCCATGACTTATGAGATCAAGTCATCGTGTTGACCTACATGCTAGTCTCTACGCATTAACATTGTCCCTGAATGTTAATATTCGACTAGGAATGATTAAGAGTAGTGTTCTCTATATCATCTCATTATCGATTCAACCAATCGATTGATATAGATAAGAACCTACTACTCAAGGACATTATTATATTTAATTATTTTGCACCAATACGAGTAAATATAATAACCATACCTTTATAAATAGAAATATGATACAATAAAGTCCATACAACAATCATCACATGATTGACTCTAGGGCTTTCACTAATATTGTATTCCCAGAAACACAGTGGTCCTGAGATTTGAATTCTCAGCACCACGTTTGGATGATTCGGAATTTTCAATTGTGGTTCGGATGCATACAATATCTGAGTATTAAATACACATTTTACGGGAGGGATAAAAAAAGAATGAGATATATTCTTTGATAAATATAAAAATATGAGACACTGTTTGGACAATTCTAAACTTCATGTGCGCTGTTTAGTAAATCGATGCTTTTAGTTACTTTCCACATACCATATTTCATCAAGACTTCGTATTGCGTATTAAGAGATAAAATAAATGGACATGAAATTCATCTGGTACGTACTTTCATTGACAAATCCATTTGGAAATTTTTATTCTAAATGAAAAGCTAAATTAATGACCATGAATTCTTTTATGATGAACTAAGAGTTGCAAGCAGGAGATTCATAATTCCAAATTAAAGCTGATCGTTGTGGTTTTCTATGATCTCATAAAGTGCTTGTGAGTGGTTTTTTCTTAAATACTTGTCATATAACCAACGCGAGATGTTTAGAGCATCTCCATGAGCTTTCACTCTGAACAGGTTTCTACTTTCCTGCCAGTTATTTGTAAGAGATATCCAATCCCTTCTCCAGTCTTCCAGTGGAAAGCTCTCACCTTTCACCAAGCTATCGATCATGTGCTTAAAATATAAACCTGCCCTTGGTCTATAGTAGTCTTGTAGAAGACCACTCCAGTACTTATTTCCTGTAACAGCAATATTTTTGGATGAAACGATTCCTGAAAATTGCAAACAATGCTAACAAAACAAATTCTACATAGTTCATACCATAATCTCGAAGCAGACTAGCCTCGGTGTTTGTATTATCAAACCACATTGTTAACTGAGTCCTTGCATTCCATTCAAACTGCATCATGGAAGCAGAATGAACGTTACTCAGGTTATCAGATCATTTTTGGAATTTGAGGATAAACAACAGAAAAGTAATAATAGTCATCACCTGTTTCTCCTGTTCTGGATCTCTTGCTAGGTTCTTAGCACTTTCCAACCAGGGACCAAGCAGAAATCCATCATGGCTGGACAAAAGCGTGTCCAAGTCTTTGACAAGATCAAGGAAGCGGTGAGCACAGGCAGTTACTTGTGAGAGATTGTTTAAATGATACCCTTCAATGACCTTCAAGAATAGTTTGTTTGCATACTTTGCCAGTGCCTGGCGGGTGAGGTCCACAAGATCGTACCTATAGTGCAAAATATTATTATATGACAGAACAATCACTTGAACCTATATTTCCATTTAATAATCTATACTTTATTGCTACTCAAAATAAATCTCAAATTTTAATTGAAATTTTCAGAAAATTAAGTAATTTTGTGAGGGAAATGTGTAAATAGTTAGAGACTTGTTATACACAAGAATGTGTATACAAAATGGTAACAAGGTAAGATATATAAAGGTAAAAGGGACTACTTAGGGAATTAACTCAGTTTTCCTATAACATGTGGTCTTAGATGCCACTCTCTTTTTGTTCCCATTCTCGTTCGATGTGCATACCTACTGGTGATTAGTTATTCTAAATCCATCTCTTTGGAGTGCCCCCTCACTATTGCCAATTGGAAACTCGAGCAACTTTGTGCATTTAGAGAAAATTAATGAATTGAGGCATAGGACAACTCCTTTCTTTATTTCTAATTCAAAGTTCCACGAAGTGTTGTATTCTATTTCAAATTCTTCTATCCATTGATGACCATATCTTCAAGATTGTTGTTCATGTGGTGGTGACGCTTAGTTCTTATTTGACTACGCATCTTTGGCACACTCTAAGCACTACTAGTAGTAACATACATTTTGGCAAGGGCTCTTCTTTGTTGAGAAGATCGCCTCTTGTTGATACCCGATCGGACATCTTCTGCAAATTGACTTCACCACCACGGTAGTCTCCTATTAGGTTACTTATCCCAAAGATGCATTTTATATGTCATCCTTCACGCTTTACTTATATAGTATATATCCTTCAATTGTCGTCAACGTAGTTCCTAAGTACTTCTCATTCTGCGGTCTATTGAATGTCCCATACAATCCTTCTCTAATCTCTATAAAACTTGAGCTACCAAGTCGGCAACTTGATGTGCCAATTTATGTTCTATGAGCTACTCCTACCACCTCAGTGCTTCTCATCTTTTGGTATTTCGTTTTCCTCATGAAACTTTCTAATCTCCATGGACTTCAAAGTCATTGCCTTGCCCACACCAAGTCATTATCAACATCACTTGACCCCATCAAGTCCAGAGCTCTTCAAGCTCCATGTGTGTCCTGTCAAGTCATTACACAAGCTTAACTTAAACCTTTTGCATAAACATTAAAATTCAAGGTGAAACTTGACCATTTGGGGCACAATTGCATCAACAACTTTATTTATTCTTTGAAATCTGTTGTACTTTACTACTGTTCTATTTTGTATAATTTGTTTCCCTAATTTCTAATGGTAATATCTAAGTGAACTACTTCGATCACTCTTTCTTTCTTTTTTTTTTAGAGGAATTTGTACTACCATCTAGCAACTTTCAACTAACTCAATCATCATTACCTTTGTCATCATCGAACAATATTTGTCCCAATTATTTAGGGCCATGAAATCATATTCCTCCATTGAACTCTGTGCTCTATGTACACAATAATGTTCAAATTACTTAAAACAATATTGAATGGATTAATGCATATTTTGGTCTCTCTACCTCTTACATCTTTCACCCTTATACATTCAACTTTTCTAACTATAAAATATATTGGATACTGAATAACATTTCAACCTACTCTCATTTTATCCTCTATTGAAGAAAAAGCTAATCCTGGTTGGAGATTATTGATAATTTTGAATTATATCCCTTCTACTAACTCTGCACCTTTATCTTGTTATATTTCTAAAAACTAAATAGTATTTAAACAAATGTAATTCAGGATTTTGTGGATGTAAATAAGAATCAGATGGTCTAAAAGCAAATTTTGTGCTACTATTTCATGTTTAGAGGTTAAAATGGGTTATTGAGTTTGTGTTTCAAATGATCATGGAATTTGCGTAATGGAAACTAAGACTTCATGATAGCCAAGAGAGTAAAAAATGAGCCAATTGTAAAAACTTCATCATGCAAGATGGAGAAATAGTTAGATGCATAGAAGATTCAAGGAAATTCACAATAATATTCTTGCACTTGGAGAACAAATTAGCAACCATGACTTGGTCCGATTCACTTTGAAGGAATTCCCTTGGATATCTTTTTACCTCAATGGTGGATGCCTAAAATATTTCAAGAGATATAAAACCAATTCCCTTAGAATAGCTAGTTTGCAATTGACACTTCACAAAGAATTAAATTGGAACATCAAGGAAAACAAAGGAAAAGAAGTGACATTTGTAGCTTATAAAGAAAGAAGGAAAGTTCATCATTATCCTCATCGTCATCATTATTATTCTCATCATCCAGAAGTCATAAAATAGAGCATGTGGCAAACGTGGTGAGGTAAATCATGAGAAAGAGCAACAATTTAAGCGTAAATGATATAAACAAGATACTTAAGGCCGAAAAAAAAAGGGAAGAGTAGGATAGTGAAGTGTTTAAATTGTGATCAAGAAGGGCATTTGGAAGGTGATTGTCCAAATATTATAAAAGGGCAAAGAGAAAGTCAAGTAAAAGGTGGAGAAGAAAAAAAGTATAATCAGAGAGTTACTTGGGACGGTACATCTTTATCATTCAAAGAAAAACAAGACCAAATGCTAAAGGAAAAATTATTTGACACTAATGACAATACATGATGGAATCTACACAATAGCTGATAAAGATCTACAATAGTGAAGGGGAAGGTTCACACAAAAATTACAATAAAATCCATTCTCTATTAGTTAATGAACTTTTTAAATACTATGCTAGTTTATTGAATTTGGGCTAAGGACAAAAAAAAAAAAAAAGCTCAAGGGAGAATAAAAATCATTAGAGGCCCAAATTAATTCTCTACAATCACACTTGCAAGATCAAGTTAAGGAATTTGAAAATAAAAATCTCAAATCATAAGTTGATAATTCAAGAAAAGGCGTTATAAAAATCTCACAAGACTCCGAGTACTTAGACATGATTACCAGGAATCAACTTTAGTAAAAGCAGGTTATGATACAAATTAAAAGCAAAAAGAAAAAGCCTATTCTTCCATTATAAACAATCGAAGACCCAAAAACAATCCACATAGACCTTCTAGAAATGCAATTAAAAAGATAAAGAAAATCCTTTGGAAATAGATTTCTAAGAAATAGCTAATTGTCCCTATGTTGAGCGCTCCATCCACCACATAGCCCTTTCCCAAGGCATGGAAATTCCTTCTTGTCCACGACTGGTTTCAAAGCTTTATCCTAATCCTTCTTCTGAATAGTAGAGGTGATTCAGCGTATGAGTCACAAGTTCTGAATTAGGAGTAAAATCACATTAAATTTAATGGGTTTTGATACTAAGAGCATGTGCATGTGCTATATGTTAACATTGTTTGTTTGTGTTATTTCCATATCTAAAGCACATGCGCATTTAATTTAGATATGTTGTCTATTAACCCTTCCCAAGCACGACTTGCCAAGTGACTAATTGACCCTAACACCATATCCCTCTATAATTAAAACAAAATTGTATATCACCCTTATTCTTATAAAGCAGGTATGGAAAAAAACATTTCTGTTCTTTGAGCTCCTCTTAATTTTCAAAAGTTTATTAAATAATTTAACTAACTTATACCTTTATCTCCAGGACTCTAAACTAAAAATCTGGAGGAACAAACCGAGGATTATCAAACATACATCCGGTACTAAATATTATCTAAACCTATGAGTGTTGGTGCAGGGAGCACCATATCAAATCCGTGTTTTGACGTTGGCAAAGGTTTACTTGTAAGTTAATGTAGTTGTTAAGTGTGCAAGACTTAACAGGAAGCCCTAGTAGATCAGGTGAATCGTATACTAGGCATGGAAGCTCTAGTAGGTCAAATAGATTGGATATTAGGCAACGGAAGTCTTGACAGATCAAAAGAACTAAACACTAGGCAAAAAGGCCAGATGGGTCAGCAAAATCTAGCATGATGAATCGATGAGTCTGTGAGGACCATACATCGAGTCAAGAAAGCCTTAGTGGATCGAGAGATCAGATGTCAAGCAGAGGAAGTCCAAATAGATCAGGTGAACTAGATATTTGGCAAGGTAAGCTCTTAGAGTGGAGTGGTAAGGATAAGTCCCCTTTATGGGGACAAACTTAGGCGACGATCCAACTAAGAGTCCAAATTGAATTTCGAAGTTGAGATCGTACAATTAGGTAACTGTCCAATATGGATCATTTTGTTTCTGTGCTAATTTGTGTATGAAGGAATCCAGACGCTCTAAGTGGATCCAGGCGACCGGATGAGATTCAGATGCTCGAAATGCAATTTTGGCCAGATCAACTTTGAGAAGCTTGGAAGGGTTCTGGGAGACTTGGGAGTACAATTGGCTGGTGGATTTGGGCGATCGGAAGGATACGGGCGACCGAATCAGGAAAATGCTAGAAAAACATCGGAGTGGATAGGGTTGAGTTGGAGGTACTTGAAAGGAATCTAGGAGTCCGAAAGAGCTGAACTTCCATTTCGAGAGGCCAAGCTGGAGGCGCTTGGAAAAGTTTTATAAAAGTAAGGTTCGAACAACCTCAAAATCAACTCATTTGATCACCTCCTTCATTGCTGCATCCTTCTTTTTGCATTCTAAGAGCTTGTTCAACTGTATTTTTCATTTCCAACACCCTTTGAGCATCTTCAAGCATTCTTCTTGGTGTTGGTATATTAGTCTTAATATTTCATTATTATTGGTGTGCTTAAAATCCTTAAGGGAAAGTATTGTGTTACCTTATTCGTAATTCTTGTAATCGATAGAGCTGTCAAATGGGTCAATCCATCGTAAATCCAATATTTAGTGGGGAGGGACGGGCCGATCCGCCATCTCGACAGGTTGAGAAATCTCCAACCCAACTCAACCCAAGAGGGGTTGCGGATTAGGCGGGCTAACCCACAGGCCAAAAAATTTAAAAAATATATCTAAAATTACAGAGGCATTGAAGACTTGAGGCAATGATCGATAAGGCAGATGGGTTACCATGATTAAAATAAAAAGCATTTGAAGTAACTAAAATCTTATAATTGAGATTCAATTATCGACCTATAAAGTTGAGTACCGATGTTTTTGATTCCTTTCCAATGTTCCAAAATATCCAAATCTTAATAATATGCAAATATAAATTTCCAAATAAAGATTCAATTGAGATTTTCTAGCTCTTGTAATTATTTGATTTTGATATGTCATTATTTTCTACATTGATTAGAATAGTAGTGACAATATAATATAAAACAATTAGAGTATAAAAAAAAAAAGAGTACTTCATCAAATATTCTTTTGTTCTTTTCTCTTAATTTCTTTTATATTTTGTTGAGGTGTATATGTGATAGAAGAAGATTGTGATGGTAAAAAACTTATCTTGTTAATATTAAAATATTAACTCCGCTCATGATAAGTTAACTTTGTTGTGGCCGGTCCCAAGCCCGGATAAAGGAGGAGGGTTGCGTTAGGTTGCCAGCTAGCGTTAAACTAAGACAAATGTTCAATGAATGGATCAATCAAACTATTGTGCTAATGCTAGGTTGTTCCCCGGAAGGAACGCGTTACAGGGTCCGACTGTAATGTCTCGGCAAGGACCGCTACATTTTTAGAACTCGGGTGTAGTGAAAAATATGCTAGAGTTCACGTTGCAGGGTCCGACTGCAACGTATCAGCAAGGACCGCTACATCTCCATGAGAACTTGGGTGTAGTGTTAAATAAGCAAGAGTTCTCACACCATAGGTTGGGTAAGAACAAATATTATAGAAAAACTAGTAGTCTAAGATTTGGTACATGGAACATAGGAACCCTCACTGGTAAAACAATGGAGATAGTAGATAATGATTAGAAGAAAATATTGTATGGGTACAAGAGACAAAATGAGTAAGTGAGAAGGCAAAGATGATAGAGAACTCGGGTTTTAAGTTATGGTATACAGGAAAGAGTAAAACAAAAAATGGAATAGGTATTATTGTAGATAGTTTATTAAAGGATAAAGTTGTAGGAGTAATTAGAAAGGGCGATAGAATTATAGCTCTCAAAATAGTAGTGGAGAAAGAAACTATAAACGTAATTAGTGTATATGCACCTCAAATAGGATTAGATGAAAATACCAAATTAAGATTTTGGGAGGACTTGGATGAAGTATTACAAAATATTCCGTCAAATGAGATGATTTTAATAGAGGTGATTTAAATGTACGAATATGAGGGTGTATGGGGGTTATGGGTTTGGAACAAGAAATGAAGAAGGTAAAACTATATCGATTTTGTAATAGCATACGATCTTATACTAGCTAATACATTTTTAAGAAAAGAGAAGAACACTTAGTCACGCTCAAAAGTGGAAATAATAAATCACAAATCGACTTTCTTATGGTTAGAAGAGAGATAGAAAGATTTGTAAAGATCAGAAGGTTATTCCCGAGAAAGTTTAACTACTCAACATAGGTTAGTAGTATTGGATATACGCCTCAAATATAGTATTAATAGAAGGAAAATATACACGACCCCTAGAATTAAGTGGTGAAAGTTAAAGAATGAGAAACTAAATATATTCAAAGTGAAGGTAGGAGTACAAGTATTATATGACATATACAGTGACCCTAATACGATTTGGGATAAAATGGTATCAAAATCAAAATAAGATAAGAGTGTACTTTGGTGAGTCGGATACGCACCACCAAGTAAAGAATCTTGTGGTGGAATGAAAAAGTGCAAGAGAAAGTCAAGGAAAACGAATAAAGATATAAGAAATTAAATATTTGTAAAAATGAGGAAAATTTGAAAAAATATACAATAGCCAAGAAAGAAGCTAAGAAAGCAAATGATAAACTAAGACTGAAACTTTTGAACGGTTATATCGAAAATTAGATACAAAAGAAGGGGAAAGAGACATTTATAGAATAGCTAAAGTGAGAGAGAGGAAGACAAAAGATCTTAATCAAATAAGATGTATTAAAGATAAATGCAATAAGGTACTAGTAAATGATGAAGAAATAAAAGAGCGGTGGAAGAGATATTTTTATCAACTTTTTAATGAAGGTTTAGGAGACCAACTTAATTTAGGTAATTTAAGTAGGTCAATGAGTATAGAAATTTAAATTTTTATCGTAGAATTCAATTTGGAGTAGAACAAAGCTTTAAATGGAATCTGAAAATGGAAAAGTCGTTGGACGGATGATATTCCGATAGAGTTATGGAAGTGTCTAGGAAACAAGGTATTGAATGACTTACAAAATTATTTAACATGATATTGAAAACAAAAGGATGCGATCGATGGAGGGTAAGTATCCTAATTCCTTATATAAGAATAAGGAGACATACAAACTTGTGAAAACTATAGGGTATTAAACTAATGAGTCATACCATGAAACTTTGGGAAAAATAATAGAAAAAGATTAAGGAAGGAGACCATGGTTCTAAAATCAATTTGATTCATGCTGAAGGTCGACAATAGAAGCTATACATCTTCTCGCATAACTAATTGAAAAGTATAGAGAGCAAAAGCAGGATCTACACATGATATTCATTGATTTAGAAAAAGCTTATGATAGAGTTTCAAGAGAAATAATATAGAGAATTTTAGAAAAAAGAGGTGTTAGTGTAACATATATTGAACTAATTAAGGATATGTATGAGGAAATAACGACCAGAGTGAAGACTTCAGGTGGATTAACTGAAGCATTTCCAATAAAGATAGGGTTACATCAAGGATCAGTTTTAAGTCCCTATCTTTTTACACTAATCATGGGCGAACTCACTGGACACATTCAAGATATAGTACCATGGTGTATGTTGTTTGCAGATGATATTGTTTTGGTAGATGAGACACGTGAAGGAGTAAATGCTAAACTAGAATCTTGACGAGAAACACTAGAAGTGAAAGGTTTTAAGCTTAGTAGAGTAAAGACAGAATATATGGAATTTAAATTTAGTAATATTAGACGTAATGAGACAAGTGTTAAGATAGGAGATGATGAGTTATCTAGAACTGAGAGCTTTAAATATTTGGGATCATTTTTGCAAGATGATGGAGGGATTGAGTGAGATGTCTTACATAAAATACAAGCAGGATGGTTGAAATGGAGAAAAGCGTCGGGTGTTTTATGTGATCGTAAAGTATCTCTAAAACTTAAAGGGAAGTTCTACAAAACGGCGATTAGACCTGCTATATTATATGGAGCTGAATGTTGGGCTACGACTCGAGCACATAAGCAAAAGATGAGAGTTGCAGAGATGAGGATGTTAAGGTGGATGTGCGGACATACGAGGATGGACAGGATAAGAAATGAGAGCATTAGAGAAAAAGTTGGTGTTGCATCTATTGAAGAAAAGCTCCGAGAGACACGTTTAAGGTGGTACGGACATGTACTTAGACGACCAATAAATGCTCCAGTTAGGCGATGTGAAACGATACCAAATATACACATCAAACGAGGAAGAGGAAGACCAAAAAAGACTTGGTTAGCAACAATAAAACAAGATAAAATTTATTTAAATATAGATGATGATATAGTAGGGGATAGAGTCCAATGGCGTAGAAGGATCCATATAGCCGACCCCACCTAGTGGGATAAGGCTTTGTTGTTGTTGTTGTTGTTAATATTAAAATATTGATAAAAAAACTTATACAATTTTATTTTCATATGTTCCATCTTTTGACATTTCTCAACCCGCGGGCCAACTCGTGCCCACGGCGGGCTGACCCATCTAGACCCGTAACTTGCGCGGGTCGATCCGTTTAGGCCCGCCAAAATGGCGAGTTGATAAAATTTCAACCCAACCCGCTTAAATTATTTGGTGAGGCGGGCCAACCCGGCAGACTCAATCCAACTTGATAGCTCTAGTAATTGATCTCTCTCCATATTCGAAAAGTTTTCCGAATTTGAGAGCTTTTAGTGATTTGCCCATCAAGGTAATCCCAAAGGAGGATTATGACTTGGGAGTAGTAATTCGACAAGAATTGTGAACCAAATAAAATTCGCTCGTCTTCTTTATTTTTCCACTGTGCATTTTGATTTAGAATAAGAAAAAGAAAGGTTTTTAAAAAAGAAAAAGTTTTTACCAAGATTCACCCCACCCTTTCTTGGTCATCGATCTAAGAATTGGTATCAAAGAAGGGACGCTCAAATTTGGTGCAACCATCAGATTCAGCAAAAAATTTTCTTTATAAATTTTCTTCTAATTTTCTTGTCTTTAATTAAATTTTTTATTATTATTCCTATTGCACTACTTACCTAAGACAAAATCTTGGAAATTCTTTTAGTGTTTATTTTTTACAAGATTGATTGTCAATGTCGCATCAAGAAGAGTATAGACCATCTGCCCACCTCTCTTTAACGGAGAGGATTTTAGCTACTGAAAAAGATGGATGGAGTGCTTCCTCAAGACTAACATTGAAATAGATCTCTCTCCATATTCGACAAGTTTTTCAAATTTGAGAGCTTTTAGTGATTTGCCTATTGAGGTAATTCCAAAGGAGGATTATGGGCCTTGGAGTAGCAATTCGACGAGGATTGTAAACCAAGTAAAATTTGCTTGTCTTTTTTATTTTTTTGCTGTGCATTTTGATTTAGAATAAGAAAAAGAAAAGTTTTTAAAAAAGGAAAAGTTTTTACCAAGATTCACCCCACCCTATCGATCTAACAATTGATATCAAAGTAGAGGCGCTCAAATTTGGTGTAACCACCAGATCGAGCAAAAAATTTTCTTTATAATTTTTCTTGTCTTTAATTACATTTTTTATTATTATTCCTATTGCACTACTTAACTAAGACAAAATCTTGGAAATTCTTTTAGTGTTTATTTTTTGCAAGATTGATTGTCAATGTCGCATTAAGAAGATTATAGACCGTCGGTCGACCTCCCTTTAATGGAGAGGATTTTAGCTACTGAAAAAGGCGAATGGAGTGCTTCCTCCATTAGGATAAACACAAGTGGTGAAGTAGACAAGTTTGAAGTCACAACTTATAAGGAGTCAAGGAGTCAAGGAGTGAAGGAAGGACCAATGACTCAACTCTCAACTCTTAAGTGTCAACTCTCAAGATCTAAGGATATGTTGTATTCATTTTGACATTTGACATGTTCTACTATAAGTCCATAACTTGAGTGTAAAAAAGTTAAAATTATATGCTTGAATCAAGCATTTGAAGAAATGTTAGCAGCTTGATTGCTTGGATGTTTTAATTTTAACGAGATATTTTATATATTTTGATGTGTTGATATTTATTAAATTGTGTCTTGTACAGTTGTCCTCTTGTTGATATGTATAATGTATTTAATTTAAATAGTTATATTATTGTGTAATATTAAATGTTTTAACTTTTAACGGTGAAATTTAAGAATATACAGGATTTTTTTTTGTAACTATAGGAGAGGTATTTTTAAATTCTAATAAACCATGTAAATTTAAGGTTTCACACAATAGGTATAGCATCTAATCGTATATATTCATTAAATGCACGAAATAACATCAAATTATAGTTTAACAATAGAATTTTACAACAGGCAGTTAACTGTTTCAGGAATTAGTCGACTGTTTATCGTAAAATTCATTTGGACAATGCACAGACAGATTACCGATTGACTGACACTATGTTTAGTCGACTGATCGGAACCATTAGTCGACTGATCAGAATCATCAGTCGATTGATTTGAGCCATCAGTCGACTCAAAAATAATTTGTGCTCCTATCCACTAGATCTAGTCGACTGCTCAATAACAACAGTCGACTGATTAGAACTATCAGTTGACTGATTTGAGCCATTAGTCGACTCAGAAACAATCTGTGCTCCTGTCCACTGGATCCCATCGACTGCTCTATAACAACAGTTGACTGATTCGTCGGAGCACTGTTTCTACTTTCTACCGGTTGCCCATCAATCGGCTAATTTTTATTCATCAGTCGACTGAAGTGTTCACCAGTCGACTGATAGAATCATCAGTTGACTGATTGTAAAAAAATTGATTTTTTCGATTTTTAACCTAAAAAACTGATTTTTTTAGCCTAATCGGTTCAGTTTGGTGGAAAATTTCGGTTGGTTCGATTAAGCTAAAAAAATTTCGTTTTAATCAGTTTCAGTTTTAATCGGTTTGGTCGGTTCGGTTTTAACCAATTGCACAACCGTACAAGCGACCGAATTAGGAAAATGCCACAAAAACATCGGAGCGGATAAGGTTGAGCTAGAAGCGCCCGGAAGGGATCCATACACCCTGAAGAGCTGAACTTCCATTTCTACAGGAAGAGATTAAGGCATCTGAAAGGCGATCCAGGTGGCCAAAATTTTTTTATAAAAGTAGGATTCGAGTAGCCTCATAATTAGCTCATTCGATCACCTCCTTCATTGCTGCATTCTTCTTACATACTTAAAATTCTTAAGGGAATGTAGTGTGTTATCTTATCCCCAATTCTTTTAATTGATCTCTCTCCATATTCAAAAAGTTTTTCGAATCGGAGAGTTTTTAGTGATTTGCCCATCGAGGTAATTCCAGAGGGAGATTGTGAGCCTTGGAGTAGCAATCCGACGAAGATTGAGAACCAAGTAAAATTCGTTTGTCTTCTTTATCTTTCCGCTATACATTTTGATTTAGAATAAAAAAGAAAAAATTTTCATTGAGATTCACCCTCTCTCTCTCGCATCGATCCAACAATGAGTTCGAATAATAACCTTATTTTCTAGAATCACATACTTGAATTTGCTGCTACTTGTCAATTTTCGATTTCCCTTCCAAATGGGTTTAATCATAATAAGTCCAATATATATAGAGAAAATAGATACTGGCCATATGCAAACTTAAAACAAGAACACAAGTAGGTGCTGAACATCAAACTATATTATACTTATATAAATGAAATACATACTACCTGAAAGCGTGGGAATCCACTACTTCATCTCCATTTTCTAAGAAAAGAACTAAAGCATTTATAACATCAGACACCGAATACCATAAATGTGGATGCTCATAAGAATCAGTTGTTTCCTTCATTTGTTGCCTTTTTAATATGGGTCCTCTAAAATACTTTCTTCCTGATAACTCCGATATTAAGATGATTGATGGATCAACATCTGGAAATGCAACAATAACATCTCTGTTTTTGTCCTGTTGTAAGCCAAAATATGTATAAGAAAAATGTACAACTTTTACTGGGCAAGCAAGGCCACGAGTACAAAATAGTGTTATTTGAACACCATTCTCAGAGGCAGCACATTAATAATTAATTTCCAAGTCAATATACCAAACCCCTATGCATCAAGTTTACAAATAGAATGTTTGATGTCAAAAATTGTAATGCACAATGAATCTACAGTTTAGTCACAAACAGAAAATCAGGGGAGGAGCCAAAACATCCAAATCAAACAATGAACCAACTCACGTAAGCACCATCAGTGCAATTATAGAGGGTATGATATAATATCTGCCAAGCCTCTTGTAGACCTGAAACATGTTTTCCATATCTCCTTGATGCATATTGGTCAACCCACACCTACAAAATCAACAAACCAAGTTTGGATTTCATTTATAAATAATCAATGCAATAAATCTTGTTAATAGATACTATTGATATTCAACAATAATTGCCTCATGTATGAATATGCATGTCAGATTTTCCAAAGAAATCAAAACGAAAAGAAGCATCTAAAGTATAATCATTGTTACAAACATAGGTGACCAATGACCAAGAGTAACCTAGCTTTTGTGCAGAAGACAAGATGTTAGATCTTCATGGATTTGTTAATAGAAGAGAATGGGAAGCTTCTTATGGAAGAATAAATGAGAAGAGAGGATGAAAGAGAGATTATTTGAGATTAAATTTCCTTCTGTACTAACTGTCAAACATTAAGTATTAAAAGAGAGATAGTTTTGAGATCTTCTCATTAATGTTGGTCAACTTATCAACAAGGTGTTGAAATGTGTTCAAATGTTCCACATGGTTTTTGTCATCTGCCATATGCAGCTTATTTAATTGTCTCTTGAGATGGTAAATAAAACTATTTGCCATATACCATTATTTCAATCTTTGTATCATGCCTTGAGTTGCAACTTTAATGGCAACACTACTTCAATCATATGAACAATACTATTTGCAAAGCATAATCTGATAGTAGTGACTGCTTTTTTCTCAATGATCTTCCAATAGCTTTCTGGGATGTTTAATAGTTTTTCCTCCTCTGTAAAGATATCCCATTACCATGTTGTATCAATAGAAATAATAACCTCAATCAAACAAAGAAAATTTCTAACCTCCCATAGAAGGGGAGCCTTGGTGCAACGATAAAATTGCTATCGTGTGATCTTGTGGTCAGAGTTCAAGTTGCGGAAATAGTATCTTGCAATACAAGATAAGACTACGTACAATAGATCTAATATAGTTCGACCCTTCCCTAGGACTCTGTATTAGCGGGAGCTTCGTGCACTGAATTACCCATAGAACCTCTAACTAAAGAATCCTCCAATTCATACTGAAGTCTACAATTTTGTATTGACTGCTCCATCCACTGTAAAGCTCTAGATGCAATGTTCTAAGATATAATAATCTTAAATTTGATTGCATTTGTTGTGATCCTGTGTCTCTAACACCACTTGATGGGATTAAAGATTACTCTAACACTAATGGCTATAATTGTTGTCAAACCATATACTTGTAGATCCAAATACGATCTTTCTAAAATGTTGAATCACCCCCACCACAAATGTGGTGGAGTCTTTGTCTTCCTTTATAGAATGCACTGAGCATAAACAATGAAATTGTTGATGCAATCGATTTTTGGTCAATGTTGATCAAACTCAAATTGGATTTCTATGTTTGATTAATGTATTTTATGGTTGAGCGAAATGTCAAGTAGGTTAAGATTAACCGGATACTTGACAGTTGATAAATCCAAGTCACGGTTAACTAAATACTTAATAGTTGACAATGATGGAAGTTCTAACAGGTCATAGAGGACCGAACGATAGGCATGAGAGGTCAAGTCCTAATAGGTCATGAAGGTCCGAATGTTAGGTACGAGAGGTGAAATCCTAATAGGTCATAGAGGACCGAATGATAGGCATGAGAGGTCAAGTCCTAATAGGTCATGGTGAACGGAACATTAGACATGAGAAGAGAAATTTAAATAGGTTAAAAAAGACTAGATGTTTAGTAATGATGAAGTCCTAATGGATCAAGGATAACCAAATATTAGGCAAAGAAAGCCCTAGTAGGTTGAAGTCAATGGGATACTAAGCAAGAGTAGGGTTCAACCTCGATAAGGTTGAAACTAAGTATCAGTCGACTGATAAACATGAAACTATACATTCCGAGTTTGAGCTGGATTTATAGTATGAACAACCGATTGTTAGGCTATTATCAGTTAATCGATGCCACAATCGATTGGTGAACTTAACTGGACTACTACGAAACATCACAAAAGATTTCGTAGTCAATTACAACAATTGATTGATGACGGTATTCATAGGTGAAGTGCAAAGCAATCGACTGATCACCTAGATGCTGAGCTAGAGAGAATCGTTGAGTGGATAAAGCTTGGACAACATTCAAATTTTGATAGAGCAGCCGACTGGGAAGGTTCAAGCCGTCAACCAATTAGCAGATTTTAACTATAAACAATCCTATAAAAGAGGATTTTATGGAGATTTCGAGCGATAGATTTTTGAGTGTTCGTGGGTGAGTGTTGCTATATTTAGAGAGCAATCTAAAGCAACAAAATCGTGAGCAAAGAAAGATTCCTTGTGTAAAATTGCCAATTTACATTGTATTTCTTTTTCATTTTTATCTTTATATTTGGTTTTTGTTGCTTGTAAGAACAGATTTCGCAAGATAGTTCTCCACCTCCAAAAGGTATTTGGTAAGAAGAAAGAATAGTTGTGCTACCACTATAATACTAGGCCATAGAGTAGAAATGTGAGGGTTCTGAACCATGTAAAATCGAGGTGTTATATGCTTATGTTCTGTTTTGTGTTTTTATCTTTTATTTCCTATTGTGCTAATAAATTGCAAATGAGCACACGATCAACGAGCGAGAAATGATCATCACTATTCACCTACCTCTAACGATTACAACGATCCAATGGAAACAAGAGAAATATAACATAGTTTAACATAAGCCTACTCCATGGAGAAGAATTTGTGTATATAACAAGAGAGAAAGTGTACAATTTAAACAGGAAAACTTGCTTCCCATGCCCACCCCTTAAAAGAACTCTTGATCAACCCCAAACTCCTCTCTCAACACCATGGAGAAACAATGAAAACATCACTTCCAGCACCTCTCATACCATAAACTTCTAGAGAAGCAAACTCCTCACTACAAGCACTATATTATCTACAACCTCTAAACACACTCAAAGGTGTTCTTCCATCTCCAAAACGCTAATAGGTGAGAAAACTCATACCACCTTTGTCCACAATAGTCAACATGCTATAAATCATTGAAAATCCGTGTCAAAAAAGTTTAAATTTAAAACTCATTTGGGAAGACTCAAGCTAATATGATATTGAATAACATTAAAATAGTAATCAATGAAGAATCGGGTTAAAGATTAAGGTACACTCCCCTTCCCTTTGACGTGCCTCATTATTTGACAATATTGTAAGTATCTTTAATTTGCATTGAGTAATAAAGTTTGACACATAAATTATTGTTGCAATCCTAACAAGAAATCATGCAGTTACATTTTTTGTCAATTTACTTTAAAGTTTTAGCTAAACCCACGTCCTGAAATTTAGGGACTGACAAGGAGAGAAGGCCTAACACCCAATGGTCTATCGCTGGTGCTTATGGTCCAATGGACATTGGCAATGGAGTGGGATAGAAAGAAGGCCTTAAAAATAAGATGATCCTTGTTGCTTGTAATGTCTAACATTGGCAATAATGGTTTAGTGATTATGGCAAGGAACTCAAATAGCAAACACAGAAGAAAGGATGCTTGGAGGATGTCATAGAGTCTTTCACAATAGATGAACTTGTCAAGCCATACCCATGGTTGAAGACTTGTCATTTTGTCGAGATGGGCATTCAAAATGGTGAACGAGGCAAAGCCATTAAAATCTTGAGCCATATTGAAGTATTATATTTTGACCGAAATGATAAAGTTTCAGGACCATATCATGCAATGGTGAAATAGTTTCAATACTTAATTGAATTATTAATAATAATACAATCTATTTTATTTAATATAAGTTGTATTTTTTTAATTAATTTACTATTGCATTTACTTATTTACTTAACAATTATTTAGATTGTTAATATATGTTTAGTATTGTGTTCATTTTTATTAATTAATAGAATCCATGATTTAAAGTCGTACCGGTTGACATGGGTAAAAAATTTCATTTTGTTTGTTGGCTGGCATGACAGACACTAATACACACTCGCGATGCCTCACACGAGGCCTCTCACGACAATTGGAGGCCTCGCATAAGGTCCCGTAGCCAGTGAAGGCCTCATAGTCGTGGGTGACCTTAAGCGAGGCTCCGCTGCCACGGAGCACCTTGCACGAGGTCGCAAGGGACCTTGTGGCCGCGGGAGGCCTCGTGGGAGGCTACGGGAGGCCTCGCGGTCGCAAGGTACCTCCTGCGACCTTGTGGTTGTAGAATGCCACATGCAAGACCGCGGGAGACCTTGTGGCTGTCAAGGCCCTTCTGCAGTCACAAGTAATTTGACACAATGCCTCGTGGGTGACCACACATGAGGCTCCCCAGTCGCACCAACACAGTTTTTTTCTTTATTTTTCCTTTTTATAAATTCTAGAATCCTAAATTTATTAATTTTTTAATAAAAAATATTGAACCCGTATTAGTATAATATAATATGGTATTGAAACTGTATTGTTCCTATCGCTGATCGAAATTTCGACACGAATCGAGATTTTAAGCCATGATTGAATCATCTTTTTTTTAAATAAAAAATGTTTGTAACCATTTGGTTTTAATTTTTATCTTCAATTATAAACTTTATACTTCTTTCATTTTTATAATAATTTGCACTTATAATCGATTTAAGTTTTTAAAGTAGAACACTAAAATGAGCTAAGAATTTTTTCTATTCCTCTGCTAAACTTAGCATGCTTTGCCTTTAAATTTTATAAAATTGAAGCAATTTTATATTTGAAGGGCTGAAAAACTTCATTTTTGATGATGTAATTTTGTTTGAAATGAGCAGAGATCAACAACAACAACAACAACAACCACTAAGCTTTATCCCACTAGGTGGGGTCGGTTATATAGATCCTCCTACGCCATTGGACTATATCTCCTACTATATTATCATCTATATTTAAAAAAACTTTATTTTGTTTTATCATTGTTAACCAAGTCTTCTTTGATTTTGATTTGTATATTTGTAACAGTTTCAAATTTCCTAACTAGAGCATCTACCATCCATCTAATTACATGTCGTACCATCTTAAACGTGTCTCCCGAAATTTTCTCTCAATAGGTGTAACTCTAACTTTCGCTCTATGTTCTCATTTCTTATTTTATCAATCATCGTATACCCACGCATCCATCTTAACATCCTCATTTCTACAACTCTCATCTTCTTCTCATGTGCTCGAGTCATAAGCCCAACATTCAGTTCCATATAAATTGCAAATCTAACTGTCATTTTGTAAAGTTTCTCTTTAAATTTTAAAAGTACTTTACGATCACAAAAAATATCCGATGTTCTCCATTTCAACTTGTATTCTATATAAGACATATCTCAAACCCTCCATTCTTTTGCAAAAATGACCGTAAATATTTAAAATAAACAACTCATTATCTCCTAATTTAACAATTATTTTATTGTATTTAACATTGCTAAATTTAAATTTTATATATTATATATTTACTCTATTAAATGTAAGACTTTTCGCTTCTAGCATTTCCTTTCAAAATTCAAGTTTAGTATTTACTCAATGTGTCAAATCTACCAAAATAATATCATCTGTAAATAATATACACCATGGTACCATCTCTTGGATGTGTCTGGTAAATTCATCCATGATTAATATAAAAAGATAGAGATTTAAATTTGATCCATGATGTAACTCTCTTTATGGGAAATGCTTCGGTTAATCCTCTTAACGTTTTCACTATTATCATTGCATCCTTATACATATTCTTAATTATTTAAATATATGCTACACTAACACCTTTCTTTTCTAAAATTCTCTACATAATTTCCCGTGAGATTCTATCATAAGCTTTTTCAAGATCAATAAATACCATGTGTAAATTTTACTTTTGTTCATGATACTTTTTCTATTATTTTTTCTCATAGTTTCATGGTATGACTTGTAGAATACTTCCAAAGATTCCCTTAAGTGTAGGGATCATGATTGATTTAGATCAGCTTGATTTTAGGGACTGAGATTGATTGTAATTAATCACATACCATAATTATAGGATCCTTTTTCCCTCATTATGTATATAAATACCTACATGTAAGCAAATTATGTAGAGGAAAAATTGATTATTTCTCTCTTTTACATGGTATCAGAGCAAGGTTCTCCTTCTCTGACCTAGTATTATCGTTATGCATTCTTTCTTTGCCGCTTCTTCTTTGGATTAACCAATGTTGCCACCTCCCGTTGCTACTGCCCTATTATTGCCTCCTGTTGCTGCGACCAGGATCTCACGTATTGTTAATCGTTGAAGGAGAGGATCAACCAACTTTTCCCTAACCTACTACTACTCAAGTTCAACCTCTGAGTTCCTACCGAGATGAATTCTTCAGATTCTTAATCCAATTTGGCTACCACTATTAAATTCAATGGGACCAACTATCTCTTGTGATCATGTTCGTTTAAACTATTCTTGGGGTTTCACAGGAAGAAGGAACATATTCTGTCCAATCCTCCTGACCCTAAAGATCCGAAATATTCAGATTGGATTTCAGACGACTGTTTTATTATGGCTTGGCTTCTCAACAGCATGGAGGAGTCCGTAAGCACTAATGTTATGTTCGTGGAAACTGCCAAGGAGATGTAGGATGTCTTACGGGGCATGTATTCAAATGATAAGAACGTTTCTTGTGTTTTTGAATTATATGAAAAACTCTTCACTCTTCACCAAGATAGTCAATCTATTAGTAATTATTTTGCTACTCTTAAGGGGGTCACCGATGAAATTCTATTATACCATCCTCTCTTTTATGACACTCAGACTCAAAAGAATCAGTGGGAGGAATTCTTGGTTGAGAAGTTCCTATCCGGTTTGGATTCCACTCTTACGATCGGTTTGGGATAATCTGCTGGCAAGTGATAACATTCCCACATTATCGAATGCTCTGTTTCGAGTTCTTCGTGTGACCACGAGTCGTCCTGACACCAATTTTTTCTCGTCTTCCAACGCTTCGGCTATGGTTGCTCACAGTCATGGGTTCTTTCGGGGTCGTAGTATTAGTCGCTATGGTGGTCATGGAATTGATACCACCAGGAGTAGTTGTTCGTGTATTCACTGTGGAAGTTTAGCATTCCCTCTGCCACTGCTGCCTCCTCTCCAGGTGCATTTGCTGTGTCGTGTGATAAGTCTTGGATATTGGATTCCAGTGTGTCTGCTCATATTATTGGTAACAAGTTTATTTTCTCTTTGTCTTTTGTTTCCTCACCTTTATCCCCTACCCGTCTTGCCAATGCCACCTATTCTCCGATTATGAGAAGAGGTATTGTCAGACCTACTACAAATATCACTCTTGATAATGTTCTCTTTGCACCTAAATTTCCTATTAGTTTATTGTCCATAAGCTAGCTAACAAAAGCACACAATTGTTTTGTATCTTTTTATTCATCCTATTGTATTTTTTAGGACCTAAACACGAAGAGGATGATTGGTGGAGGACATGAGAGTGGTGGCCTATACTATTTGGATTCAATTACACCTGCAAGTTCCCAGACATTCTCAGCAACTGTGTCTCCTTATCAGTGGCATTGTCATCTAGGTCACCCATCTTCTTCCACTCTCAAAAGTTTAGTTCCCATTTTGTCTACTAATTTCCAGTGCGAGTCATGTGAGTTTGGCAAATACCATCGTACTTCCTTTCCTTCTAAAGTTAATAAATGTAGTTCTTTTGCATTTGAGCTTGTTCATTATAATGTTTGGGAACTTAATATAGTTGAGTCGAGAGGAGGTTTTCAATACTTTATAATATTTGTTGATGATTATTCTCGCATGACTTGGTTATATTTACTCAAAAATAGGAGTGAGGTTCCTGAGGTGTTAGCATCATTTTATAATGAAATAAAAACTCACTATTCTATTGCCTTGCACATTCTTCGTACCAATAATGCACTTGAGTTCACTCAGAAGACAGTGTCTACATTTTATGATTCTCATGACATTATTCATTAGACCTCTTGTTCATGCACTTTCCAACAAAATGGAGATGCTGAATGCAAACTCCGCCATATTTTAGACGTAGCTCGTACTCTTTTTTGTCATATGCATGTTCCTAAGTTTTTGTGGGGTGATGTTATTCTCATAGCTTGTTTTCTCATAAATAGAATGTCGTCTATTGTGTTACATGGGGATATCCCCTACTCTTGTCTTCATCCTAACAAATCTCTTTTCTTTGTGCCTCCTCGCATATTTAATTGTGTTTGTTTCATTCATAATTTTACTCTTGGCTTGGATAAATTGTCTCCTCGTTATATTAAATGCATCCTGCTTGGATATTCTTGCACACAAAAAGGATATCGTTGTCTCAACCCACTCACAAAATGTAGTTACACCAGTGTTGATGTTACATTTTTTGAGTCCCAACCATACTTTTCCCCCTATATAGCTCAGTCACATGATCCATTAGCATCGCCACCATTTGCCTATTCCACCATCCATGTCTCCCACTACAGATGTTCCGTCTCCTAAACCATTACAGGTGTACACAAGGTGTGCTCGGCCAAAACCAAATTCATATCCCGTATCTCCTCTTCTTGTAGCTCCTGATGCTCCTCACCCTTGAGATATTGATCTACCTATTGCTCTTCGTAAAGGTATTCGGTCTTGCACTACTCATCCTTTGCCTAATCATATCTCGTTTGGTTACCTTGGTCCTGCGTTCCGCGCTTTTGTTGTGTCTTTATCATCTATGGAAGTCTAATTTCCTACTCTGAGGGTTATCAACACTTAGCTTGGCGAACAACAATAGATGAGGCAATGTCTGCCCTTATCTCTCGTGGTACTTGGGAGCTGGTGGCTGCACCACCTTCTATTGATATTGCTGTCTGTCGTTGGGTATTTACTTTGAAATTTAAAGCTGACGATATTATTGATCGTACAAAGCTCGTCTGGTGGCCAAAGGATTTATGCAGACTTATGGTGTTGATTACTTTAAGATGTTCTCTCCTATTGCTCGACTGAATTCTATTAGAGTTCCATTCTCTTTGGTTGTCAATCAATCTTGGCTAATGTATCAGCTAGATGTGAAGAATGCTTTTCTTTATGACGATTTGCACGAGACTTTGTTTAAGGAGCAACCTCTAGGGTATGTTGCTCAAGGGGAGAATGCTACTTTGGTTTGCAAACTTAAAAAAGCTATTTATGATCTTAAACAAAGCCCCAGAGCCTAGTTTGATAAGTTCAGTAATATTATCAATGTTGTTGGCTTTAAACAATGTAAATTAGATCATTGTGTATTTGTCCGACAGAGCACGAATGAGATTATTGTTCTTATTGCTTATGTTGATGACATTCTAATATCCGACAGTGATATAGTGTTGGATCGAAGCGGATCGCTAGAGGGGAGGTGAATAGCGATAGAAACTTTTCGTTCGAAATCGTTTGTTGAGGCACGAGTAAACGCAGCGTAAAAACACAATAAAAATAAAGACACAATAATATTTTTTACTTGGTTCGTAGCCTTTGGCTACTACTCCAAGACCCTAGTGGTCCTTAACCACGCACGGAGGGCAAAACACTAAAGAGCTCCTCCTCGTTGGAGGTAGGAGTAAATCAGATACAAAAACCACGAAATAGATTCGAGATAGAGGGACACTCACCCTCTTCTCGGTACAATAAAACCACAATAAAGAAAAACTCAATGTAAGAATGAAATTAAACTAAAGATGAAACCCTAGTCGAGATGAAACCTGGCTCACTTCATAGGAATGTCGGAGACTCGTAGCGTACCGGAAGCACTTGGAAGCTTTTGAATTGATGAAGAAACCCTAGGATAGGCCCTCCTTTTATAGCCTTTGAGCCCCTTATCGAATGGGTCTTCAACCAATAGGAATTGGGCACAAGACTCTTTGAAAAATGGTGATAAAGCTTGACTCCTCGAGGCTGATCCTTAACCATCGATCGGTGATGGCCATCATCGATCGTGATGGCGCATCGATCGAATCTTGCATGGCGATCGGCGATTGTGGCGATCGAGTCCTCAGTTAGCGGTCGTGATGCTGCTGCAAGGCAAAGTTAGCTTAACAAAAACATTATTTTGTGATCGCGACCGTCAGATCTCGACCTAGACCATCTATGGGATGTCTTTGGTCGGATCTACGATCATCATCCGTAAGGAGGATATGACCTCTCTTACTCTCACACACACGAGCTTTACCTTGATACTTACTGTGTCACTTTCGCTTCCAGCCTTCCACTCGATTCCTTCGGCTTCCTCCGAAGTCACTCGGGTGTCGTCCGACCACCACGGCTTCCTTCGGGTGTCGCTAGCCTTCAACTCCAGCTTTTGCACTTTTCTGCACACTCGATTAAGCTCGTGAGATAACGATGTAATCTTAACTTTGCATCTTTGCCATAATCAAAACACAGGTTCGATCATCTGGTGCCCCTGCACCAACAATCTCTCCCCTTTTGATCTATGGCAAACTTACGCAAAGTTAAGGAAAAATATAATGTGGAAAATGAGTAAATATAAATGATGCACTCATTATAATCAATTCGTAAATGATGCACTCATTTAATCTTAAATTTTTAAAATTTTTATTCTCCCCCTTAACTTGTGCTCTTCTCCCCCTTTTGCCATAAATCAAAAAGATTTGGGGTTTTATATAAAAAGTAGGGGTTTTTAACAAAAAAGGTAGCATGCATAACAATATGTAAAGATTATGTAACATGAGTCCAAGCATGTGTCTCGATTTACTTTGGTTCGAGGTATAACCCTTTGCACCAACAATATAAGTCTTGAGACTAATTTGATTTTCAAAAATACTATAAAATTAGCTTTGAGTTTCAAAATACTTATAAAATTAGCTTTGAGTTTCAAAATACTTATACGTTAATAACTTTTGAAAATATATAACCCTTAGGGTTAGTTTGCTCTCCCTCTTAATCAAGTATATAAGGTACAGAAGAGTTAGGGGGCGCTAAACATTGACCTAGAAGGTTATATATTTAGAGTTTTATCCGAGTATAGATAAATTAAGCTCGATAGTTTAAAAAATAGATAACATTTTTGAAAGGATTATGTGAATTGAAATTATTCCTTATTCATCTCACCCATTCTAAGTGTCTTAGAATTGGTTCACCTTATATGTTGTGTGAGATGATTCCAATTTTATCTTGATTAAATTTAATGATTTGAAACTGGTCAAGCTTGCGTTAGATTTGAATTTGATCCTAAGCTCATCAAGTCATCTTTTCAAGATCTTGGCTTTCAGGTCGTGGCAAGGCACAGGGGCCTTCTTTGATCGGAAAAACAACCACTTCCTTAGACAAAGCCAATTTCGAGAAAATAGTAACTTGACTCACCTAAGACCACTTCCTGGTCTAACTAGTCTAGGATACGGCGAGGTAGCTTCAGCTAGTTCCACTCGTTCAAGTGAACCGAACTAGATACACCTTATCTAGCTCGAATACACGAGACTCCATTTTCCTAGCGTACTATCATCTCGCCGCGTCCTGGTACTATGTTATCAAGCATTGACGAGTTATAGTCCTATCTAACCATTCTAAATAAAATAAGAGGTTTAGGTTACCGGATATACTATTTTGGTATTAGCTTCCTCTGGATTATTGAACCAATATGGTCTGGTCAAGTAATGAACTTGATCCTGGAGAATCCAAAACTTATTGGTCCTTATATGTGAGTTTAATAAAGTTTTCGGGACCCACGCTTGGACTCGATGATGACTACGGTTTACGATAGACATGTAAAATATATTCGTAGTCTTTGAGCTATATCTGAGTCCGGCTCTGTTGTACACGGCTCTCTGAGTTCCAAGAAGTCGGTTAAGATTCTTGGACCCCATCGAGAACTTGTTCAACCGAGCTTCGAGCTCTTGGACTCGTCCTTTCAAGAGAGAGTTCTCTTCTTCGAGTTTTTCAACTCGAGTTGAGTCCTCCTCTTGAACTCGACTAGTCGAAGAGTTTAGGGGTGTCTCTTGTTTGAGGATTTCAACCTCCTCAACCAAGGACTCGACCCTAGACTCGGATTTAGCTAATTTCCTAGTTAGCAATTTAATTGTATTGTAAAGCGTATGAATTAGTGAGCGGCTAACCTTAATTTTTCCTTTTTGTCCGGCTTTGAGTTGCTTCTCGAAGTAGTCCTCAAGTTCGGAGTCGGTGTTGTAATTGGATTCGGATTTGGACTCTGACTCGGACTCTTCGGGTCTTGCCATGCATGCTATGCCGATGCCTTCTTTGTTGTCCCATGTTGCATGAAAAGCCTTCTTTCGATTCGATTTGAATTGTGCCCTCTTTTGGTTCTTTAGTAGCCTCCTTCTCTCCGAACGATCTTCCGCACTATGTTCACTATTGCTTCCACCTTTTCGGATTTGGACTCTGATTCGTCTTCGGGTTCGAGTCCATCTTCTTGCCTGGTAGATGACTTTCTTCTTTGTCCTGCAAGTAGAGTAATACCTCTCTCGGCCCGGACCATGTTAGTTTGCTCGTGAAGTTCAAACTCAGAAAATAATTCGTCTAACCTAAGCTTTGAAAGGTCCTTAGAGACCTTGTAGGCATCGACCATGGATGCCCACAAGGTAGTCCTAGGAAATGAATTAAGAACATATCTTAGGAGGTCGCGGTTTTCGACCTTGTGTCCGATGGTGTGTAGGCCGTTGACAATGTCCTGGACGCGGGCGTGTAGTTGCGTTGCCGTCTCACATTCCTGCATTTTTAGGTTATAAAATTTATTAAGTAGTAAGTCACGCTTACTTACCTTCGCATCGTTAGTCCCTTCGTGTAGTTCTATGAGTTTTGTCCACATATCTTTTGCACTGATGAATGGTCTGATGCGGTTGAGCTCTTCCTTAGACAAACCACATTGCAATATTTGGGTTGCTCTTGCATCGACTTCGATTTGCCTCTTAGTTGCATTGGTCAACTTGTTGAAATCCAAGGGCTCGCCTTGATCATTGGTGGGTAGAGCAAAGCCGGTTTGGATGATTATCCAAGACTCAACTTGTGTTTTTAGAAAACACTCCATCCGACCTTTCCAGTAACGGAAATAATCTCTGCTAAAGAACGAAGGTTGGGTGGTGCTGTACCCCTCAATGTGAGCCATAAAGAAAAACTTGCACACACAAAACAAAAAAAAAACTTGCCAAGACTCGAGTCTTGGATTAGTGGTGTGGGAAATAAAAAAAAAACAAACGAAAAATAGAAGGTTAAACAAAGAGATAAGAAACTTAAACAAAAAGTAAGTACTCACAACCTTCGATGTCCCCGAAAGGGTACTAAACGTCGATTTCTGGGGATGAAAACAGCTTGTTACAGGGTAAACCCTTGTAAAAAGTGTAGATCTCTCAGAGAACTTCGATTTGGTGGGTAGATTGTTTCGTGAGTTCACTTGTAGCAAAAGTTATGCTCGTTTGATCGTGAGGTACTCCGAAGGCGATTAGTACTTACAAAAACACAACCAAAAACTATGTACCAAGACTTGGTCTTGGGTTAGTAGTGCGGGAGAAATCTTAAAACGATAAATACGAAAAGAAAAATGCTCGACCGATGGTTGCACCGAATCTGAGCGCCCCCGGCTCTGATACCAATTATTGGATCGAAACGGATCGCTAGAGGGGGGGGTGAATATCGATAGAAACTTTTCGTTCGAAATCGTTCGTTGAGGCACGAGTAAACGCAGCGTAAAAACACAATAAAAATAAAGACACAATAATATTTTTTACTTGGTTCGTAGCCTTCGGCTACTACTCCAAGACCCTAGTGGTCCTTAACCACGCACGGAGGGCAAAACACTAAAGAGCTCCTCCTCGTTGGAGGTAGGAGTAAATCGGATACAAAAACCACGAAATAGATTCGAGATAGACGGACACTCCCCTTCTTCTCGGTACGATAAAACCACAATAAAGAAAAACTCAATGTAAGAATGAAATTAAACTAAGCTTATACCGACGACTCATAGATGGAAAGATGAAACCCTAGTCGTCGTGTCTGCAGCGCTTCGTCGTAGGAATGTCGGAGACTCGTAGCATACCGGAAGCACTTGGAAGCTTTTGAATTTATAAAGAAACCCTAGGATAGACCCTCCTTTTATAGCCTTTGAGCCCCTCATCGAATGAGTCTTCAACCAATAGGAATTGGGCACAAGACTCTTTGAAAAATGGTGATAAAGCTTGACTCCTCGAGGCTGATCCTTAACCATCAGTCGACTGATGGCCATCATCACCGATCGATGGCGATCATCGAATGTCGACCGCAGAACGATCGGATCGATTGGGCAATGAGTCCTCCAAGGTGGCAGTCGACTGATGCTAGCTGCAAGACAAAGTTAGCTTAACAAAAACATTATTTTGACGATCGCCGACCATCTGATCTCGACCTAGACTATCTATAGGATGTCTTTGGTCGGATCTACGCTTAAAATCATCCCCGTAAGGAGGATACGACCTCTCTTACTCTCACACACACGAGCTTTACCTCAACACTTACTGTGTCACTTTCGCTTCCGGCCTTCCACTCGATTCCTTCGGCTTCCTCCGAAGTCACTCGGGTGTCGTCCGACCACCACGGCTTCCTCCGGGTGTCGCTAGCCTTCAGCTCCAGCTTTTGCACTTTTCTGCACACTCGATTAAGCTCGTGAGATAACGATGTAATCTTAACTTTGCATCTTTGCCATAATCAAAACACAGGTTCGATTATCTGGTGCCCCTGCACTAACATATAGGTGGGATAGATGAAACTAAGAAGTATTTACAGCAACACTTTGTGACGAGGGATATGGGACGTCCTAAGTATTTCTTGGGAATTGAAATTGCTCAACAAATTTGGAGTTTTATTAAATGCCAATGAAAGAATGCTACAGATTTACTCAAAGAAACTGGATTGCTAGGAACGAAGCTGATTGATATGCCTATGGATTAAAGTGTTTGGAATAATACCAGAGAGTTCTGTTAGTACTAAGCCCTAGAGCCAATTATGTGATGATTGACTAGGGACTTATGTATCATATTCTATTAATAATAAAGGCAAAGTTTGGTTATTATATTTACTTCATGCTTGTGCTAGCCGAATAAATATAATAATACTCTAGAAAATAGGTTCTTATCTACAACACATCAATTAGTAAAATTGATTGTGAGAGGCTGTAAAGAACACTATTCTTAAATATTCCTAGTCAAACATTAATATACAAGGACAATATTAATGCATTGAAACTAGTATGTAGGTCAATTGATGACTTGATCTCACAAATCATGGATATGTGATATCACATTAACACATGGGTATATATTAGAAAATATATACTGAATTGACCCACCACGAGAAAGTTTTATGAATCGTCATATGAGTGTTATAAACTTTCTCATAGTGACTATTGATATGATTAGTCCAGACTTGAAATCACTACGGTACCCTACATAAGGAGTTATGTACTTTGGTATCGTCCAACATCACCCGTAACAGGGTGGACTATAAAGGCAATCATTGGGTATGTAACAAACTATGTGGAGGAATATGAGTGATGTAGATGAGATCTATCTCTCCCATGTGACGGGAGTGATATCTTTAGACCTCTTGATAGAGTAGGACCACGAAATGCATGACCATGCTCAGATGAGCCAATATAAGATATTGAGCTCATTTGATTGAATGAGTCTACTTGGGGATCAAGAGCACAAAGATTGATAAGAGGATAACACGATCTATGTCTCATTGATCGATCTAGAAATCAAGGATAGAAGGACAAGGTTATATATTATAGTAGCCACAGTAAGGCAATGTTGGATCTCGATATTCTTGCCACTTGGGTAGTAATGATCCATTGCTAGATGCTACTAATTGCTTATGTTTCTAAAAGGGTTTTAGAAACATTGCCAACGTTGCAAGAACCTATTGGGACACACACAAAGAACATGTTGGTTTGGAGATAAGCTTATTCTAGTTTGACTAAAATAATGGACCTTAAGATTATGTGGGTTAAGTTGAATTAATTGAGTTAGACTCAAATGAATCCAAGGATTGAATTTATTAATTGAGTTAGACTCAAATGAATCCAAGGATTGAGTCTAATCCGGATTAGACTCATTTGAATTTGATTCAACTCATTTGGATTTGATTCAACCACTTAAGACCTCATGCATGGAGATGCATGGAGATTAGTGGAGCATTAAATGCTCATGCATGGAGATGCATGAAGATTAGTGGAGCATTAAATGCTCATGATTAATGATGATTAATCATGCATGCTAATGGGAATAATAAGGGGTTGAACATTCATTCATGATGAATAAATATTAATCATGCATTAATGAAAGGGAGCACCAAAGGTTAACATGATTAATGATGATTAATTATGCATGCAAATGAGATTTAAAAAGACTCCTCAACGTGAGTGGAGTTGGTGTGATCTCCTCTTGGCCTTGCATCCCTTTTTCCCTTCTCCTTTCTTCTTGGCCGAAACTTGTCTTTGGTGGAGAGCCTTTGTGTGGTTGCTAGCACAACTAAAGGTTTCGTCTCCTTCTCCAAGAAAGTGTTCGTGTGGATACCGTAGAGACATGGCTATTCTGATCGCGCTAAGATCCGTCATCAAGGAGTTGTTGTCGGGATTGCGAAGGGCTACGCTACAAGGGTAACTTCTCAACTAAGGTGTAGTTAAAAGAAACAATTTCCTTTTATGTATACACATGAATCTCTGGAGGGATCGAGTTTTTTTTTTCTCACTGCATTTGCGATTGTTTTCGTAAAAGATCCCTACAAGTTCTTTGAGGATAAGGCAAAATATAGATGATTTGTTGGGAAACTCTTCTACTTAACAGTAACGAGACCTGACATCTCCTTTGCAATTGGAATAGTCAGTCGTTTTATGGATAAACTGAAGCAAGTTCACTGGGATGCCGCTATCAGGATTCTTAAGTGCATTAAGAAATCTCCAAGGAAAGGGTTGTCATTTAAGAGAAATGTGCACCTAAAGATTGAAGCTTATTCTGATGCCGACTATGCTGGATCTAAGACTGACAGACGGTCCACATCTGGGTGTTGCACTTACGTTGTAACATAACGAAGTAAAAAACAAATTATTATTGCTAGGTCAACTATCGAAGCCGAATACAGAGCCATGATTCACACTGTAACCGAGATGTTATGGCTGAAAATTTTACTTGAAGAATTAGGGTTCACCTATAATGAATCACTGCCAATGTATTGTGATAACCAAGCAGCTATTCACATTGCGAATAACCTAGTTTTTTATGAGAGCACTAAGTATATTGAAGTTGACTGTTACTTTATTTGAGAGTGCATAATGAGTCAGAAAATTGCCACTCCTTTCACATCATCATCCAATCAAGTTGCCGATATCTTCACTAAAGCATTAGGAGGAAAATATTTTTCTGTGCTTTATGACGAGCTGAATATGATTGACATATATGCTCCAACTTGAGGAGGAGTGTTGAATATTTCCAAAGATTCGCTTAATTATAGGGATCATGATTGATTTAGATTAGCTTGATTTTAGGGATTGAGATTGATTGTAATTAATTGCATACCATAATTATAGGATCCTTTTTTCCTCGTTATGTATATAAATTGTTGTAACGAGGGTATGATATGTCTCTCGAATGTGTGAATAATCCGAGAGTATTCAGATGTAGTTTCTGATGCACTTCTAGGCTTACCACTGTATAGGCAAGTGGAGTATGTGGTCGAAGTGATTTTGAGAATAGTTTCGGTATTGAAGACCTCATACCGGGAGATAATTTTATTGGTAACAGTGTTGCTAAACACTATGGAAATTGGAAGAACGTAAGTTGCGATTATAGGAGAAGTTGGATGGGATATTTAATCTATCCCAGTATTCTTCTAGTGAAGATTCGGAACTCTTTGTTAAAAGAGAGATGAACCTTTGAGATTATGCATCGATTATCGATGATGGAATGCGGTAGTTATTGAAAATGAATATTCTTCATTGTGGATAGATGATATGTTTAGATCAGCTAAGGACACCTATGTATACTCTAGGGTTGGTTTACGACTGGAGTGTTGATATTGTAGTGACATGATATCATACGATTATCATTATCGTTGTGATGATTGATATATCATCAGAGTAGAGTAAAGAAGATGTAGGTGTGTAAAGACGACAATTTCATACTTGGTATGAATTTTATGAGCATTTGATTATGTTGTTAGACTACTTAACGATTTAGTCGTCCATGAATTTGAGAAATCGTGTATTCTGGACACGATTGAATCAGTTTGTGGTTGTTGGAGTTGTGTAACTTGGCCACTGTTGATGGTGGTAGTTGGAGTTACGCACTCGGCCACCGTAGATGGTGGTTTCCTTGTATGATTTGGTTATTACTGTAGATGTGGATAGAATGTTTTTAGCACTACTATACCACGGACTTGTTTGACCAAGAAGGTGATAGAAAGCACTTGGTCGGAAGCTTGTGAAACTAGTTTTCAGGGCTTAGACGATGGTTGACTTTTACATCAGTGTTAGTTAATCCTTCCGATGAGGATGGAAGGGTATTGTATGCAGATACATCATTTCAGAGAATGGAGCGAATCCGATACAGTTGCATGAGACGTATCTTATGCTTACGTCAGTTAAGAAACTATGAGATAAGCTATTATGCACGTGACGTGGGTTTAGCAGATATGATCTTGTGTAGTAGTTGTATAGAGCAGAAGTGCTCATGGAGTTTTGACTAGCTACTGGGCAGCTACTAGAGAGTTGCTGAAACACGGATAGTTGCAACAAGGGATATTGGTCGCTATAGTCTCCCAGGCACTTACAGAGTGTGTGGTGGAGTGGATTTTGGACGGTAGATGGACTTCTCTTGTGAGAAGATAATTTCCCATCTCAGATAATGATAATGGGTTCCGGAGTTGCAATAGTTTAAGGAAGAGTTGCAACAGAAAACACATCATTCGAGATTTGATATACATCCTGGTGGTACTCGGATGTACCGAGATTTAAAATGGTTATATTGGTGGAACGGTATGAAGAAAGACATTGCAGACTTTGTTGCTCGATGTTTAGTATGCCAACAGGTTAATGCTGAACATCAGAAACCTGCTGGATTGCTTTAGGAAATTCCGATTCCGGAATGGAAGTGGGAGCACATCACTATGGATTTTCGTTACGGGATCGCCTAGAACCCGTAAAGGACATGATGAGATTTGGGTGATCGTGGATCGACTAACCAAATCAGCTCATTTTCTGCCTATTCGTGGGACGGACTCGTTAGATCGTCTGGCAGAGTTGTACTGCCGAGAGATTATCAGGCTGCATGGAGTGCCTTTGAGTATCATATCTGATAGAGATCCGCGATTTACCTCGCGATTTTGGCAGAGTTGTCAGCAGGCCATGGGCACAGAGCTTCGGCTTAGTACAACATTTCATCCGCAAACAGATGGACAATTTGAGCGCACCATTCAGACATTGGAGGATTTGCTGAGATCTTGTGTTATGGATTTCGGAGGCGAAGACCTTTGGAATTCTTAGTAGTGGATCATGTATTCTTGCGTGTTTCACCTACGAAAGGGGTGAAACGATTTGGACTAAAAGAAAAATTAGATCCACACTATATTGATCCGTTTGAGATATTAGAGCGGATTGAAGGTGTAGCTTACAGGTTGGCTTTACCTCCAACACTTGCGGGTGCTCACAACGTATTTCATGTTTCTATGCTGAGGAAATACGTGCCACGTTCAGATTATGTTCTGAAGGAGGTACCAATCCCACTTCAGCCTAATGCATCATATAAGGAGATTTTGGTGCAGATCCTTGGTCATAAGGAACGCCGGTTGAGGAACAAAACCATCCGACTGGTAAAAGTTGGATGATAACATTATACTGATGAGGCTGTGGGAGCTGAAAGATACTATCCGAGCTCGGTACCCTCATCTGTTCACTTGAGGTATGTGGTAGTTTAAGAAATTTCTTGGATATATTATCGCATTTAAGTATGAAATTTGGGGACCAAATTTTTATTAGTGGGGGAGAATGTAAGATACCGGAAAAAAAATACTCCTTATTAATTAAGAAATTATCTTGTGGAATTTTTCAGAAGTTTTTAGAAATTTTTCTGAAATTGAATGGAGTTCATAAGATCGATTAGGAGGAAGTTTAAGGCTTAAATAGGTGATTGGGTTAGACTTGAGCTAGCTCAATCATTCGTCTGCTAAAAACGCCAACCCAAACCCGATCCTTCCGCTCTCCGCTTCCTCAACGCCGACTTTTCCTTCCTGCCGCTTTCTTCCTTCTCACGCCGCGACTTCTCTCTTTTCCTTCCTCTTCCCGATCCGCCTCCTCTCCTTCCCGCTTCGTCGCCGCTCTTCTTCTCAAGCCATCATACACGGCTACATCGCCGCCATCCATACCGCTTTTCCCGCGCACGGGCTATGCCACTGGGCCTTTTCCGCCAATGACGACGCCTCTCTCATCCGCGACCTCCTCTCCGACGACCTCAACACCGCGTGATTTCCCTCAATCGCAAGCCCTTTCTTCTCTTCCCAGTCGGCAGCCTTCCCTACTCGTCGCTGCCGCAGATTTGCTCCACCCGACCTCCGCCGTAGTCGACGTGGCAGCCGGTCTCCGCCGACCGCTCACTTCGTGTCACTCTCCTCCGCCTCCTTCACGGTGGTGAGCTCGCTCGGGACGCCGCACCCTATAAAGCCGGCGATCTTCCCTGAGGCACCGATCAAACACCGACCACGCTCTTCACCGTGAGGATTCCAGAGTTCGATCGTCACCATACCGCCTTCCTCCGCTTCGCTTCCTTCGACGGCTCGAACGCGATCCGCACGCCTCTATCGCGGACAATGACCACCACCGCGATCACCGCGACCACCCTAGGTAGTATGTTGCCTCTCGTCCCTTCATCGAGCATCGCCACAGAGCTCAGATCACCGCCCTCCGCACGACTCGTGGCCGCCTGGTTATCATGAGCCCACCAAGGTGCGAGCTCACTCGACGCGATAGCTAATGTCGCCGCTCTTACGCCGTGATTCGGATCACCAGTGTTTTCGATTTCGCATGGCGATCGGGTCAGAATGTTTCGATTCTGGGAAGGCATTTCTTCACTCGAGCGTCGAGGGAAACATGAATAGGATTTGCTTTTAGATCGGCCATGAACGGGAAGGCAAGGTCGTAAGTCGATGTTTCAAATTTCGTATACGATCAAGGTAGCTAATCTGATCGTGGTTTCACGGATGACGGTGAATAGAAGAGTGTTCTAGACGGGTCAGGAAGTCGAACGGCCGAGGTAAGGTTTAAATCGATCGATGATACTGTGATACATTTTGCAATTAAGGAGATAGGTCGTTGTCTTTAGTCGATCTGAATTGTTCATATCAGATTTTCAAATGTAGATCAAGAAAGCTATGCAAAGAAAGTTAAACTCGACTTCGATTAGTGATGACGCCAGACGCGACAACAATTAGGTAATTCCTACACAGTCGGGTAGTTGTTATTCATCTGATTTAGATGTATGATCATATTATATGATCATATTACCTTGACTCCAATCTTATTTACTCTTGCGCTTGATACTTTATTTTTGGCCTGTTATGCTCTATTGCTGTTATCATATCTCACTTCATCATGATTAGGAGTTACAAATATGATGTAAGTAACCTAGAATTGTTTAGTTAGGTGCAAATAGTAAAGTCCGGATGACGACTTGATTGTAAATTGGGCAAAAAGGTCATCTGTGGGTAGGTAATATCTTGATCGTAGGGTTAATTCTAATACCCTTAGGTTGCATGTTTACTACCGACCATGTATTGTGTAAATGATCAGGTGAATTGTACTTAGTGTGTCGCTACGGACCGGTGATCCTAACTTGTTATGATCAGTTAAGTACGACTTTCTGCAGGATAGAGAGTGCGTTGATCTGATTGGTATGACTCTCTGTAGAATAGAGAGTCTGTGGTGGATGTCTATTTGTATGATAGAGCATTCATGTCATTTGCATGCATGCTGGTGACATAGTCTCTCTTATGGTTGAGAGGTTGTCGATCATCCTGCCTCGCGATTACTCGTTGGAGGAGTGTCGGTGTGAGGAAGAAGCGATGTGGTGCCACGCTCTACCACTATAGGCGGTGGTAGTTGGATTTGCATCAGTAGTCTGCGTGTGGCACTCGACCACTCGTAGGCGATGGTATCGGAGTGGACAGCGAGGACCCCGTCGTATAAGCTTGCTCTTGGCGCTTATCTTTACTCGATCATGTGCCCACTCGGCCACTCGAGAGTAATGGTTGGTATTGAGTTAGAAGATTATCGTATCGAGCCAGAGGCATAGGGTCATGGTAGCTTTAGGGTGGCCGGCGTGACCATGCATCTTTGCATTCTGACTTATGACATTTTGCATATTGCCGTATATATACGTATATCGTGTATATATATATGGATGATTGTGATTATTATATATATATAGATCGATCTATATATATATCTTATTGTGATATTGTTGCATTTAATTGTCTTATGCTTGTTGCGTTTGGTTGTACATTATCTTAAATCATCTTTACCAGCGTTGTTATATGGTTGTGTCATGGGATCTTTATAATTGTTGGTTAGACTATTGCATTCTTGACGATGTTATGATGTTGTATGGTTTAGGCTGTTAGTGCGGGGCACGGATAATCGAACACATATTTTGATTATAAGCGAAGATCTGAAGTTAAGTTTATATCGTAAATCTCACAGCTAAATCAGTGTCTTGAAGAAAAATCTAAAGCTAGAGTGAAAGCTAGCGACACCGGAGGAAGCCAGCGGTGGTCAGGCGACACTCGAGTGACGGAGGCCAGAAGGAATCAGTGGAAGGCAGCGACACGATGAAGTGTCGAGTAAGCTTCGTGTGAGTGAGAGATGGTAAGGTGGTGTCCTGCATGCGGGGACGGCCGTAGTAGCGGCATCATTAAGACTTCTGTGGAAGGTTTAGGTCGAGATCGGACGGTTAAGGTCGCATTCTTATTTTCCGTCTAACCTCTTCACTGCGAGGAAGTGGCGGTGACGATCATTGCTGGGCGTTGGGCGATCGTGATGCTCGTCGATCGGTGATGGGAGGCGTTATTCGGTGATGGCGGCGAATCGGCCTTTGCTTAGGTCAAGCGGATAACGTTTGTGCGGCAGCCAGCGATAAAATTTATCTGACTTTGTGGTATTCGAAAGATGAGGAGCGTATTGAGGCGAAATCTATAAAAGGAGGAGGATTCGACTCGAACATCAGTTTAATTCTCGAGTGCTCCTCTGGCGTCAGCTCGACACCGTCATGCTTGAAGCCTTGGACGGCGAGTTCTGATCTTCTTCGTCGGCAGCAGCAACAAGTAACATATTTTGTTATTGTATTCTTGTTTTTATTTGCAATGAGATGAGGTAGGCTTGTTGCCTCATCCTCGTACTTTCGATTTTGTGTTCGTTGTCTCCTACCTCCAACGAGGAGGAGATGTCATAGTGCTTTGCCCTCCGTACGCGGTCTAGGACCGTTAAGGCCTTGGAGTAGCAACCGCTGGGTTGTGAACCAAGTAAAAATAAATGTGTCTTTTTACCTTTCCGCTGTGCGTACTCGTGTATCGAACGAACGAACGGAAAGATTTACGCTCGCTATTCACCCCCCTCTAGCGACGCTTCTCGATCCAACAATTGGTATCAGAGCGGGGGCGCTGAGATTTGGTGAAACCACCAATCTAGCACTTTTTGGTCTTCTTTTCGTATTTTTCGAGTCGCGTTCTTTTTAGTTTTTTTTTTCCCTCCTACACTACTAATCCAAGACGAAGTCTTGGTACGCTTCTTTTGGTTGCGTGTTTGCAAGTATTCTCTTTTGGAGTAGTCGACGGTAAAACGACCATAACTTTTCGCACAAGTGGATTCACAAAACGATTTACCTACCAAATCGAAGCTCTCTGAGAGATCTACATTTCTTACGAGGCTTTACCCTCGTAACAAGCTATTTCCAGCCCCAAAAACCAACGTTTAATACCCTTTTGGGGACATCGACGATCGTAAATTGTTAGTTTTTGTTAGTTTCTTATTTCTCTCATTTATTTCTGTTTATTTCCTATTATTTCCCGCACTACTAATCCAAGACCAAGTCTTGGAATTCTCTTTGGTTTTTATTCGTGTTTTGCAAGATACTTAATGGATTACATTGAGGGGTATAGCACCACCCGATCTCCGTTCTTCAACGGAAATGATTTCCATTATTGGAAAGGTCGGATGGAGTGTTTCTTGAAAATACAAGTCGAGACTTGGATAATAATCCAAACCGGCTTTGCTCTACCCACTAATGATCAAGGAGAGCCCTTGGATTTCAACAAGTGGACCAATGCGACCAAGAGCTAAATCGAAGTCGATGCAAGAGCAACCTAAATATTACAATACGGCTTGTCCAAGGAGGAACTCAACCGCATCGGACCATTCATTAGCGCCAAAGACCTCTGGAACAAATTGATTGATCTATACGAAGGGACGCCCGATACTAAAGTATGTAAAAGAGATTTACTTTTAAATAAACTGTACAATCTAAAGATGCAGGATCGCGAGACCGCCACCCAACTACATGCGCGGATCCAAGACATTGTCAATGGTCTTCACTCGATCGGGCAAGCCGTAGAGAACTGGGATCTTATAAGGTATGCTTTAAATGCTTTCCCTAGGACTACCTTGTGGGCATCCATGGTCGATGCCTACAAGGTCTCTAAGGACCTTTCGAAGCTTAGGTTAGACGAATTATTTTTCGAGTTTGAATTTCACGAACAGACTAACATGGTCCGGGCTGAGAGAGGTATTGCTCTACTTGCAGGACAAAGAAGCAAGCCACCTACTAGGCAAGAAGATGGACTCGAACCCGAAGACGAATCAGAGTCTGAATCCGAAGAGGTGGAAGCAATAGTGAACGTAGTACGGAAGATCATTCGGAGGGAAAGGAGGCTACTAAAGAACCCAAAGAGGGCACAATTCAAATCAAATCAAAAGAAGGCTTTCCATGCAACTTGGGACAACAGAGAAGACATAACTTACATGGCAAGACCGGAGGAGTTCGAGTCAGAGTCCGAATCCAAATCCAATTACAACACCGACTCCGAACTCGAGGACTACTTCGAGAAGCAACTCAAAGCCGGACCAAAAGAGAAAATTAAGGTTAGCCGCTCACTAATTCATACGCTTTACAATACAATTAAAATGCTTACAGGAAATTGACCAAGTCCGAGTCTAGGTTTGAGTCGTTACTTGAGGAGGTTGAAACCCTCAAGCAAGAGGCTACTCTAACCTCTTCAACTAGTCAAGTTCAAGAGGGAAACTCAACCCAAATTGAAAAACTTGAGGAGGAGAATTCTCTCTTGAAAGACCGAGTTCAAGAGGTCGAGGCTAGGTTGGAAAGGTTCACGTTGGGATCTAAGAACCTTAATCGATTACTTGGAACCCAAAGAGCCGTGTACAACAAAGCCGGACTCGGATTTAAGTCAAAGACTACGAATAGATCATATATGTCTATCGTAAATCGTAGTCATCAAAGAGTCCAAGCATGGTTCCCAAAGGTTTTACTGAACTCACACATAAGGACTAATAAGTATTGGATTCCCTAGGATCAAGTTCATTATTTGAATAGACCTTATTGGTTTAATAGTCCAGGGGGAGCTAACACTAAAATAGTATACCCGCTTACTTAACCATTGCATATTTTATTTTAGTTTTTAGAACGGTTAGATAGGGAAAATAGTTAGTCAACTCTTGACAATATAGTATCAGGACGCGGCGAGATGATAGTACGTTAAGGAAAGAAAGTCTTGTGTATTCGAACTAGATAAGGCGTATCTAGCTTGGTGCACTTGACTGAGTGGAACTAGCTGAAGCTACCTCGCCGTATCCTAAACTAGTTAGACCAGGAAGTAACCCTAAGTGACTTAAGTGATATTTTCTTGAATTTGGCTTTGACTAAGGAAGTGGTCGTTGTTCCGATCAAAGAAGGCCCCTGCGCCTCGCCATGACCTGGAAGCCAGTTTCTCGAAAAGTTACTTAACAATCTAAAGGTTAAATCTGAATCTAACCCAAGGTTGACTATTTCTAATTAATTTAAAATCATCTTACAAAACATATAAGGTGAACAAATTCTGAGACACATAGAATGGGTGAGATGTTAAGGATAATTGAAATATAACCTCTTCAAAATACTACTTATTTTCTCAACTATTGTACTTAACAACTCTTAGGCCAAAGTTTAGCGCCCCCTACATCTCTTATACTTCGTATATTTAACTAAGGGGAAAAGCAAACTAACCCTAAGGGTTATATTACAAACCTTTAGATTATTGGTGCAGAGGGACACACCTCGAACCAATCTATCTAACTACTGCTAGACGCATGTTTGGACTCATATTTTATTTATCTAGATGCATGCATATGCGGTATTGTTTTTAAAACCCCTATTTTATATAAAATCCCCAATATTCTTTTTTTATTTATGTCAAAAGGGAGAGAAGAGAAAAAGTTAAGGGGGGGAGTAACACAATTTAATTTTGAAAATTAAAATTTCTCTTTCAAAACTCACCTAGGGTTAAGGGGGAGTAATGACATTGATTATCTACTATACTTGTTTTATGCTTTAATTTCCCTTAACTTTGTATTGGTTTGCCATAGATAAAAAAGGGGGAGATTGTTGGTGCAGAGGCACCAGATAATCGAACCTGTATTTTGATTATGACAAAGACACAAAGTTAAGTTTATATCGTTATCTCACGAGCTAAATCGAGTGTGCAGAAAAGTACTAAGGCTAGAGCTGAAAGCTAGCGACACCCGGAGGAAGCCGCGGCGGTCGGGCGACACTCGAGTGACTTCGGAGGGAGCCAAAGGAATCGAGTGGAAGACCGGAAGCGAAAGCGACACAGTAAGTGTCGAGGTAAGCTCGTGTGAGTGAGAGATAGTAAGGTCGTGTCCTCTGTACGGGGACGACCGTAGGCAGCGATCCGACTAAGACTTCCTGTGGAAGGTCTAGGTCGAGATCGGACGGTTAGAAACCGTCGCATTTACCATTTTCCGTGCTAACCTCTTCGCAGGAAGTGGCGGTCGGGCATCGATTCTTTCGACGTTGGGCCGATCGATGCTATGCTCACCGATCGGTGATGGGAGGCATCGATCGGTGATGGCGAATCGACCTCAAGGCTTAGGTCAAAAGCGGATAACGTTTCGACGCACCAGCGATAAAATTTATGCAACTTCGTGATCGCATTCGAAGATGAGGAGACATATTCAGAGGCCAAAATCTATAAAAGGAGGGGAGGATTCCAACTCCAAACATCATCAAGTTTAATTCTCAAGTGCTCCTACAACGTCAAAGCTCCAACACCGTCATAACACCGACGCGACGACCAGTTCTGATCTTCTTCGTCGGCAGCAGCAACAAGTAACATATTTTGTTATTGTATTCTTGTTTTTATTTGCAACGAGGTGAGGTAGGCTTGTTGCCTCATCCTCGTACTTTCGGTTTTGTGTTCGTTGTCTCCTACCTCCAACGAGGAGGAGACATTATAGTGCTTTGCCCTCCGTACGCGGTCTAGGACCGTTAGGGCCTTAGAGTAGCAACCGCTGGGTTGTGAGCCAAGTAAAAATAAATATGTCTTTTTACCTTTCCGCTGTGCGTACTCGTGTATCGAACGAATGAACGAAAAGATTTACGCTCGCTATTCACCCCCCCCTCCCCTCTAGCGACGCTTCTCGATCCAACATAGACTAGATTTCCTGTTATATACATACATTGTGGATATGTGCTCAGGATTGGATAGGGGTAGCATAGCGGACTTTCAGGTATGTCTGCATTTTACGTTATTCATTTGGTTAGAAGGTATATGCATGTATATATTTATCATGCTGGTGTTTACCTGATGGTACCTGTAGATTTTTCTGTTGAATTACATGTGATATTTAATATATACATGTTTTTCCTATTACCTGCTGAGTTATACTCACCACCACGGACCCTGGATTTTTCTGTCGCCCAGGTAATAGGTAGAAGTCTTCGTGACGGCTTGGAGCACCGCTGGCTGGCATCGTCTCATCTCAACTCCGAGAGTCCGAGTTTTTGGGTTATCGTTGGTGTTTTGATATATCTTTAGTTTATTTGAGGATTTGTAGTGTTGGACACTATTATTGTTGTACCGTGCTTTCTGGTTTTGTTACGACATTTTCTTAGTTTGATGTTAGTCATACCGGTATGCATGGTGTGTGGTTTGTATTGTATCTGTGTTAATTCCGCTATGTTTTGTGTATTTGTTGTATTTACATTTATATGTTATGTTTATTATGGGCCCAAAGGCCTAGTATTAACAGGATATGTTGTCACGTACAGGGGAGATGCCGTTCGTTTGATTTTCGGTTCGGCATACTCTCGGGGCGTGACAGCTTGATTGGCATCAAGGGTGACACAGGTCATTGCATCACGTGCATACACTTTTACTATATGCCTTGCTTGTTGCATATGATTGTCATGCACATACAGGAGTTATTATGTAGGTTATTTTGGTAATTCTATATATGCTTGTATGGATGTATTTATTGTCAGCTTAGGTGATTTTGGTATGTACAGTTTCAGGTATGTATTTTTGTCGAGAAACTATACCAGCATGATTATTATTGTTACTCATAGTTTACTATGCATGACTATTAGATATCCGCTGAGTTTTACTCACTCCGTTGATATCTATTTTATTTCAGAATGAAGCCTTCCGGAGGGTCCAGTTGCCAATCCCCTGATCTGACAACTCTGTTATTTCCTTTTCAGTTTTCCGCATTTTTATCACTAGAACTCTATGTTTTAAACTTGTAATACTTTATACTCGTGGTTGTTTTGGTGGTACTTGATTATGTCTTTATGGACTTTTTGTTCGATTTGTTTTGGTTATATGTGTGATTGTGTATTCTTGCTCAGATGGCAGAAGAGGTAAGTCTAGAGGTTTTAGGCTTCTTATTTATTTTGGTTGTTGGCCTGAGACCCATATATTATATGTATTGTGGTGTTTTATGTTTCGGCCATGTTGGCCGATGTATAGTGGGCCGTGTGAGCCTTGTATACAAGTTTCAATTGTTCGCAGTACAGGAGAGGTGCTGTCCGATTTTCGTCGGACAAGTACCCCCTCTCGGTGTGTGACAATTTATTTGGTATCAGAGCCTAGATTCCGAGTTACTAAGGGTTTTTGGGTTTTCGAAGTTCGCCATGTTTGGTAGGTCAACCTATGCATTTTCAGATTTTTTTATGGATTTCCGTCGATTTGGCGTTTCGGACATTTTGGAGTCACATTTCGACAAGATCGTATTGGGGACTTGGCGGTGACAGGACATCTCCAGATGGCTAACAGGTGAAATTATTGATTTTCTATCTGTAGTAATACTTGGATAATAATTTAGCAGATATGAAACGAGGTGGGCGTGCTCTTGCGCCGAGACGTAGTACAGGGCGGCCACGCAAGAGGACATTGAGATCTACTCAGTTGCCAGAAAGATCTACGGAGAATGAGCTTGTCAATCAGGGTCAGACTTCACATGGTGTCGTGGTGTAGTTAGTTATCACATTCATTTATTTCTCGGGCATTTTTGAGAGAGATTGGTAGACTACCCACCCTTAGGTCACAAAGATTGATGGTATCTCTGCCCTCTGGAGATAAATTAGAAGTCACCCAAAAGGTTAGAGGATATCCATTAGATTTTGACAGCGTTATACTCCCGGTAGATTTGTTGGTTCTCGACATGATCGAATTCGACATCATACTTGACATAGATTGGCTAATAGTGTATCATGCCACTGTGGATTTCCAGACGAGGGTGGTTACGTTCTATCCTCCTAACCAACCCTCGTGAGATTTCATTGGCACCAGAAACGATGGTATATCGACCGTTTCTGCGATTCAGGCTCAGAAGCTTTTATCACACGGCTGTCAGGGTTTTCTATTATCATTGATCAACGCCGAGGATAGTGGTGACTCTCAGATCTCGGACATTCCTATCGTCCGAGAGTATTCGGATGTCTTTCCAGAGGAGTTACCAGGCCTGTTTCCCAGAAGGCAAGTGGAGTTCACAATTGAGTTAATTCCGGGGATGACACCGGCATCGAAAGCTCCTTATCGTATGACACCGAAAGAGTTGGATGAGCTAAAGATCCAACTTCAGGAGCTTTTGGACAGAGGTTTTATCTGCCCTAGCATATCTCCCTGGGGTTCTCCTCGTAAAGAAGAAAGACGGTTCGATGAGATTATGCATCGACTATAGGCAATTGAACGTCGTCATCATCAAGAATAAATATCCCCTGCCACGTATTGAGGACTTGTTTGATTAGTTCAGAGGTACGTCAGTGTATTCTAAGATTGATCTGTGGTCCGGATATCATCAGCTAAGGGTCAGAGATTCGAATGTTCAGAAGACAACATTCCGTACCAAATATGGGCACAATGAGTTTTTGGTAATGCCATTTGGGCTTACCAATGCTCCGACAGTATTTCATGGACTTAATGAACCGTGAATTTATGGATTTCCTAGATCGGTTCGTCTTTGTCTTTATTGACGACATTTTAGTCTATTCTGGTTTCGAAGAGGAACACGCACAACATCTTCGTATTGTCCTAGATAGGCTCGTATAACTATACGCGGTTCAAGAAAAGCGCATTCTCGTTACCCCGGTTTTCTCGACACGTGGTTTCTAGCAAAGTATTTCAATCGATTTCGTAAGATCGAGGCTATCACTAGTCGGGAGCAATCAAATCGGTTTAGGAGGTTCGCAGCAGCTTAGGCTTAGGATATTACGCATACTCATTGAGGATTTCTATCATGCATGCCGCCGACACGCTTACTAAGAAGGGCTGAAGTTCACGTGGTCAAAGGCCCGCGAGACAAGCTTTCAGAGTTAAAGAAGAGACTGTGTCGTGACGATTCTCGTATCGCATTAGCGAAGACGGTTTCTTCCTTTACACCGATGCGCCTCTCCGTGGTTTAGGTGCAAAGATCGATGCAGCACGGCAGGTGGTCTCTTACGCTTCGCTAATCAAGGAGCATGAGAAAACTACCCAAGATACATGATCTAGAGTTACCGCTATTATTTTTACTCTCAAGATTCGAGGCATCATCTCAGATGGTATTACATTCGAGATTCTCACCGATTATAAGAGTCTCAAATATCTATTTACATGTATGAACTCAATCTCGACAGAGGAGATGGATAGAGTTCCCAAGGATTACGATGCACCATTAGCTACCACCCAGGAAAGTCAATGTGGTCGCTGATGCACCTAAGTCCCGAGGACTTTAGCTCATACCGAAGTTTTAGTCACGGATTCGATTTAGTGGTTTCTCCGAGTTAGCCTCGAGGAGCAGGTGGACCAACAGAGCAGGCATTCTTGTTACCATGGTCAGCTCACCATCTATCAGACGATAGTCCGAGAGGCTCAGCCGATCAAGACTTATAGCTTCATCAGCCGATAACCTCCGATGTAGATCGAGTTCACCGGAGACGCATAAGGGTATTATTTATTTCGACAGATTATGCGCACTTCTGCCTCACCCTAAGCATGGAGGAGTTACTCAGGAGGCTCATCGCTCTCGATTCATGATCCACCCAGCGGAACCCGTATGTATCGAGATTTAAGGTGTTTCAGATTGTGGAACGATGAAGAAAGATATCGCAGATTCGTAGCTAGATGTTTAGTTCATTAACCTGAAGGCCGAGCACCGAGACCACCAACTACTTAGAGGATTCTTATTCCATGGATTTCTGGTGGGTCCGCTTAGACACGACGAGGCCACGACGCGATTTGGGTAGTCGTTGACCGATTAACCAAATCCGCACACTTTTAGCGATTCTAAGACCGACTCTGGATCGTATTTACGCAGTTATATCACGAGATTATCAGATTGCATGGTGTTCCTTTGAGCATTATATCAAATAGAGATCCCCAATTCACGTTCCGGTTATGGCAGAGTGTACAGTAGGCCTTAGGCACACAACTCCGTTTTAGTACAACATTCCATCCGCAGATGACGGATAGTCCGAGACCATCTGCACTCAGAGGACTAGCCGAGGTCCTGCAAGCATGGATTTCGGGCAATCGGGAGGACCACTCGCCATTAGTGAATTTCGCTTATAACAATAGCTATCATTCTGGCCATCTAAACGGCACCGTCAAGCATCAGATGATAGACAAGGTTCGACACCCACCCTTTAGAGGAGGTGGGAGGTCCACTAGTAGACACCATAGAGCTCAAGGCGAGGCGAGTCGATCCGCACATCGACGGTAAGGATGACAGAGGCGCAGGATCGTCAAAAGAATTATGCCGATCGGAGATGGAGACCTCTGGAGTTCTCTATTAGTGACCATGTAATCTTGCGAGTCTCACCCACGAAAGGGGTGAAGAGATTTGGCCTCCGTGGTAAGCTAGCTCCAAGGTACATTGGTCCTTTCGAGATTTTGGAGAGGATCGGAGCAGTCGCTTACCGCCTAACGCTACCACCGTCCTTGGCTAGTATTCATGATGTGTTTCATGTGTTCATGCTGAGAAAGTATGTGCCAGACCCTATACATATTCTGTCAGATGTGTCAGGTTCCATTCAACCTGACACTACTTACGAAGAGGTTCCGATATGGATTCTGGATTACAAAGAATGACAGTTGCGGAATAAGATTGTGCGACTTGTTAAAGTCAGGTGGAGTCACCACACCGATGAGAAGGCTACTTGGGAGCTTGAGGAAAAGATCTGAGCTTAATACCCCCACCTGTTTACTTAAGGTACGTGAAATATACTTTCAGTACTTGTGCTACTTGAGTGTGCTATCTCTTACTCATTATACATTTGAGTGGGAAATTTGGGGACCAAATTTTTATTAGTAGGGGAGAATATAATATATCGAAAATAATAACATTGGGTTATTAGGAAATTACCTTATAAATTTTTTTGGAATATTTAAAATGTTATATGATATTTGAGATAATAGATTAATTTAATCAAGGGGTTAATTTATTAAACCCTAAGTTTTATTTCCTAAGATTTAAATAGGATAAAAACCTAGGTTTTAATTTCCTTAACCTTTTTCACTCCTCCCGATCTATATTATTTCCTAGCCGCTCCTCAATCTCCCCGATTCTTCTCTTCTCGCATTGCCCGATCACCGCTTTCCTCTAGCTTTCCCTATCGACTTTCTCGCTGCAGATAAGCATGGGCGAGGCGAGCCGATGTCGCTTTCACCAACGCTTCCTCACCGCCATCGAACGTGTTGGTTCGAACTCCATCGCAAGTTACCCGAGCCTCCTGCTAGTCGTTCTCAAGGCAACACCGAACGACAACTTCGTGGCTAGTAATGCCTTCTTCTCTCGCAGGCCTCCGACGTCAGGCGCTGGCCACGCCAAGGCTAACTCTAATCCTGCTCCTTGTCTATGATATCCACGTGACGCTCATTGAGGAGCACAGATGTAGACGGCGGTGAAACGAATCCCCTCGTATTCTCCATCTTCGTTTTCCTCTTCCTCGGAAAGAGGTATAGAGCCCAAAATGTTGGAAAATTTCCTTCTTTTACACAGATCCATAAGGAGGTTGGTGGGTGTTATTCCATAATAAGAGTGTTGGTTCAAGAATTAGAGCATAATGCTAAATTCGCCTCTTTCAACAAAAGACTAGGATATCAAGAAAAGTAGAAGATGGATGTCAAATTTCACATGCAGAAATTGCCGTAGATGAAAATTTGAAATTTAGCGCCATGACTAAAGATGAGTCATCAGTTCCTGCGAAGTTGGTAATCGAAGCAGATTCTTCACAAACTCCTCCAGGAGATTCTGTAGGCTTCCAAACAGAGATCAACACCATTGACTCTTCCCAAGACACACCTAACCATAAGGCAGTTACTCTGGGACAGATATGGAGGACTTGCAATCTATGATTTTGATCTGGAGATGGTCTCTTAGATGCAAATATAAACAATACGATTCACGTATCAGGATGTGGATACGAGGCCGGTCCACGGGCGTAAAGATAGTTGGTGTTCTTCATAGCAGGCGGGTATCTTCGACTTATCTTCTTTTAGATATTGTCATATTACTGTGCATCGTTTACTATAGCTAGTAATAGTTTTCAATGTTTATAACTGCCCTGGTATGTCACTACCTAGTACGTGTTGTAGCCTTTTCATATGCTTATTATATTGATGCTCTATCACTTTGATACTTATCATTTGTTTATTCGATAATCGTAGTAGTACATACCGGGCATCAATAATAACGGATATACTCAGATGTACATGACTTACGACTTAGTTATTCGATACGGCTCCTATCGTACATACCATGTAGCCAGAATTTAATCGACTGTGTATCACGACATTAGTGATACACCATCTTGCATTATCAGATGATCGACGATCATCGACTTTCTAGAGGTGATACTACTTGGTAGTTAAGCCCATCGTCAGTTACATTACCTACACACAACCACTCGTGAGTTTGTCAGTGTCAGTCCTTAGTGTCAATCATGAGATGATTGATTAGAGATCATGTGTATCATATTTCATTAATAAAAGACAAGGATTGTTTATTATATTTACTTTATGCATGTGCCAGCTAAAATAAATATAATAATGCCCTTGAATAGTAGGTTCTAATCTACAGTTTATCAATTGGTATAATTGATTATAAGAAGCTGTAGAAAACACTATTCTTAATATTCCTAGTCAAGTATTAATATATAAGGGCAATATTAATACATTGAGACTAGCATGTAGGTCAATGGATGACTTGATCTCACAAGTCATGGATATGTGATATCACATTGACACATGGGTATATATATTGGAGAATATATATACCGAATCGAAGCCATGAGAAAGTATCATGATCGTTATACGAGTGTCATATACTTTCTCACGAACTATCGTATGAATAGTCCTTAGACCAAGTCACTACGTCACGGTTCCCTACATAAGGAGTTATGTACTTTGGTATCGCCTAACGCTACAATCAGTAGCTGCACTATAACGGCGATCACCGGGTACGAATAATTACGCGGAGGATGTGAGCGATGTAGATGCTGATCTATCCCTCCTATACGACAGAGTGATATCTTTGGCCTCTTGATAGAGTAGGACCACGAAATGCATGGTCATGCTCAAATGAGTCAATATGAGATATTGAGCTCATTTGTTTGAGTGAGTCTACTTGGGGATCAAGAAACATAAAGATCGATAAAGGGGATGACACGGTTTATGCCTCATTGATCGATCTAAGATATCGAGAGATGAAGGACACCGCCATACATGATAATAGTCAATAAAAGGTCATTTGATCTCGACGATCTTATAACTGGGTAGAATGATGACATTAGATGTCATTATCATGTATGTATCTAAAATGGTTTTAGATACATTGCCAACATTACAAGAGCCTATAGGATCACACACAAATGACATTCTGTTTTGGAGATGGTTTCTTTTAGTTGGACTAAAAGGACAATTGAGCATGTGGCCAAGATTTGAGTTAGACTCAAACTGGTTAAACTTGAGTTAGACTCAAGTTGAACCATGAAAGATGATTCATCATCATGCATGATTAATATGGGAATACCAAGAGTCTTGGTATTCATGATGAGAATTCATAAAAGAGAATACCAAGGGTCTTGGTATTAAGAGATGTCTTTATGAGGAGATAATGACATTGATGGCTTGAGCATAAAATGGGTTTTGTGCTCAACGTGGATGAGAAGGTGTGGTTCTTGTGTTTTGGGCGTGCAAGCAAAAAGGGCCAAGAGAGAAAGTGTTCTCTCATCTCCTCCTTCATCTCCTTCTTCTTCCAAAAGAGTTCTTGGCGTTTTGCTAGGGGTTGCTAGTACAACGTGACTCCAAAGCTAGTGTGGGTGTCAGTGTGGATACCATAGATATACGGTTACCCTTACCGTCAGACGAGATCCGATTTGGAAAAGCAAGATTGCGAAGGGCACGCACCGGGTATATTCCTCCTCTAGATAAGATCTAGACTAGATTAAAGAAAACGATTTATATAGTTTGCATGGATCTCCGTGGATCCTAGATAATTATTGTTTCACTGGCCAGGCGGCGTATTACCCGCGATGTCAGAACATCGATCCGAGTTTTCCCAACAAAGTTAGTGGTATTTCAGGAGAGTGTGTGTAGTTGCTCTGTCAGGGCTCCACGGTGGTCACTCAGGATATTGGTATTGCGACGTGGAGCATGCAGATCCTCCTTCACGCGTGAGACGAGAAGACGAGATGAGATGATGTCTCCATATATATACACGGGTAGAGGGTGATACTCCACCAACATCCCGACTCTGACACATAAGCGTAGTGACGACAGTAAATATTACAACTCTACCACTCACTCACCACACACATGACTGCCTGGCTCGACCGCATCAGCGCATACAGTCATCGTGATCACGATATACGCTTACTATACATTATTGTCAGACTTTTGTTGCTGATACATCATTGTCATACACATACAGGAGATATTATGTAGGTTGTTTTAGTGATTCTATATATGCTTGTATGGATGTATCTATTATCAACTTAGGTGATTCTGTTATGTACAGTTTCAGGTATGTATTTTTGTCGAGAAACTGTACCAGCATGATTATTATTGCTACTTATAGTTTACTATGCATGACTATTAGATATCCGCTGAGTTTTACTCACTCTGTTGATATCTATTTTATTCAGCATGAAGCCTTCCTGAGAGTCTAGTTGTCAGTCCCCTGATCTGACGACTCCGTTATTTCCTTTTCAATTTTTTGCATTTTTATTACTAGAACTCTATGTTTTAAACTTGTAATACTTTATACTCGTGGTTGTTTTGGTAGTACTTGATTATGTCTTTATGGATTTTTTGTTCGATTTGTTTTGGTTATGTGTGTGTGGTTGTGTATTCCTACTCAAATGGCAGAAGAGGTAAGTCTAGAGGTTTTAGGCTTCTTATTTATTTTGGTTGACCTGAGGCCCATATATTATATGTATTGTGGTGTTTTATGTTCCGGCCATGTTGGCCGATGTATAGTGGGCCATATGGACCTTGTATATAGGTTTTAATTGTCCGTAGTACCGGGGAGGTGTTGTTCGATTTTCGTCGGACAAGTACCCCCTCTCGGGGCATGACAAACACCCTAAACTAACTCTCCAAACTATAGTTCAATTATAGTTTAAATAAAATCAATTAAAATTTAATAAAATTATTTTATTAAGCTAAAAATATTTTATAAATTATTTTAAAATTTATTTTATTAATTTATATATTATGAATAATAATTTTATTATTATTAAAATTTATTTTATTTTTTAATCCTATTTAATCGAAATTAATTTTATTATTATAATTAATTTTTGAATATTTTTTCTTTTTTATTTTTTTTAAATATTTAAGTTAAAAATTTCATTTTTAATTTATGTATTTTATATTTAAAAATTATCGAAATTTATCGATACAACACGATACAATATCAGAACTGTATTGTTCTGATCGTGAACCGAAATCTCGATACAGGTCAAGATTTTAAACCTTGTTTATAATAGTTATCGAAAAGAACCAAGATGATGATTTCATTTCTTACAGATGTAAAATTGTAGTGCCCAATTGCATTCTTTTCATCGTGATTGTAAGAAAAGAGAAGAACCAGATTCAATTATTCGCCTAGGTGGAAGTAACAAATTTACAAATGATATATTACTCAGGGAAAAATCACAAACATCCAAAATAATGATAATGAAATACAAAGATCTTTGTAATACAGTTGCTGCATATCTTTACAAATGTGGCAGTATGTAACAAGCACAAGAGATGGGTATAGAAGAAAAAATCAAATTTACCTTCACATTTACTGGCTTGCGATGAAATGCCATTTCAGACATAAGATCATAAACAATAGGATTTTGCTCAATGCCTTCCATTGACATTCCAACCCCAACCTTGAGTCAAGAAACTTGTCAACAAGTATAGAAAATCATAGTATATCAACTAAAGAAATAAGAAAAAAAATGAGATCATCCAATGCATTAGAAGAATATAGAAATACAACTAACCATGGTTGAATTTTTGCTTATTCGAGCTTCAATAGGTCCCAGTGCAACGGAATCCAGAATACCATACATCTCAATATTTCCAGCAAAATTATGTAACATACACCTGCAAAAAATTTGAAAGAAATCCTTGCAGGTTATTTTTTCAATAAAAAGGGAAGAGTTACAAATTATCCTGCTAAAATTAACAAAATTCAATCAAAAGAGAATTAAGGAACTTTCCAGATATAGGGAACACCATAAAATTGCTCTGAGGTGAACCATATTGGTTTTACTTCCGCGAACAGATCAAGAACTACCATGCGACCAATTGGAACTGAATGAAGGAGAGCCTATGCACCAAAAAAAAAGTTAAATATGAGAGGAAATGCTAGAATTTTAAGTATGGAAGGAAGAGGTAATACTTAGAAATAATATCTAGAATATGCAACAGATTTGGATTACCAATATACTTTAGTATGTACATGCTCTTGTAATGTTAGGCAGTAATTGTATTTTGCTTACCTGGTGTTTCTCTCTATTATAATAGTTTTGATACTAATAAAGCTGATTCAGAATCTCTGCATAAATGCAGAGAGAAAACAATGCAATTAAATGATAGTTAATGGTTTTGTGATCAACAACAAATATTTTTGCAAATGACATTGCATGAGCAAATTAACAAATTGAAACTTGACGGGACTGCAAGTATATTTTTTTCCCCCTTCATTTATTGGAAATACAGAGGCTAAGAAATAATTGATTCCAACACTGAACCATCAGTACTTGGAATGTATTGACATGAGTGTGCATTAAGTAGTCACACCAATGAGTGTGCATTAAGTAAACTTTAAGATAACATTCACTTGTCTACGTTGAAAATGCTAGAAAGGATAACACGTTCTAACAGAGGGTAAGATGTTGAAAGAACATTTTGTCAATAAACCTAAATAAGCAGGTAGAGGTAAATGTTACCTTCATCTGAGGGGGCTTCCAAAATGGATCATATGAGAATAACCAACCCTGTGAAGTTTTAATAACCAAAATTTTATTTAATATCTATATTTGTTGGGAATAAAAAAGAGTATAATGGAGTCATTTCCTAATAGTCTATGCATTTGAAGCGTGCATAAAAAACCACAAGGTGCAACAACATGACATTCTATATTTAAATCCTACAAATGCTAGTACAGAAAAACACATTCCAGTGATGTCAATCCACATGTTGGGATCAGGCTTAGTACAATTCAGATAATGCATGGGTGGGTGGGGGGTGGGAGTAAGAAAATAGAAAGTCTACATTAAACCATTCCACACAGCTTATGTTTTTTGAATATGAAGAGACACATCAAATTTTAACAATATTGGTCCAGTTTAAGCACATCAAAACATGATGAGGAAAAAATAAAAGTGTCTATGAAGAGACACATTAAAATTTAACAATATTGGTGCAGTTTAGTGTAAATCTATACGAGGAAATCTGGTATAAATCCAAGTATGGGAAGCAGCTAGAGTTAGAAATAACTAATTCTATTTAAACTTAGACATAAGACTAATATGTGCTTGACTCAGTAACTTCTGTTAAGGTGAAAAACAGTTTCTACCATGCCTAACTTAGATATAGTAACAAAGCAATAAGCCAATAATAGGCTTGATAAATGTGTTGAAATTTGTTCTTTCAAAGAAGAGTAGTGTGTTAATCTTCTTATGGTCATATCTGCATTGCGGATGAAGTGGTACTCCACCTTAGTGCATTTATGGAACACTGTATATTATCACAGTAGATGACTTCTTGATATTACAACAACAACAAAGCCTTGTCCCACTAGGTGGAGTCGGCTATATGAATCCTTCTACGCTATTGGACTCTATCCCCTACTATATCATCATCTATATTTAAATAAATTTTATTATGTTTATTGTTGCTAACCAAGTTTTTTTTGGTCTTCCTCTTCCTCGTTTGATGTGTATATTTGTTATCGTTTCACATCGCCTAACTGGAGCATTTATTGATCGTCTAAATATATGTCCGTACTACCTTAAATGCGTCTCTCGGAGCTTTCATTCAATAGATGCAATACCAATTTTTTCTCTAATGCTCTCATTTCTTATTCTGTCCATCCTCGTATGTCCGCACATCCACATTAACATCCTCATCTTTGTAACTCTCATCTTTTGCTCATGTGCTCGAGTCGTAGTCCAACATTCAGCATCATATAACATAGCAAGTCTAATCGCCGTTTTGTAGAACTTCCCTTTAAGTTTTAGAAGCATTTTACGATCACATAAAACACCCGACGCTTTCTTCCATTTCAATCATCCTGCTTGTAGTCTATATAAGATGTCTCTCTTAATCCCTCCATCATCTTGGAAAAATGATCTTAAATATTTTAAGCTCTCAATTCCAGATAACTCGTCATCTCCTATCTTAACACTTGTCTCATTACGTCTAATATTGCTAAACTTAAATTCCATATATTCTGTCTTTACTCTACTAAGCTTAAAAACTTTCATTTCAAGTGTTTCCCTCCAGATTCTAGTTTAACATTTACTCCTTCATGTATCTCATCTACCAAAATAATATCATTTGCAAACAACATGCACAGTACTGTGTCTTGAATGTGTCTAGTGAGTTCATCCATGATTAGTGTAAAAAGATAGGGATTTAAAGCTGATCCTTGATGTAACCCTAGCTTTATTGGAAATGCTTTAGTTAATCTGCCTGAAGTCTTCATTCTGGTCGTTACTTCCTCATACAAATCCTTAATTAGTTTAATATATGTTACACTAACACCTCTTTTTTCTAAAATTCCCCATATAATTTCTCTTGGAACTCTATCATAAATTTTTTCTAAATCAATAAATATCATATGTAGATCCTGCTTTTGCTCTCTATACTTTTTAATTAGTTGTCTGAGAAGATGTATAACTTCTATTGTTGACCTTCCTGGCATAAATCCAAATTGATTTTCGAGAACCGTGGTCTCCTTCCTTAATCTTTTTTCTATTACTCTTTCCCAAAATTTTACGGTATGACTCATTAGTTTAATACCCCTATAGTTTTCACAAGTTTGTATGTCTCCCTTATTCTTATATAAGGGAATTAAGATACTTATCCTCAATTGATCAAGCATCCTTTTTGTTTTCAATATCATGCTAAATAATTTTGCAAGTCATTAAATACTTTGTTTTCCTAGACACTTCCATACCTCTATCGGAATATCATATGGTCCAACGGCTTTTCCATTTTGTATTCCATTTAAAACTTGTTCTACTTCTGAAATTTGAATTCTACGATAAAAATTTAAATTTCTATACTCATTTGACCTACTTAAATTACCTAAATTAAGTTGGTCTCCTAAACCTTCATTAAAAAGTTGATGAAAATATCTCTTTCACCGCTCTTTTATTTCTTCATCATTTACTAGTATTATATTGCATTTATCTTTAATACATCTTATTTGATTAAGATCTTTTGTCTTCCTCTCTCTCACTTTAGTTATTCTATAAATGTCTTTTTCCCCTTCTTTTGTATCTAATTTTCAATATAACCGTTCAAAAGTTTCAGTCTTAGCTTCATTCACTGCTTTCTTAGTTTCTTTCTTAGCTATTGTATATTTTTTTAAATTTTTCTTATTTTTACAAATATATAATTTCTTATATGGTGTTCGTTTTTCCTTGACTTACTCTTGCACTTTCTCATTCCACCACCGAGATTCTTTACTTGGTGGTGTATGCCCCTTTGATTCACCGAGTACACTTTTGACTACTATTTTCAATTTTGATATCATCTTATCCCATGTCGTATTAGGGTCACTGTATATTTCATCTAGTACTTGTACTCCTACCTTCTCTTCGAATATATTTAGTTTCTCATCCTTTAACTTCCACCACTTACTTCTAGGAGTCGTGTATATTTTCCTTCTATTAATATTATATTTGAGACGTATATCAAATACTATTAATCTATGTTGAGTAGTTAAACTTTCTCTAAAGATGATCTTATAATCTTTACAAATCTTTCTATCTCTCTTCCTAACCATAAAAAGTCAATTTGTGATTTATTATTTCCACTTTTGAACGTGACCAAGTGTTATTCTCTTTTTTTAAAAAATGTATTAGCTAGTATAAGATCATATGCTATTGCAAAATCCAATATAGTTTTACCTTCTTCATTTCTTGTTCCAAACCCATAACCTCCATGTACCCTCTCATATTCGTCATTTTTCACTCTGGCATGCCCATTTAAATCACCTTCTATTAAAATCATCTTATTTGACGGAATATTTTGTAATACTTCATCTAAGTCATCCCAAAACCTTAATTTAGTATTTTCATCTAATCCTATTTGAGGTGCATATATACTAATTACGTCATAGTTTCTTTCTCAACTGCTATTTTGAGAGCCATAATTCTATCCCCCATTCTAATTACTCTTACAACTTCATCCTTTAACGAACTATCTACAATAATACGCATCCTATTTTTTATTTTACTCTTTTTTGTATACCATAACTTAAAATCCGAGTTCTCTATTATCTTTGCCTTCTCACCTACCCATTTTGCCTCTTGTACACATACAATATTAATTTTTCTCCTAATCATCGTATCTACTATTTCCATTATTTTACCAGTGAGGGTTCCTATGTTCCATGTATCAAATCTTAGACTATTAGTTTTTCTATAATATTTGTTCTTACCCAATCTATAGTGTGAGAACTCTTGCTTATTTAACACTACACCCAAGTTCTCATAGAGATGTAGCGGTCCTTGCCGATACGTTGCATTCGGACCCTACAACGCGAACTCTTGCATATTTTTCACTACACCCGAGTTCTGAAAATATAACGGTCCTTGCCGAGACATTACAGTCGGACCCTGTAATACGTTCTTTCTGGGGAACAACCTAGCATTAGCATAATAGTTTGATTCATGGTTTTAAAACTCGAGTCGTTTTCAAACGGGATAAACGCATCTGGTCCGTGTTGGGACGAAACACGGTAGCCGAAAAATCTCGCGATGACGGGTTCACGCGCGACAGAAGGGTTCACGCGCGATCGATTAAAAATTCGTTCACGCGCGATCGATTAAAATTCGTTCACGCGCGATCGATTAAAGATTGCGTGAGTTATATAAAAACCTGTTTCGCAGCGAAGGAGCAAGAATGAGCGCAGAGCGAGCAATGGCGCGGCGCGAACGCAATGGCGGCGGCGCGTAGCGGCGACCTGTGTACGATTATGCATTATTTCGCCGATCGCGGCCGACGGCGATCGCGATCGAAGCGCGATCACAGAAACGCGATCGCGATCCGCCATCCCAGCGCGATCGCCATCGTGGCGCGATCCGCCATCGCGCCGATCGAGCGTAAACGCGATCGCAATCCGCCGCCCGCTGATCCGCTTCGATCGCCGATGGCGATCGCGATCCCGAGCGATCCGCGATCGCGTTAATCGCGCGATCGCGCTTCGATCGGAATCGCGATCACAGAAACGCGATCGCGATCGGTGATCGCGGCGCGCGCAGCGGATCGATCTCGGGGATCGGTGATCGCGGCGGAGCAGCCGAGCGCGATCGCGATCACCATCGCGATCCGTGATCACGGCGCAGCGGATCGATCACGATCGATAATTAAACGATCGCGATCAATATATATTAATATATTAATATATAAATAATTAATATAAAAATTATAATATAATTATAATTAAATAAATTATTAATTAAAATTTTATTAATATTATAAAATAATTAAACGGTAAAATTTAATTAAATTAATTATTAATTAATTTATATTTTTATTTAAAATTATAAAATTAAACAAATAAAAAATATTTTAATTAAATTCTAAATTCAATTTATAATTTATTTAAAATTACATCTTTAATTATTTTTAAAAATTAATAAAATTTAAAAAAAATGAAATAATTTTAGAATTTTATAAAAAATTAAAATATTTATATTTTAGAAATTTTAAAATTTTTCTGGTATATATATAATTTTAAAATATAATATAAATTATATATTAATAATATATATAAATTACAGTATTTAATATAATTATTATATTTTATAAATTTTAATATATAAATATATCAGTATAATTATAAACAATTAATAGCTCATTTAGATAATTATTATATATAAATTAATATTTTTATTATTTTATATTAAAAACAAAATAAATATAAATTATAATAAAAATAAAAAATATTTAATTATTAAAAATATCTAATAATATATATATTTTTATTTAGATAATATTTTTTTGAATAATTTAATTGAAGATGTATTAATTGATCGAGAATGACCGAGACTAAAACGATAAATTATATAATTTTTATTTTAAATTTTTAATATTGTAATTATGAATATTCATCAGTGAATTATTTTTAGTATTTTTTAAAATTTTATAATGCATAGGTAGTAAACACACCAAAACAACATTCTTGTGATCCAAATTGAGATACGTACATCGATTAGAAAATCGATTTCATTGCAATGTTTATATTGCGATATGATTGGGCGTGGCGGTGGAGCTACACGCGATAAAACAACATCTTCGGTGGATATCCGGATGTTTCTAGATGTTCACAAGTTCCGATGGAATTCGTCGTGCGATAAACAGAACTTGATGAGAAAAAGAATCAAGTATAAGCAACAACAACAGAAAATTTTCGATGGCGAGCTTCAAGCACCGTTTATGATGAATTTGAAGGTCGTGGTGAAGATGTAAATGAAGAAGAATTTTACTCTTTCGCTTAGAACTCAATACGCATATGATGAACATATGCGATATGGTGGCAAAATAATTGGTGCTAGTGGTAGTGGCTCATTGGTGCTAGTGGAAGTGGCTCGGTAGTGCAAAGAACACTAGAGAGAACTACAAGTGCTCGCGTTCTTCAACAAAACCGGTATTAGTCGTTTCTTTCCTTCTACATCACGGCGCGATTGATATTCGCGATGTTGATCCATTGCATTCTCGGACTAAGCTAGTAAACAAACTAGGATTGATGATGCTTATACAAAAGAAGAAGAAATCAATCGCCAAAGTATTGCTAAATTTTCATTTTAATCGAATTCCTTCCAACGTGGCAAATAACATACTACCGCAGCGTGGTATCTAACATCCAAAATGTGGTCCTCGGTATTCAACCTCCATTGCCGTGCATTTAAATTTGGTCCATATTTAGATGAGCAGTGGAGAAATTAAGACTTGGATTCTATCACGCGAAGCGATGGAACTTATATGGGTTACGTTGATGTGTGATGGTGGACAGACCTCTGGATGAGCATTATCGACTTTCTACTATATTGCAATAGAAGGTGATATTTCATAAATCCGTTGATCTGTGCGAATATCATGATGCATCTTATATATATCGTTTGATGGATAGTGTAGTGCAAGAGATAGGCGTAGAGCGTATAATACGGTGATTACAGGATAATGGTGCTAACTTTAAAAGAGGAGAATTCTTGGAACAAGAGTATCAAACATTATTTTGGACACCGACATTTTGTATTGATTTGATGATGGCAGATATCGGTAAACTCGATACAGTGAAGAAGGTAGTAAAAAAAGGTCAATTGTTAACGAAATTCATATATAATCATCATTGGGTTCATGGATTAATGAGAGATTTATACGAGAGATTCTTCGACCAGAGCAACTAGGTTCGCAACTCACTTTATTTTATTAAAGTCGTTGTTTGAAAAAAAATAGATTGAAGACCGTATGTTCACTCGAGGATTGGGAAACCTCTCGATACTCTACGATTGAAGGTAAGGAGGCGACAAAATTATCATATCTACTAGATTTTGGGATCACATCAGAGATTCTTACAATGAATAGAGCCTTTGTATGTTGTTTTACGTAAAGTCGCGACAAAAACCAGAGGGCAATATTTACCACCGATTCAGTGAAAAGAGGAAATTAAAAGACGTCCTACAATCATCGACTAAATATCAACATTATATCGATATAATCACTTGAGTGGGACAATCAATGGGAAAGTATATTCATTCGGCGCGCGTATTTTTTAATAATAATTTTTTAATATTGCTATTAATAATTATATATCTTTAATTATTTAGTTATTATCTCAATCCAAAGATATCAATATCGTATAATCTCGCCACAAATGATAATTTGTTAATGCCTTTAAATGTAATATTAAGACTACAACCAACAGAGAATTAAACGAGGCTATTAATGAAAGTCGATTATTTCGAGAGGGATATGGTTCTTTTCACGATTCTTTTGCAATATCATGCAGATATAAAATGGACGCAGTAAATGTAGTATAAATTATAACTTATTATTATTTACAAAATGAAAATATTATGTTAAGTTTGATTTTATTTGTCTTTCAAATTTGAGTGGTGGTTCTGAGATGGAGGATCTTAAATTTGAAAAAGATTGGATTTAATTCTCACAAACAACGCCTTCAGTGGTTGAAAGAAATCGTCAACTTTCTCCTCATTCATACCAAAGTACGAAATCGCTTCTTATCGTCGTTTGGAAAAAATGGTCATGTTTATTATAATACGATCTTCAACTAAGAGCAATAATGTAAGAGCGGGGAAGAACAAGAATCGATAATGTAGACCCATTTGATATTGGATTTGCCCCGAAAGTGATAACGATCCAACGATGGATCGTGGAGTGCTATCGAGGCCGAAAATCCTTTACTTGATGAAGTAGGAGATCCATCACAACCATCTCAGTTTCTTACTCAGCAAATTGAAATAATACAAGCTAAAAGAGGTATCATTGAGGAAAATGATGACAATGAAGCTTTTGACGAAGAATTTCGATTTTCTGGATCTCGACCTAGACGTTCTCAAGCATCTCAATCCAAAATCCAACAAACATCTGTAGATAAAGGCAAAGACAAAGGCAAAGGCAAAGCTCTGACAACTTTTATTAAAGAGAAGAGAAAGGGCATAATTCCTACTTTTAAAGGAAGGAGTCAACTCAGAATTAATGAAAATCCACTCGATGCAATTGATGAGCAAGAACATGATGATAGTAATGAAACATCACCTTCTCGACATCGCAATCCGACGAGAAGTTCAAAATGATGATAGTGATGTTAATAGCAGTGCAAGTACTCATGGAAGTAATGATAGTGATGGTGCACCCGGTGGTGGTGAAACTTATATTCCATCAACTTCAACATCAGAGCCTTGGACATGTGAGCAAAATTTCACACATGCAACTCAAGATGAAGATCATAGTGCTAGAACTATTAAAAGTCAGTATCAACGTCGATATAAGGGTGATAGACAAAAAGAAGCTCATGATTATCGAGATATGCGAGAGAGTTTAGTTGAGATTGATTCTGATCGGAGTTCATCATACTCTCGGCCTTATTATAGCTCTGATGCATTATATGGTGATCAATCATATCCAACATCGGGGACGTATGTTTATCCTTATCCTGTACCAGTTCCGATTCCAGTGGCAGCAGTTCCAGTCCAACTTCCAGTGATGAATCGAAACACATTGATGGATATGTGGAGAAATCAATATCAATATTCCATGTCATGGGATAATTATTTGATTTGGGCGTTAGAGAATTATGGGATTGATCTAAGCAGAATGTCGCAAGAACCAATGTTTTCATCTGATTCACGACACTCTTTTTGGTATTAGTAAAATAACATGTTATGATGTATCAATTTTAATTTAAGTTATTGATGTATCAATTTTCTTTAAAGAAAAGTATATTTATTTACTTTTATCCCTTTGATATCAATTATTTCAAGAAAAAAATCGAAATATACTTAACAATAAATATTTGAAATTAAATGAATAATGACCTTTAAAATAATTAAATATTAATATTTAAAAATTTATAAAAAAAGTATCGAAACAGTATCGGCACGCACGATACGATATCGAAACCGTATCGTTCCGGTCATTGACCGAAACCTCGGTACGGCTCGACATTTAAAACCTTGGTTTGATTGATTTATTCATTGAATATTTGCCTTAGTTTAACGTTGGCTGACAACTTAACGCAACCCTCCTCCTTTATTCAGGCTTGGGACCGGCTACGACAAGATTAACTTATCATAGGCGGAGTTGACTTCTTGATATTATAATGAATTTAATTCCATGCTATTACAAACAAGATCATCACAAAGAGGATTTTATCACAAAGTTGTGTATGCCATTATCCACTAGATTGTGCTACAATACTTAGTTTTCCACGGTAGGAGGTGCTTCCAGCATGCATACAAAATTATGAAGTAGCCATATCAATACTAGACCCACATAATTGACATCTAAAAAGGCCTCAACATTTAATGTCCATGCTTCTTATAAAGTAAATCTTTCCATAGCGATTCTTTGATATTGAAGGATTCTTAATAGTATCTCCCAGTGAAACTTCTTATCAGCATAAATTGACTCACAAAACCAACAGATATATCCAGCCCATTAACCGTAATAGATAAGAACAACACCAACGACTTCGAAGACTTCATGCAAGGCTGTCACAACACTGACAGCGACATCAGATCCTTCACTGGGAGCTTGTGCAAGGTCAGCACCAAGAAGAAAGCGTGAGCTTCTGCAAGGAAACTGTGCTGAAGTTAGAGTTCAGTATACAGTCATAATGAGGTATTACTGCCTCTCCTTTTCTTTTTCCTTTTTTTCCTTTTCTTCTTTCTTCTTTCTTCTCCTCTCATCTTCCTCTTCTCCACCTCTCTAATTGCTTCATCATTGTTGGAGTCCTAGGCACCACATGCTGGCATGACACCACATTTCTCGTTTTGGCAGGGAACTGAAACACTAAGTATCAAAATTTCACAAGGAACATGATTTCAAACCTTGAATCAAATAACTCAAGCTCTTAGGTCCTGTTTGGTTGCACCATTTTCATCCAATTTAATCTTATTTTCTCAAAAAAAAAAAACACAATCTCTGAAAATGTGTAGGCCATGAATAACACATGAAGAAATAGCCAAGGTTAATGTAAAACTGTATAAATAATTTGTAAATAATCACCTGCATGAGCCATACAGCATTATCATCACCACTTTGCATTCCTTTATATATCGCTGAACCCAGCGAAGAAATGTAGTTTGGATCATCTAGAGGAGGAGTATTCTCATCAAATGTGTCACTACAGAGACAACAAAATAAATAAATAAAAATAACTCTTTTAGGTATGAAATTCATTAAAATTAGTTTCACTGCAAATTGATTGCAGATGGCCCTAATGCTCCTGTTTACATGGGTGGATGAATTGGAGGGGTGTAGGGTAGGGAATGCAAAGAGCACATGGGTGATATTTCCTTAACATGTAAAAGAATTATTTCTTTCCTATGCCCTGCACTTCCTATTCATCCATCCACCAAAGTAAATAATAGAACAAAAAATAAGACATCATTTTAAAGTACTCAACAACCATTCACTTTTTCTTCATATACATAAGTTGGAATGTTTTAGACTTCAACTTACTTCTTAAATTTGAACTAGGATAAATGGCAAAGGTTAAAATAGGTTCACCTGTCTTGTAGTGAAATTGATTCTCCATTTTGACCAAGTAACAAGTCCAACTGATTTTGGAGAATTCAAGGACTTATCTGAAGTCAACCGATTTATCATCTTTAACCAAGTTCAATAATTATGCTAGAGTCCTAAAGCACACTGTACTTTGTTAAAGGCTTTGCCAAAACTCAATTTGATGGACTCCCATTTCCCAATCAACTAACACTTTCAATCAATGTTTTAAATACCGACCCATACCGCTCGAATCAGACAATTTATTTCGTTCGGACGTGGAGCCGACACCAGCTTGCATGTGTGATGCCAGTAAAACACGCGATCAAGGCACAATAGAAGGAATCAATTCCTTCTATCGATCACGAGATTAAAGAAGATAGATCATGAGAAATCTTCGTGATAGTAGTTAATTAAAGATATATAAATGAAGGTAAGCAGCTTATCTAGAGGTAACAATGAGGTGGTGACCACTTCGGATAGGTATGATTATTTGTTTTTGGAGATGTTGGCGGTAGAATTGGGAATTGGAAGTGACGGAATCGTGCGATCATCAACGGCTTCGATTGCGATTCGTGATCACAGATCAACTGCGGGATCGAGATCATGATCGTGCTACAGGATCACGATCGTGCTTAGGATAGCGATCGATTGCGATCCCGCTCGGGATCGTGATTGCCCTAAAGGATCATGATCGCGATCGTGATCACGAAGCGAATCGGGATCGAGATCTCGATCGCACTTGCAATCGCGATCTAGGAATTAATAAAAATTTAATTTATATAATTAATTAATATAGAAATTATAATATAATTATAATTAAATAAATTTTTAATTAAAATTTTATATATAATATAAATTAATTAAATGGTAAAATTTAATTAAAGAAATTATTAATCAATTTATATAATTATATACATTTATATTTTTATTTAAAAAATATAAAAAAAAGAAGATATTTTAATTAAAATTCTAAATTTGAATTTTAATTTATTTAAAATTAAATCTTAAATTATTTTTAAAAATTAATTAAAATTTAAAAAAATTGAAATAATTATAGAATTTTATAAAAAAGTTAAAATTTTATAAATATATATACATTTATTTAATTTTAAAATATATAATTAATTATGATCGGAATTCATTATACTCTTGGCCTTATTAGAGCTCTGATGCATCATATGATGAATAATCATATCTGACCTTGAGGACATATGCTTATCCTTATCCTATACCAGTTTCGATTCCAATGACACTAGTTTCAGTCCAACTTCTAGTGGTGAATTGAAACACATTGATGGATATATATGGAGAAATCAACATCAATATTGTTTGTCATGGGATAATTTTTGGATTTGGGCATTAGAGAATTATGAAGTTGATCTAAGAAGAATGTTGCAAGAACCAATATTTTCATCTGATTCACGACACTCTTTTTGATATTAGTGAGATAACATGTTATGATGCATTAATTTTAATTTAAGGTAATAATATATCAATTTTCTTTAAAGAAAAGTATATTTATTTACTTTTATCCCTTGGATATCAATTATTTCAAGAAAAGAAATCGAAATATACTTAACAATAAATACTTGAAATCAAATGAATAATGAACATTTAAAATAATTAATATTAATGTTTAAAAAATAAAAAAAATATCAAAACAGTATCGGCATGCATGATACGACATCGAAATCATATTGTTCTGGTCACAGACCGAAATCTCGGTATGGGTCAAGATTTTAAACCTTGCTTTCAATGGTAAATGAATTACCATGTTTCCACTTAATTATCCACAATTGATCATCACTATTACAGTGCAGTTCATCCAATATGGATGAATGTCGTGACATGAATCCATGGTTTCAAATTTCATACCATACCGGGTGGCATAATTGAACAACAATTATACTTGCTATATTATATCAAATTAAATGTTAGACTATAAAGCAAACACACAAGCAAAAGATCAAAGTCGCAAAGCTGAAAAAGTTAAAGTGGATGTGCAAACATATAAAGATCCACAAGATAAGAAATGAGAAAATTAGAGAGATGAGTTATGTCTATTGACGTAAAACTCCTACAGACATATTAAAGTAGTATTGACATATACTTAGGCATCCAATAAATATCCAATTAGGCAATATAAGACCATGATAAATATAGACATTAATAATGGAAGAAAAAAGACTTAGTTAGTAATAATAAAACAAGATAAAATTCCCTTAAATATGATGAGGATATAGTAGGGATTGAGCCCAACTCAATAAATGGTATAAGAAGATATATGTAGCCGAACTCACTTAGTGGGATAAAAACTTGATTGTTGCTGTTATATTGGGTGGCATGGTCAAAACACATCACTCTAATAAATTATCAAAACTCAAAACTACTCAGTACAAATAATATCTCGTGTTGATATGTCAATCATGTCGATGTTGATGAATATTGTGTTATGTAAACTATTAACACCTTTAAACATACTACAACATAAATTAAGATGAATTAAGAAAATATGGTTAATTTTTTTAGTTTGTGTTCATATAAAATAATGTTAAAATTGTACACTTCCAAATGGAATACAACACCACAATAACAACAATCAAGTCTTATTCAACTAGGTGGAGTCGGCTATATAGATCCTTCTATGCTTTGGGCTCGATCTCCTACTATATCATCATTTAAATAAATTTTATCTTGTTTTATTGTTACTAACCAAGTTTTTTTTTATCTTCCTCTTCCACGTTTGATGTGTGTATTTATTATAGTTTCACATCGCTTAACTAGAGCATTTATTGATCGTCTAAGTATATGTCCGTACCACCTTAAATGTGTCTCTCGGAGTTTTCCCTCAATAGATGCAACTCCGACTTTCTTTCTAATGCTCTCATTTCTTATTTTGTCCATCCTCGTATGTCCACACATTCACCTTAACATCCTCATCTCTGTAACTCTCATATTCTACTTATGTGCTTGAGTCGTAATCTAACATTCAATGTCATATAACATAGTAGGTATAATCACCGTTTTGTAGAACTTCCCTTTAAGTTTTAGAGATACTTTACGATCACATAAAACACCTGACGCTCTTCCATTTCAACAATCCTTCTTGTATTCTATATAAGAAATCTCTCTCAATCTCTATATCGTCTTGCACAAATGATCCTAAATATTTAAAACTCTTAGTTTCAAACAACTCATCATCTCCTATCTTAACACTTGTCCCATTACGTCCAATATTACTAAACTTAAATTTTATATATTCTATCTTTACTAAGTCTAAAACCATTCACTTCTAGTGTTTTTCGCTAAAATTCTAGTTTAGCATTTACTCCTTCACGTGTCTCATCTATTAAAACAATATCATCTACAAATAACATGCACCACGGTACTATGTCTTGAATGTGTCCAGTGAATTCGTCCATGAGTAGTGAAAAAAGATAGGGACTTAGAGTTGATCTTTAATGTAACCCTATCTTTATTGAAAATGCTTTAGTTATTCCGTTTGAAGTCTTCACTTTAGTCATTATTTCCTCATACATATCTCAAAATAGTTGTCTTATCTTCTTTTTTTTGTTAATTTCTCTCCTCCTTTCACCACCAATTCACTACTAATATTGTATATCAAAATATTGGTACGATACTAAAAATAGTATTATTCCACTCAAAGACCAAAACTCTAACACAGCTCGAGTTTTTGAACCTTAGATTATTCTTTTATTGGAATACACAAATGTAATTTTTTTACCAACATTGGATATAGAGAATGGTTCTTGTATTTAACATGATGATTTACAAAGGTGGTAAATTGTATTATGCATACGTAGTGGTGTGATGATAATGAAAGCAAATACAAAAGCAAAGTTACATGTTGAATGAATGCTAACATAGTAATATATAACATATGAAGAAAGAATTAGAGTGAATTGTATAGGAGATAGAGACAATATCTCTCCTTTAAAACTCCTCAAACTGAAGGCGTTGCAAGTATTAAGTTTGTATCCAACATAACAACGTTGACAAATGATCGTGTACTAGAATTCAAATTTATTGGTTGAAATTAGATTGAATGACACTTTGAGTTGAAAATGATTTGCACAAATTTTGAGATTACAAGATGGTAGTAAGACATCAACTAATTGAAGTTTTGAATAACCACCTAATGTTAGATTGAATGATCCACTTGGCTTTGTAGCTGATTTGTGCATTGATCACAAGATGGCAGGATGACTATAATGGGCATGCCAAATATAAATGCTTTCCAAGCCTATCAATTGCTTGCCCATTCTATAGGACTAGAGATGAATAATTGACCATGTAGCTGCTAACTATTGGAAATTGGTCTTGTAACCAATAAAATTGAGTAAGATCTCTTAAATTGATAATGGATGTTCGTTGAAAATGGACAATTTATATTATGAGTAAATTCTTGTAAAATGATTTCTAGAATGAATGAGAAAATAATGTCCAAAATTGAACTACCAAGAGATGGAGGAAATTGTGTGTGTTGTTGATTTGGTTTGAGTAGATTTATGATTGGACAAGGTGTAAAGTCAAGTGCAAGATTGGAAACAAGTCAACAAATGCATGAGTGCAAACATAACCTTGAGTATGAAGGAGTGTTCTTGATGGGAGTGCACGATCGCATGGGAAAAAGGATAGGAAAAACTTTTTGATGCAAGAGTGGGCACAAAACCATGGCAAGATCCATAAAGGTTCACATGGAAGCCACAAAAGTTATATATATATATAACAACCATGCGATGTTATTCCATATAAACTCAAGTAACCTCTTGAAGCACTAAACTCTAATAAAAGGGACCCCCTTCTCCCATTCCAAATTACTCTAAACTCAACAAACATTTTCTCATTCACTTATCTCCTTGATTCTCTCTTCTTGAGAAAGCATGAGTCCCATGATTTAAAATCTCACACAATGTGAGGCAATACATTCGAAACTTATCATTTTAATAAATTATCAAAATTCAATACTATACGGCACATGCAATATTTCATGTGTTGTTATGTCTATTATTACATACCAACATCTGACACCTCTTGGCATGCTACAATGCAAGTCAAGATGAAATAAGATAATTTTATTTTTTTAAATTTGTCTTAGTTCAAGAGGATGTTAGAATATGTACCATTTCAGGTGGAAGATAAAATTTGAATTTAAGAATATAGTTATATTTTATTATTTTTTCTTTTTTATCTCCTTCCACCTTTAATTCACCATTTCCATTTATATCGAAACATCAGCATGTATATATATTTATGATACTATTTGTCGATTATTTTTTATTCTTTTAAAATTTAAGGTTCTTAACTATCTATAATATGTTAAAACAGAGTGAAAAATAAAAAGTTTCATTTACTGGATCATGTTTTAACTACACTATTAGCCCAATGCTATTGATAGTTAAGCTCGAGTTCAATATGAATTTTAGTTAACAAACTAATACAAAATATGATTAGCTAACATTAAGCTTATATTTTTTTAATAAACAAAAACCCAGAGCTTAACTCTAGCTCATTTACAGTTCTAAAAAACCATACTGAGTAATTTGATTTTTACATCATCAGGTGAATGCTGCATTATGAGCTGCTGTATCCCATAATGTTATTACTAAATATACAAAAACAAAAAAAAAAATCCTAAATTTTACTGGGAATAAAACATCATTTTATTCTCTCTTAGGTAGACGTGTAAGATAGTATATTCAGTTTTTGTTAGGCATGCTTCTGATAGTACCAATTCCTATGTTAGCTACTCATGGATTTGATTAGTTTGTAATTAGCAAAGCTCTTAGCTATGAAATGACAAATAGACAGATTTCACCAAAAGAAAATCAAAAAGAAACGTACCAATTGTATATGTGACTAGTTCTTCCATATTCTGCAGAAACATAGAAAAATATTTTGAATTTCAGATAAATATTATATATCATAATAAAAAATTGGTGAATGGTCTACAGAAAATCACAGGAAAAATGCAAGGAAACAATATATTATGAAGTTAATTTCTGGATGGGCACATAAGTTCATATAACACAAGAAGTGACACAATGGACACTAGCGAGGTAAAATACAAAGCGATCATTTCCTAGATAGTCCCCTCTACCTTCATGTATACAACCATTATTTTCATTTTACATTTACAAACCTAATTTTTTTTGTAGAATTATACTTAAATTGTGTTCAATTAATGATTAGTTCCTCACTCCCCCTTAGGCTATCTCAAAAATATAGTAAAACTAACTATCTCAAAAATATACGAAAACTCTACCTCTACGGGTGTGGTGCAGCAGAAAAACACTCAAAGGAACAAATAAGATCAGAATTCAAATCCCAATAAAGATAAATCTTGAGGTCGGTCTCTAAGTATGCATAAGTTATTCTCTAGATTTATCTAGTAGGTGAATCTGGGGAAAGTCGTATACCTCCAAGATTAGTCGAGCAAAATCCAGACATGGATTATCAAAAATATATCTATAAATGGTTAAACCCCAATTTGTTACAAATACACTTATTTCAAAGCAAATCTATTAACTGTTAATTAAAACTAATAAAGAAAGTATCTCCTTGAAGTGCACTTTTTTCCCCAAACAAAGTGGAAATTAGCCCAAATATATTTTATGCTCTCATGAAAGACAGATTTAAAGCAGCGCATGGTATCTTAATTCTCGCAATAGGGCTTCACTAGCTCAACAGAAGCATTAGTGAACTCAATCATTACCTGTCTAACCCAAATAAGCTCACATAGCTAGAGTCATAGTGTTCTACCTCTGTGCTTGACCTAACAACAATTATTTTTACTTTTCTCTTCCAAGATATCAGGTTTTCTCAAAGAACAATGCAATATTCTGATAAGAATGCATATCTATGGGACCCTACCTGATCTGGGTCGTGTATTCAATAATCTATGGACAACAATGATCAAGTTATAGGGAATCCTTTCCGAGAGCATTTATAAAGTATCATAAAATGTTTACAGTTCCTTCCCAATGATCATGACCCAAGCCTAAAAAAATGACTCATTGCACTTAACAGTAAATGAGTAAATGAGATATCAGTTTACTAATTAGTCTTATACACTTCCCTTGATCAGATAAAACCCAGTCTTAGAATTAGTCTTCAGTCTGACATTGTTGATATCAACTAGCTTTGCTCCTAACGTACTAGTCTCCTCCAGCATGTAAAGTATTTGTTGAAAGATATAAATCTCTCACTGGCCAAACAACCTCAATGTTGAGAAACAACTGTAGTTGCCAAGATCCTTGATTTGAAGCATTGTTATATATAAACAATAAGAAAAACACACATCCTAGAAAGAGATTGGATGCATTACTGAATGATATTATATACTTTCGATCATGTCAAACTAAATAAAAGCAAACTGCAAATATCCCCTGGGAGATTTCTTCAGTGTGTATAGAAATCCTTTTAGCATATGATGTTTCATTCCTTATGTAGTCCTATCATAATGTAGATTTTCATTATTGTCACTTTAGATTACAACCCTACTGTTTCTATACTTCAAGTCAAGCCCTATTTTGTTTACAATTGGATCCTGAATAGATAACATACTTCTGAAGCTTATATTTGCAAGGAACTAAAAGTGATAGGTAAGTAAAATGAATCATAGAAATTATAATAAGTAGACAAAAATTATTGACCTATATACCCATAAAAATCTTCTTATCAAATTAGTAGTCCACATCACTACCTACCAAAACATGGGATCCAAGCTAAGCACTAGATTAAGTAGTCAATAAAATAAAAAACAAAACAAAAAAAATGTGGTTCAAAGAAAATCACCATGCCTGTTGAATCAACATATTAATTTGTCTAGTAAATTACATGAAGCTCAAGTAGCCCATATCAGATTATTTAATTTTTGATAGCCATTTGTGAGTTTTCAAAATGTCAATGGGAAAGCAGTATCAAACAAATAAAGTAAGACAATGACCAAATTTAATATGAAATATCTAAGAAGGTTAATGTGTCATTACTTCTGACATTATCTAAATTAGTGATCACTATATTTCATAATGTCAACCAACAAATGTTAATGTTAAGCTATGTTCTAACCCATGTCCATCAAGCATTTTATATCTCGACTTTGACTGATATCTTTAGTATGAGTAGAAGTAAAGAATCATACACAAACATTGATTTCATTGTTGGAAGTAGTACCAAAAATTACTACCCAGCACATAGGCTGGGTCTGAACCGGTCCTGACTTAGAACCTTAACTGGGTCAATAGGCCAATTATCCATTGACTCATTTGATGAACTAGAAGATGTATCAATTAAGGTTTCGATCAGAAATTAACTGTGAACAGGTGATTTGAACTGTTAATTCAAACCTCTGGTTCACATGGTATTTTTTTTTAAATTTATAATCGAAAGTTTTGACTGTTGGATTTTTTTTTTTTGGGAATGGTCCAAATTTTTTTGATGTTTTCGATAAATGAAGAGAGAGTCTCTCATTCCATAAATTCATAATATCTTAGCAACGTGATTCAATATAAATAAAGGGAGAAGCTATCCACACCCCAATTTTTTTAAAAACCTAAAATGCCCTTTTTTCCTTTCAGCTTCCCGCTTTCTCCGTGCCCGAGCACCACGATCTCGAGCACCCGCACCCGCTACCACTCAGCATCATCGCCGAGCGACCGGATTTTGATCGTGGTCCGGTCGGCGTCGGAGTCCGACCAGCATCGGAGTTTGATTGGATTGCAGTTGGATTCCGATCGAACTATGGTTGGATTCTCGATCAATTCGCGTAATCCATCGCCATTGTGGCCGCTGTCGCGGCCGCAATCTCGCCAATTTCGCCACACGATCGGGACCAACCGCTCGACGACATCGGTTCCGCCGCATCACACCGGATTGTGGTAGGATTCCACCGCAATTACGGCCGCCAACGTTACGACCACAATCATGGCGGATTCCGACCGCAATTCGATTGGAATACGGTCATGGTCAGACCGGACTCCGATGTCGGCCGGACTGTGGTCGGATTCTGGCTAGAATCCACTGCGATTGCGACCACAATAATGACCAATTCCGGTCACAATTCAGTCGGAATCCGACAACAATCAGTTCGGACTCCGACACCAGTCTGATCGCAGTCGGATTCCTACCAAGATCCGGTCGCTCGGCGATGATGCCAAGCGACAGCGAGTGCTTGGGCATGGGTGCTCAGGATCGCGGTGCTCGAGCGCAGAGAAAGCGAGATGCGGAAAGGAGAAAGGGAATTTTAGGGTTTTTATAAAAATTAGGGAGTGTAAATAACAGCTCCCATAAATAAACCCATTTGCTTTGACTTTTCTAATGTGGAACTATGCCACCTTTCCAATGGAGTCAATTTTCCAACCCATTTGCTTTGAATTTGCCAATATGGGGCTATTTCACCTTTAACTCATTAAATTTATGCTATCCCATTTAGCTCTCTTAGTAGGACACTCACTGGTCTTATTCTATCCTTTTTATCTATCCAACATCTAACTCATTGGGTTATAGAGATCATTTGACTTATATGATATGTACAACAATAATTTATTAAAGGATGTAATTTATTCAACAATAAAAGTATATATATAGTGAAAACTATCACCGAATATACAAAATTGGTCAAAAGATATATCTTATGTGATATATATACCCATCACACTAACATATAACAATGTTAATGCTAGATAAAGAACCATTAATATCAAGTGCAAGGTCAAGTGGTCTATAAACATTATTATAGTAAGAGTGAAGATAATTATAAAATAGTGGCATTCAAGTGAAGGGTGTAATAACATAGAGGATAACAATTTAAAGTAGAGAGAAAAACCTAAGGAGAGAGATAGGAATATTTTGCTTAAGCAGATAGATGGAGAGAAAAGAATAGATTCATTAGTCTCTCCTTTTATGGAAAGAAAAATAAACTTAAATATAAAATAAAAATGCAGACTCTTTGATGTCAATAGAAGCAACTTTATAAAGAATGAACTAAGTTTTCTTTAAAATATATTCATCTCATTCATGGTTTGAAATCTCGAGCCGTGTTGGGCGATAAGGGAGAAATTTGTTATTTCGCCGCCACTCAACACTGGTACGAGGTCGCGACGGGATCGTGACACCTCCACAGGGAGCACGATAGGATCACGGTACCTCCGCGACCCTGCAAAGGTCGCACCTTTTCCATTTTTCCTTTTCTTTTTCTTTTTCCTTTTTTTGTATTTTTAAATTTTTAAATATTTAAGTTAAAAATTTTATTTTTAATTAATATATTTTATATTTTAAAAGTACAGAAACATATTAGCATGAAATGATACGATACTGAAATTGTATCGTTCCGAACATGGATCGAAATCTCTGCACGAGTCAAAATTTTAAACCATGGTCTCATCCTACACAAGTCGCACTTGCACACAAGTCACTTAGTTTGAAGTGCAAATCAAGTCCTAAATTTACACCCTTATGACGACACACACAAGAGCGAGCCTCTCATCCATTAATATTCATAAAATTTTAATGGTGTGATTCATTATAAACCAACCTATTTGCCATGAATTTTCTAATGTTATTCCACCTTTCTATTGGAGCCAATTTTTCATTTATAAACCAACCCATTTGTCTTAAAATTTTAAATCTAGGACATGCCACATTTTCATTGGAACCAATATTTCTTAAAATAATAGAATATAAATAATAACCATGAATTAGCGATGAATCGTGACACAAACCATAACCAACAATTCCAAACCGTGAATTACAACCGGTTTTGAAGGGTTAAAATTAAGGGGTGAAATTTTTTAAATCGTCAAATTGACAACTCCAAATAGTTGAATTGTCAATTCATAAGTGTGGTGAGTTTAGTTCTAGCAAACCACTTGAACCACCCTAGATCCGCATGTTTACTTGATGCAACATTGATTGCGCATTGTGTTCAAATCCCAATAGTCAAACATAGGTTGATCTAGGTTTATATTGGGCTTACCCTTTTTGTATTTTAATTCACTACCTTCCCTTATTAAATTGCAATAGAAACTCTCTCAAACTCTCACTCTGCTCCTTAAAAGTTTTCTATTTACCACCAACTAATGAAATGGTGTCAAAGCCACATGATATAGATCCATGATGAAGAAACGAATTTTTTGATTGTAAAGAGTGTAGGATTGGCGTAGTCGACTACCGGACTAGCTAGGGGCTAAAATTAAAATTTTCTTTGCTAAATACAAATTTTAATGCCCGAAGAATGCTTGTATGGATTCTCCTTTCATGTCAAGTTACATTGCAATCAAAAAGTAATGTAAATAACAAGAATACGATAATATCTTAAATTTTCTTAACTCGGCAATTTTGTTTACATGGACCCATCACCCATTGGCACCAAGAATATGTTTCTTTATGATGATCTTATAGAAGTATACATATAGAAGACTCATCTGTTATACAAACTAAAGAAGTTTCTATATAGTCTAAAGCAATCTCCAAAGCTCTGCATGACAGCATATATCAAGCTTTAATTAACACTATAGTTGTAAATATATTAATAGTTGTAACTTCCTTATTAATAGTATAGTTGTAAATATATTGTTATTAGTAGTATAATTGTAACTTCCTTATTTAGACAGCTGAAATTACTAGAAATCAGCCTTGATCTATGTCTGAAAATCAGCCCTGTAATTCTCTAACATGTTCTATATAATAATAAGAACTCTCATTGTGAGGGTTTCAATCCAATTGACATGGTATCAAAGCCATAATTCAGAATTTTAGAGTATTTTCGTGTGAAATTTAGATCTTGGCTCTTGAAATATTTCTAGTGTTATTTCAGTTCAATCTTTTGGACTCTTGGGTGTGTTGATTTTCGACACTTCATGTTGCATTTGGTGGTTATAATTTTTTTGAGTAAAGGATATCATGTCAACTAACAACTTGGATATTTTTGATGTGTGTTTCACAGGCAAAAATTATTCTACCCAGGAATTTCAGTTTTATTTATTTGTCATGGGAAAAGAACTATACTGAGATTTCTAACTTGGCTCAGTGGGAAATCAAGGATGCAAGAGTCATGATACGCATTTTAGGATCAGTTGATCAACTGCTTGTTCCTAATATGAGGTCATATAAGACAACTAAAGACATGTGGGAATATTTAAAAAAGGTTTACAATCAAGACAATACAGCCAAGCATTTTCAATTGAGTACGAGATTGCTAGTTACTCTAATTGATTCTCTTTCTATGGTTTATGAGGTGCATGAACAAAGCAAGAGAGATCAGTTTTTGATGAAACTAGGCCCCGAAAATGAGATAACCCACTCTAATTTGATGAATCGTACTCCTTCTTTTGATGTGTGTTTTGGAGAGTTCCTTTGTGAAGAATAGCATCTTGCAACACAAACAATTTTCTAGCAAAACAAAATGCATAATAATGCAGTTGCGTATGTAGCTCAAGTGAAAGGCAAGAATAAAGACATGCAACAAATTCAAATCTATAGCTTTAAAGAATACAGGCATATTGTCGCTAACCGTTTGAAGAAATATTACAACTATTGTAAGAAGTCTAGGCATATTATCAAAGAATGTCTTACTCGTCCTCAGAATTGTCAAGCTAATCAGGCTATTATTGTTAATCAAGCTGTTGTTACTCCTGCAATGTTCAACAAATAATTACTACAACCTTTTTAGCCTTAGGGCTTTAAGGCAAGCATACTACATCATTTTAATCTTAGGTTGTGGATTCTGGTGCATCCAATCATATGACAAGTTCCCTTGAGACTCTTAGCAATGTTAAAAAATATCATGGAAATATTCAAATTGCTAATAGTAGTAAGTTACCTATTCATACTATTGGGGATATTGATTCTTCAATCAAAGATGTTTTGGTATCTCCAAAGCTTTCTACTAGTCTCATTTCAGTAGGACAATTGGTTGATAATGGTTGTGATCTGCAGGATCAACATGGAAGATACTAGTGAAGGGGCCTAAAGTTGGATGCTTGTTTCCTTTACACTTTTCCATTCTCAATTTTGTTTCTTTAACTTGTCACGGTAAACTAAACAAGTGAAATATGACAAACATTTAGATCATCCTAATTCTGTTGTCTTATCTCACTTACTCAATTATGATTTATTGGGCAATAAAGATTAATTTTCTTCTCATTTTTCTTTTGATTGCTCTACATATAAATTGGATAAAAGTAAGTCTCTTGTCCTTCTCATGGTAGTTGTTATTTTGTAATAACTAACACACCTATTACATGAAAGAAGCCCTATTTATATACAAGATTAGGACCTATTCGAAAGAATAAATCAAATCCTATCCTAGGAATAAATCAAATTCTATCCTAAGAAATAATTATTCCTAATGATATTTAGGGATAATAAATTATCCCTAATCATATCTACAATATTCTAACACTCCCCCTTAAGTTGAAGAATATAAATTATATACACCCAGCTTGTTACATATGTAGTCAATTCGGGGACCTCTCAGTGACTTAGTAAATATATCTGCTAGTTGATCATGTGAGTTAACAAAACTAGTAGATATTTCTCCATATATGACTTTCTCTCTGACAAAGTGATAGTCGACTTCGATATGCTTTGTCCTCTCATGAAAAACTAGATTTGAGGCGATATGCATGGCGGTCTGGTTATCACATATAAGTGACATTTGTGTATAGCGTCTCGAACCTTAGCTCTGACAAGCATTTATGTTTGAGTATAAGTTCTTGGTGGCTATGGCCATAGCTCGATACTCTGCCTCTGTTTGGATCTTGCCCTGACATTACATTTTGCTTTTCCAAGAAACAAGGTTATCTCCGACAAATATACAAAAACCAGAAATAGATCTCCTATCAATGGGAGATCTTGCCCAGTCTGCATCAGAATATCCTATGACTCGAGTATGTTCTTTGTTTTCACATAAAAGACCCTTTCCTGGAGCGCCTCTGATATATCGAACAATGCGAATCACAGCACCCCAATGTTCTTTATATGGAGAGTTGAGAAACTGACTTACTACACTTACTGCAAATGAGATATCTGGACGAGTAGCAGTAAGGTAACTTAGTCTTCCTACTAATCGCCTGTATCGTTCAGAATCTAGTAGAGGCTCCTCCTGATTTGGTAGGAGTTTGACATTGGGATCCATAGGATTGTCAACTGTCTTTGAGTTTAACATTCCTGTTTCTTCTAGAATATCCATTGCATACTTCCTTTGAGATATAATGATCCCATTTCTGGACTGTGCTACTTCTATCCCCAAGAAGTATTTAAGTTTGCCGAGATCCTTTATCTGGAAATGTTTGAAAAGATATTGTTTCACCTGTGAGATCCCGAGATGATCACTACCTGTGATGATAATATCATCAACATAGACCACTAGGTAGATACAACCAGTAGATGAGTGGCGATAAAAGACAGAATGGTCAGCCTTGCTCCGAATCATCAATCGTTGAATTACAATCTTGAATCTACCAAACCATGCTCGGGTATCTGAGACCATATAACGATTTTCAAGCGACAGACTGCAAGACCGAAGACTCCTGAGCAACAAAACACAGAGGTTGCTCCATGTAGACTTCCTCGAGCAGATCACCATGTAAAAATGCATTCTTGATGTCCAACTGATAAAGAGACCAGTGTTGCATCACAGCAATAGGCATGAATAAACGTATAGAGGACATCTTGGCAATAGGAGAAAATGTGTCCCCATAATCCAATCCAAAGATCTGAGTATAACCTTTAGCAACGAGACGAGCCTTAAGCCGATCATCTGTTCCGTCTAGACCAACCTTCATCAGATATACCCATCGACAACCAAACAACCGACTTTCTTGGTGGTAGAGGAACGAGATCCCAAGTCCACAACTCAGAAGACACTCATTTCGCCAGCATAGTCTGCTTCCATCCCGATGGGCAAATGCATCTGTAGTCTTTGGAAGAGAGATGAGGCAGCGAGGAAAGACAAGAATAATAGGAAGGAGAAAAGACGATGGTAACTCAAAGAAACATGTGGAGAAGGATTACGAGTGGAATGTATACCTTCCGGAAGGCAATATATCGATTCGTAAGATCGACCGGAGGAGGGAGCGGAGGACTGGCTCCATGATGATTCCACGGTAGAGTCGTGTTGGCGTGCAGCGGGGGAGGGCAGCGATAAACCGCAACAGAGGAGGAATTGAGGTGGGGTGATAGAGAATCCTCCGGAGGATCAAAGATCTGAGCGTAGAAGGATGAAAGTCGACGATGACTCTGAAGAAAGGAATCAATCAAAGAACGTGGCATCTACAGAGATGAAATAACGGAGAGAGAAATAACACTTATACCGCTTTACGACCGTAGGTACCCAGGAAAACATTTATGTGGAGGAGAGAGTTTATCAATGCCAGGATCAAGAGCACGAGCAAAACATGTAGAACCAAAGACCCACTGGGTGGTAAAGGATGAAGGACCGCTTTGGATAAAGTACGTGATGAGGTATTTGACCTTATAAAGTAGAGGAAGGCATCGATTAATGAGATAACATCAGATAAATCTGCACCCCAAAAATGAAGAGGAACCCGAGAGTGGAGGAGAAGAGTTCGTGGTCTCGAAGAAGATGATGATTGTTGCGTTCTATGACTCGCGTTCATTGGGGGTATGAGGAGAAGACTTAGATGTAATATATCGTGAGATGCCGCGAAGGTTTGAAGCGGAGTAGATAGATATTCACGGCATTATCACTCTACAAGGATCAAGAGGATACTAAATTGTGTTTCACTTTATAAAAAGATTGAAAAATAAAACAATTCCGAGCGATCCTTCATCGTATAACTAAGGTTTTAAATTTCGAGCTTGACGAAATCACCAAATTTTTCCGTTAAATTAATTCAGCAAACGCTGCATCAGACGTCTGCGTGGCGGCGGCAGCCTTGTGTGGCGGCAGCGGCGACGACATGAGGGCGGCGGCGGCGACGACGCAGCTGTGGCGGCGCGGCGAGCGATCGCATGCGATCGCATTCCCGATCGCGCAAGCGATCGCGATCGCGATCGGACTAGCGATCGCCTTGCGCGATCAGTAACGATCAGACGATCGCTGCGATCGGGAAGGCGATCGCTGATCGCGGAGAGAAACCGCGATCGCGATCGCGATCATCGCGATCGCGATCGCGATCATCGCGATCGCGTCGTGAAATTTTTAATTTTCTAAAAATAAATAAATAAATAAATAAATAAATATATATATATATATATATATATATATATATATATATTAAACTGTAAAATTTAATTAAATAAATTATTAATTAATTTATATATTAAATAAAAATAAAAAATAAAAAATATTTTAATTAAAATTCTAAATTTGAATTTATAATTTAGGTAAAATTAAATCTTAAATTCTTTTTTAAAAATTAACTAAAATAAAAAAAAAATCAAATAATTAATATTAATGTTTAAAAAAATCAAATAGTATTTGATGCGGACGATACGATCAAATCAGATCGTTCTGGCCAGACCAAATTCGATCTGAGTCGAGATTTAAAACCTCGTATAACCAAGTACTGTGGAAAAATCATCTACAAAGTAACAAAATATCGCGATCTAGAAGCGGACTCGGACCTCGAAATATCGTCGAATGACAAAGCGAAAGGAGGCGTGGCGACTTATAATGCGAGGAGAAATCTACGTGCGTGTTTACTGGCGCGCTAATCGACTCAAGACTACAAAGTGGGGCATGGACTAGGATGTAATTGTTTTAACTTATCAAGACCAGGATGTCCCAACTGAGCATGGATAACAAGTGGAGATGCTTCCGCCGCACCAACAAGAGAGTTTTGGTGAAGTTGAGCGACGTAGAGACTCACATCCGAGCCAATCATCCTCCCGTCTATCCGAAATGTAAACAGAAGATTTAGTGAATGAGATGACAAGAGACCGAGTAGTGACTTATTGATAATAAATTAAAGGGAGCTCCAGAACATAAAGAACATTCTGAATGGGAAGAGATGGAGAAGAATGAGAAATAATATCAACACCTTGGATCGAAGTTTGAGAACCATTTGTCGTGGTAACAAAGGGTAAATAAAGTAGATAGTGAGGAAAAAGATATCTATTACGATGATATGATCTGAGTCAGTACCCAAGGACCCAAGAGCGAGATATGCCGTGAAAGGAATTACCGGCTGTAATGGCGGGAATTAGACTCCGTCGACCCTCATACCGTGAAAGTCATGTAGCGGTGGAGTTGGGTGGTGTCGATTGAGGCGGTGGAGTTGGGCGATGTCAATGAAGGAAGTCGAAGACGCGTGTAACTCGAGCGATCTGAGCGATCTGAGGAGGTCGATGGAGACTCCAAGCGTTTATCAATCGTGTCTCTCGGTGTGATATGACACCAAGGCGTCCTTTGCCATTCTTACGCGGTGGAGGTTTGTTGTTATTTCCAGAGACCAAATCTTTGAAGTAATCATGGAGCGGAAGATGGTAATGTCAAGACTTTGGTAGGACACTGAGGAGAGTCGCCTGTAGAGTCCATGGTTTGCCTACATGGGCTACCCAAGATTTGATCACGAACATGAGAGTAATCTGTGGGCAGACCATATAACGCCAGAGATATAAAAAATTTCTTCCGATTTTCAAGCTCTGCAACAGGAGTGGCCGCAGGTGGGAGCAGGTCATTGAACTCACACAGAAGGCTAGAGGATCCCAAATAAGTTGGCGATAGACTCCTTGATCCGACGGCATTAAGAATGGCCAGGGTCGTCGCTTGAAACTTGATAGAGTCGCCGAGAAGTGTTCGTAAAAAGTTGTTGAGCTTGTATCGAAACATCCTCGCAGTCTTATGAGTTAAGACATCTTGGAGAGATGGATGGATGGTGGCTCGGATAATGCAACTGAGCATCAACTTTTCTCCATAAAGGACGATCAGCCACTTGAATATCCTCTTCAGTTTGTGTGAGATGTTTTTCATAACCCTGTCCAACAAGCCAAAGCTCAATGTAAGAGACCCAAGAGGAGTAGTTCTTATCATCCAAGAGCTCAGACGAGAGCGGTGCCGTCACATGGTTGGTAAAAATCGGAAACTCCGGCTTCGAAGTGTTGGAGGTAGTCATGACGAATGGACAGGTATTATACGATCTCGACGTGGATTACGTAGCGGATTAGCGGCAGACGTGAGACGTCTTTAGAGATGCCTGGAACCGGAAGAAAATGAGGCGATGTCGGTTGTGATCACGGTGTCGCTGTGGTTCCCTGAGCACTCGGGCTATTTATCGCTGCAGAAGTCGTCGACACTGGTCCTTAGGCCGAAAATGATTAGGGATTGTGAGCGGTCGTGGTGATCCGAACGACCGCGCCGACTACGCTCGCTGATCTGTCATTGGTAAGACCTGCCATTTGCCATTTCGGTGATTCCCTTCGCTCTTCTGCGGCGATGAAGAAGAGTCGTGAGAGACGCAGATCGCAGGCGTCGCTGGCGTCGGAGAGAAGACGACGGAGAAAACGACGAATGCGGAGGTCGTCGCTGGCGTCTCTGGCGTCGGAGAGAAGACGACGGAGAGAAGACGCTGGCGTCTCTGGTTTGGAGACTCTCCTTCGCCGTTGCTGATGGTGACTCCGCGACGCGTCAACAGCGGGTTTTAGGGTTCGAGGAGGAAGCGAAGAAGCGATCGGGAGAAGAACACTGCGGCAAGCGCTCGAGAGCATAGGCAGGCGAAGCTGCTGTTGGTTCGTGAGATCGAACCCTAGTCGCCGATCGCCGCGCGTGAGGAAGCTGCCGATCACCATGCGTGAGGAAGAAGAGCCTTGGCTTGAGAAGGAAGCGGGGAAGACCGTAGAGGAGGCCTTTCGGGAGAAGTTATTTTGTAATAACTAACACACATATTACATGAAAGAAGCCCTATTTATATACAAGATTAGGACCTATTCAAAAGAATAAATCAAACCCTATCCTAGGAATAAATCAAATTCTATCCTAAGAAATAATTATTCCTAATGATATTTAGGGATAATAAATTATCCCTAATCATATCTACAATATTCTAACAGTAGTCATGCAAAAAGTTGTTTTGATATGATTGATAATGATGTGTTAGGTATTACTCTTGTTATATCCCATGCCAATTACAAATACTTTGTCACATTCATTAATGATTCTAGTAAATATACTTGGATTTATTTTCTTGTTCTAAATCTGAAGTTATTTCTGTCTTTAAAATGTTGTAGCCTATATTGAGACTCAATTTTCTTTAAAAATCAAAGTGTTAAAGTCTAATTCTGGTGGCGAATATATGTCTCATAAATTTCATGATTTTCTCCAACAAAAAGGCATTGTTTCCGAGTGTTTATGTCGTTACACATCTCAGCAAAATGGTATTGTTGAATGTAAGAATAGACATTTGTTAGATGTTAGAACTTTATTGCTTGAAGCTTTTGTTCCATCTAAATTCTGGGTTGAAGTCATATATACAATAGTTTATTTAATTAATTGCTTACCTTCACGGATCTTAAACTTTGAATCTCTATATTTTTGTTTTTTTCATAAGCATCCTAACTATCTGGCCATGCATACCTTTGGTTGTATTTGCTTTGTTCATTTGCCACCTCATGAATGCCATAAACTTTCTGCCCAATCTTTTAAACGTGTTTTTATAGGCTATAGTATTTCACACAAGGGTTATGTTTGCTATGATCCATGTTCTACTCAGTTTCGTATTTCTTGTCATGTTTTCTTTGAAAATCAATATTTCTTTTCTACTCATGTTGAGTCTTCGACAGAGCCATCTATTCTTATTTTGATGAGGTACCTACTACTTTTGATCGGTTCAAGCCTGGCTTTGTGTATCAACGATGACAACGTCTAACTTTACAGCTTTCTGAACTTGACCTGACATCTAAGCCTGCTCTGCCTGCTTCTCCCACAAACAATCAACTCTCAAATGTCATTCCACGATGCTCTTCCAGAATTAGTCGCCCACCTAATTGGTATGAATTTTCGCATACATCTCTTTATACTATTTTGTCTACTGTTCCTATTCCTTCATGTTATTCAAAGGCTACTAAACATAATTGTTGGTGTCAGACAACAGAAGAAGAACTTCAAGCTCTTGTGGAAAATCACACTTGGGATATTGTTCATTGTCCTACAAATATTAAATTCTTTAGTTGTAAATGGGTTTACTCCATCAAGCTCAGTTCTGATGATACTTTAGATCACTATAAGGCATGGTTAGTTACCCTAGATAACAAACAAGAGTATGACATCAATTATAACAAGACTTTTGCTTCAGTTACTAAGTGACAATAGTTTGAATGGTCATTTCAATTGTTGTTTCACAGGGTTGGTCACTGCATCAAATGGATGTTAAGAATGCATTTCTTCATAGTGATCTCAAAATATATATATACATGGTTCTACCACCAGACTTGTTTTCCTCCTCTTCTTTGGATGTTTATAAGTGAAAGCGATCTATATATGAGTTAAAACAAGTTCCTTGGGCATGGTTTGATAGATTCAAATCCACTTTGCTCCAATTTTCATTTAAACATAGCCAATATAATTCATCTTTGTCTTTTGCAAGACATCTACAAGTATTGTCATTCTCCCCATTTATATTGATGATATTATTATCACTGGGATTGATTCTGTCTTAATTGTTTGTTTGGAACATCTTCAAGCCTCAATTCGTATGAAGGATCTTGGTCCTCCTACTTATTTCTTAGTTTAGAAGTTCATATTGATTCTTTTGGTATTTTTTTGCATCAACATAAGTATACACAAGATTTGCTTAATTTAGTTTGTCTCTAAGATTTCTATCGATACTCCACTCGAGGTCAACACAAAGTACCACGGTGAGGAGGGTGATCTTCTTACATTTCGCCAATTGGTGGGCAACTTGAACTATTTGATTATTACACGATCGGATATTTCCTTTATTGGTCAACAAGTTAGTCAATTCATGATAAATCCCCATTATCTACATTTAGCTGTTGTTCATTGAATCCTTCAATATCTTTGTAGGGTGTTTGTCATGGATTGTTCTTTCCACCTGGTTCTCCTCTTCATCTTGTTGCTCGTAGTGACACTGATTGGGTTGGATGCACTGATACTCGCCGATCAATCATGAGTTGGTGCATGCTTCTTGGTAATTCCTTGATTTTTTGGAGGAGCAAGAAGCAAGATCATGTTTCTAAATCTTCTACAGAGTCCAAATACCATGCTATGTCTGCTACTTGTTATGAGATTGTTTGCCTTCATGGCCTTCTAGCGGAGCTTAGTTTTTCTCAGTCTACTCCTCCACTTCACGCTGATAATACTAGTGTCATTCAGATTGCTGCTAATCCAGTTTACCATTAGCGGACTAAGCATATTAAGGTGGACTATCATTATATTAACGAAGCCTTCAACGCTCATATTATTTCTCTTCACCAGCTTCTAGTGGACAAATTAATGCTTCTTGATTGACAAACATCAATTTGAGGGGGGATGACAACATATATCAAGCTTTAATTAACATTATAGATGTAAATATATTAATAGTTATAACTTCCTTATTAGTAGTATAATTGTAAATATATTGTAATTAGTAGTATAGTTGTAACTTCTTTGTTTAGACAGCTGTAATTATTAGAAATCAACCATGATCTACGGCTGAAAATTAGCACCGTAAATCTCTAACATGTTCTATATAATAAGAACTCTCATTCTAAAGGTATTTAATCCAATTGACACTGCACCAATCGATGATCATGAGTGTCTAAAATTCAGTATTTCATCTTACCTCTCCATCTGGTCTAGTATCTCATCTTATAGTGATCATTGGGAGTGATGACTCTACAAGGGCTTCACTTCATTTGTATTTTCACATCAAGGATTTAGATGACTTGAGATATTTTCAGATAGATTGAAAAAAATAGCTAGAGGGGGTAAATAGGTTATTTGAGAATTTCTTGCAATTACAACACTTAAATCAAACATTAAATCCGAGTGCATTGTATAACAGCAAACTGATATATATAAATATGTAATGCAAAATAATTAATTAATTTCCTATGTGAGAAGGATAAGTAATTGACAATGATAAATTGCCTTAGAATAATATAATAAATTAACTTCCAATGAAAAAATAAAAGTAGATAAATGTAATGAGAGATAACTAAAGTTCAATAAGAAAAATAATTAAAGTAGATTGCGAAAAATACTTAAGTATAACGATAAAAATAAATAAAGTGCAACAACAAAAATAATTAAAATGCAACAGCGAAAACAATTAAAGTGCTTCAAAAAAAAAAAACTATGACAAGAAAAATACTTAAAGTGCGACAAGAAAGATAATTAAATCGAAACAGTAAAATTAATTAAATTGTAATGTGAAAATTAATTAAATTCCAACTATACAATTAAAGTAAATTGTAACAAAAATAACTAAAGTAAATTGCATAAGAAAATCAACTAAGTTGCAACACGAAGATTAATTAAATGTGATAAGAGATTAATTAATGAAACGAAGTAAGTAAGAGATTAAAATAAACAACAAACATAAAAAGAAGAACAATACTAACGTAAAGGATTTAATATGGTTCGAAGAGCTCTTCTACATTTTTCATGTTGCATCGCTGTGTAATTAGTATATATTACTAGGGTTTAAATGTAAAATTACTTTGACAAATAATACATATACAGGCAGAAGGGTACGAGGGACTACCTATGAACTTATGGTATCAAACCTAAACCTCTCCATTGTCAACAAAATGTACATAACTCTCCTACCAAAAACTTGTATTATTATTGGAGGAATATTTTAGAACATGGCATACATTATTTTTAGTTCTAAAATGGTATCATAAAATCAGTTCATAGTCTTTCTTAACTCAGATAAACCTTTCTGATTTACATTAATCACCAGGTAAACACTGGAAATAGTATCAGTGTATATAGTGGCATATATTGTAGACTACAAGGTAGTCAGATTAAAAGTTAAATTATCTCCAAAGATAGTCAGATCTAAACATTTTTCATATCAAAAAACAGATAAGTGTTTGCTCCTCGTTTGATTACTTTTAACTCATTTGAATGATATATTAAGATTTTGTTGAGAAGAAGATAATATTCACTCTAGTGAAAAAATTATTAGGACCACAATTTTCATTCCAACAAAATAACATACATGTAGGAACAAGTACCTTTAAGTTGTTGTTTAATAAATGCTTTTCCAATTTCTACAAACAAAGGATCTGTTGCATCTAAAAGATATGTGCAACACCACCTTAGATCACTATGAACTGTAAACCTGCAACCAATTAAAAGAACACAAACTTAGTAATGGTAAAACATAACAAGATGGGAAATGATTTAATACATCAATAACCAAAAATGGTTTTGATTTACTCATCTATAGCAAAGTCCAAGTAGAAGAGTTGTATAAAAATTAACCGGAGTGACCAATAAGATGCAACACAAGTTGGGAAGTATGGTGCATAGAACATGTTAAAAAAGATACGATTTATTAGAAAACATCAGGTTTATTTTACCTTATCATATATTACCTAGTTATATATTATTCCACTTTAAGAGTAATTGGTCATTGAGGCAAGGTTTAAAATCTCGACCCGTATCGAGATTTCGATTCGCCATCGGAATGATACAATTTTGATATCGTATCATGTCGTACCGATAAATTTAAGTAATTTTTAAATATAAAATATATAAATTAAAAATGAAAATTTTAACTTAAATATTAAAAATAAAACAAATTATTACAAAAATAAAAAATACCAAAAAACTAATTATAATAATAAAATTAATTTAATAAATTTCGATTAAATAGGATTAAAAAAATAAAATAAATTTTAATAAAAAAATTATTATTCATAATATATAACTTAATAAAAAAATTTTAAAAAAATTTATAAAATATTTTTAGATTAATAAAATAATTTTATTAAATTTTAATTGATTTTATCTAAACTATAGTTTGAGGAGTTGATTGATCTTTTTTTTTTTTTTAATTTTACTATTGTTCACCTGCAGCGGCCCTGAGCGAGGTCATTGTAGCCCTCGTGGCCTTACGGAGGCCACATGCAAAGCCTCCGACGACCACTACGGCTCTATGCGAGGCCATCCGCAGCCGCCGCGGCCTCGCGCGAGGTCGCCCATGACCGCCACAACCTCGCATAGGTCATGCATGACCACTAGCGACAGCCATGACCCTACACGAGGCCGCCATTGACCGCCGCGGCCTTGCGCGAGGCCGCCATTGACCCTGAGCGAGGCCCCACTGCCCTAAAGGAGGCCATCGTGGCCACGAAAGACTCCGATACTGCCTATACTGCTGTCGAGCGACGGGCACGAGTAGAAATTTATCAAAGTTTACCCGACTCTCTCCACTCCACTTGTTCTCCCTAACTCCTCTCATAAAAATACCTAATCCCGTGAGAAGCAATATTTTCAAAACCAGACTAAACTGGCCATTATCCAGGAACCTAGTACAAATTCAGTCTAATTTATCACAAAAACCACTTGGAATGGAAACCAACAAAAAGTGGAAAAACATATAACCAGGAATCAGAAAGTCATGCAGTCAATGTTTTGCTCCTTTATATAGTTTACCACAGTTCCAAACCCACCCATGTAACTCATTTTTCTTTTCTATTTTATACCTATATTTGATCACCCTCTTCTCTTCAGTTGCTACATCACCTCTCCTCTATGGCTTTCATTGCAGCCTAAGAGATGGAAATATTTGCACTGGTTTGTTCCTCAACATCAGATCACCAGTTACATGAACATGGTTTTCAAGGTGTTTCAATTTTCCCAACCGTTTATTTAAAAAAAATTCTTTTGTTTTATTACTTTGCTATTCCATATTAATTGAATTTTTATGATATGGTTCAAATTTAGAGATAGGTTGCTCTCGGGCTTCAGCTTGATCTAGTTTTTTATAAGTTTTTGTTCAAAATCAGTTAGCATCATATTGCTTAGCTTGTTTCAATTTTGCAATTTATCTAGCTTTGAAACAATTTCAGTTTCGATGCATTTCATTTTCAGATTGAGTAGGTTTCTTTATTAACTTCTGTTTTGACATTGTTTTTGATGTAGCACACAAGAGATTGAGCGTCAAGAACTTTGGGGAAGTAGAAATCTATGATGGAATGGTAAAAGGGTAGTAAAGAGTGTAGAAGCTTAGGTATCACACCCAAGGGTTCCTGGGCATCACACCGGAGATTGCATCGCACAAACTACGAGAATTCTCAAAACAATGATATCTATTCTTCCCCAGCATTACAGCAGTACATATATTTATACTAGGACTCACAAAGGACTCATAAAGTCATATAGAAAACATAAATGCAAAATGGACTTATTGAAAACACAAAGGACTCATAAAGACACATGGGAAATTTAAAAAAAAAAGACTTATAGGTATGCTTGCAATTTTCCAAGCATGAGACATTAAAGCATATAGGAATTGTTGGTCATTTACTGCTGACTTTTCAACCCTTAGGAAGAGATGAACTTTATATCATTTTCTAAGTAGGGTTTTTATCTTCCAAGACATGCCAAATTAATAATGGAGTTTTAGAATCTTTATTTCTGCGCTTGTAGACTTTTAATGGAGTTTGTCATTTGTCTCAATCAACTCTCCTTGGGAGAAAAAAACTCATCCCCGGCGAGTTAAAAGCGTGAAATTGTTGAAAAAGATCTCTATTCAGTCATTGGAATTCCTCATCAGTAATCTATGTGCATTCAGAAAGGGATTGGTTCTTCCATTTGATAAGATACTTTTGATAACCGCTTCCCTTTTCAGATACAATTTGATGATCAAGTACTTCTTCAATGTCGTCTTTCCTTATTTGAATTGATGGCAAACTAGCATTATGTTCATTGTCTGCCATAATATCTTTATGTCCAAAATATAAAGTGAAATCTTCAATATTAAAGACATTGTTAATATCAATATCTGTCGGTAACTCAAGGACATAAGCATTGAAGCTGACTTTCTTTAAAACTTTATAGGTTCAACATTCCTTGAATGAAGTTTCTTATAAATCCCTCTTGGATAACGTTTTGATCGTATATAAACCATGACCATATCACCTTCCTGAAATTCTATAAACTTTTTTTCAAATCAGCATGTGTTTTATATCTTTCATTGCTCTGGGCAATTTTCCGCTTGACATCATCATGTATTTCTTGTACATGTTTGCTAAAAGCATCAACTTCAGCACTTAGTCTTACCTCCAATGGTAAAGGAACCAAATCAATTGGTTTTCTAGGAAGTATACCTGTAACAATTTCAAAGGAGTTGTGTAAGATACTAGAAAATAAAATAATAATAAATACCCTTGTTAATTAAGAAATTACCTTATAGAATTTTTCAAGAATTTTTAGAAAATTTTCTGAATTTAAACGGAAGTTTTATGGACATTTCATGAGGATAAAGCGGATAGGCTTTTGTAAAGTCTATTTAGACTATCTGCTATTGAGGAATTAATAGGTTTAATTAACCTATGTTGTAAATGCTAAACGTTTATTTTTTTCTCCCGATCCCTTCCGTTTTTCGCTGATCCACCGTGATTCCCTCCATTTCCTCGATCGTGACTCCTCTTCCCTTTTCTCCTCGATCCGGTCTCATCGCGATCTCCCTATTCCTCTTTCTTTTCTTCGCCGATTGAGTGTGGTCGCCGTCACTTCTTCCCACTCGTCGAGGTTGGTCTTCACGGTGAGCAGGCAACACCGGTCGGGCGCTGCCAGTGGTCGGTGTCCGTGGGTCGTCGATCCATCTTCACCGCTGCGGTTCTCCCACTCCTGATCGAGTGCCACATCGAGCGCTGACTGTGCCTCTCCCGATGCGCAACCCTTCCTTCCCGCTCGTCGACCACCGCGAGCCCTCCAGTCGGGCGCTGCCAGTGGTAGGTTTGATACTAAATAGCTTTATAGAGGAAGCTACGTTGGTAAGTCCGGATTCGGATTATTATGGATGGATTTATGTGAATACTCGGTTAGAAAAATTATGGTGGAATTACAGGGAATTTGAGATCAAGAAGATGTGTAAAGAAAGTTAAGCTTGGTAAGTTCATATCTGGATGAGTTATGCATGTTGCAGTATATGCACTTATGGGTTGATTAAATAGAGTAAGGGAATGGATAGATCAATTAAGTGGATAACTTAATCAATAGGGATTTGATAGCACTGTTGGACTTATGAAGAACTTAGATATGTTCCTTGCTCTTTCTTGCAAGATTTTAATTATAAGAAACTCTTGGACGTGGAGAGTTATTTGGATATTCTATATATCAGGTGGATAATATTTCCTACCCTGGTCAGGTAGTAGCTAAACCCTGAAGTATATAACTTCATATTGCTGTCACTTCGAGCTTGACTCCACTCTAGTTTTTCTGATGCTTGATACTTGCCTTTGCACTTAAATACTCTGTTATTGTTGTTATTTATTCATTCATCTTTGTTATAAATTATAGATGTTATGGTAAGTGGACCTGTAGTGGTTTACCTGTGCGTACGTAGCTAAATTCGGTTGTAAAACTAAATTGTACAATCTAGATAAATCATCCGGATATGAGTAGGATTCTAGAAGTAAAGTTGAGTTTCCATGTTATATCTTGATGTTGTGTACATATCCACTATGGATCATGTAGTCATGTATGGACGTGTGATTTGTCGGTACAGCGTCACTACGGACTAGAGGTCCTAGCTTGGTTGTTGTTAGCTATATATGCCTCTTTATAGAATAGAGAGTGTGTTGTGGACATATGTATGGTCATATGGATTGTGGATAGTGTGCCGCTTCAGACCGGTGGTCTTAGCTTGGTTGTAATCAATCGAGTATGACTCTGTAAGATAGAGAGTGTTATGATCAGTTGAGTACGACTCTCTACAGGATAGAGAGTGTGTTGATCTGTTGTGTATGACTCTCTTTAGGATAAAGAGTCTGTGGTGGATACATGTATGTGTGACTGTGCATTCATGTCATTTGCATGCATACTGGCTACTTGGTCTCCCTTGTGATTGAGAGGGTCGGCAGTCATCCTGCCTCCCAGGTTACTCATGGAGGAGTAACTGGTGTGAGAGCAGAACATTTGTTGTGCCGCACTCTACCACTATAGACGGTGGTGTTGGAGTTGCGTGCAATTATCCTACGTATGTGGCACTCGACCACTCATGGGTAGTGACTGTCGGAGTGGCCAACAGCAGGGACCCCCATTGTGTAGCTAGCTCTTTACGCTTATATGCTACTTGTTCATACTTCCCACTCGACCACTCGAGAGTAGTGGTTGGTGTTGAGTTGGGACAGTTGTCATGTCGAACCACTTAGGCCACACTGGGATAGTGGTAGCGGTTAGGGTAAGCAGACATGACCATGCATTCTGCATTGCCATGTTCTTATGACATTTTTCATACACACACACACACACACACACACACACACACACATATATATATATATATGGTTGTGATTAGTATATATATATATAGATGCAGTGTATATGTAGTCTTATTGTGATGTTGCATTTGTTTGTTCTATGTTTGCTGCATTTGATTGTTGTACATCATCTTGCACTCCACTTGCATATTCTTGTATGGTCGTATGTGGATTACTAGAGTTGAGTTGGTTAGATTGTCGTATACCTTTGACCAGTACCTTGAGGTGATACGGGATGAACTCAGTTCATGGTTGTATTAGCCATAGAATGTTAGTATGACAGTATTGATTATTATAAAATCAGTCTTTACTCTACCATGTTGTAGGTGTTGTATTATGATACTTATACTCAGGTTGTATGAGTTACATCGTTGTCGATCTTCAGGTATGTCAGTACCTTATGTTGTTATTGTTGGTCAGTTTAGTTATACAGTTGTTGTATCATGCTGGTGTATACCTATTATACCTTTAGATAGCATATTATTGATTCGCATGTGATATATATGTATATATTATACATGCACTTTTATTCTTATTACCGCTGAGTTTTGTACTCGCTACCACAGACCCTGGGTTTTCTGTCGCCCAAGTAACAGGTACTCGACTCCGTGATAGACTTGGAGCAACGCTGGCTGACAACCTCTCATCTCACTTCCGAGGGTCTCGACTTGGTTTTATGTTTCCGTTGTTTTCGGATGTTTCTTATATCGATCCGGATTTATATGGTGGATGTGTTAGACATTGTTGATGTACACACTTGTGGATTTAGGTTTTGTCGATGTTTCCTTTATGTTTTGGTGTCGGTCATACCGGTATGCACTGTGTGTAGTTTGTTATGTCGTTGTGTCAGTTTCCGTTGTGTATTGTTATATTTACATTTATATACGTTATTATGTTTTGGTCGAAAAGGCTTCAGATCAAGGATATGTTGCGCGGAAGATGTTTCTATTTTTTCGCCGCGTACTCTGGCGTGACAACTTTATTGGTATCAAAGCCCTAGGTTCTGCAATGTCATACAATGATGTTTTCGTTGAGTCTTGGATTCTCGGGAGTCGATTTGTTTCAGTTTTGATTTTGTGAGATGAAATTGATAACAGCTTGAGCTCCGAGCAGCACGAAGTAAGAATTCCTGATAACTTTTATTCTAGTTAGATACTTGTCTAAACTTATTCAACAAGTGTACATAGACAGAGTTATGACACCTGTACAAACTTGTAGTAGGGGTCGTCTACCAAGGTGACCAGTCGGAGTTACCTTTAGTGTTTATACTCTCGGTTTTGTTGGTTATGCATTTAGTGTTTATAACAAGGAATAACATGTAGTGTTAGTTATTATTCGTAATCATGGTTTGAGTTGACCACGGGAACGACCTATTGAGTCCGTGAGTCTTGAACCTGTGTCGAAAAGGTGAATTTCCTTTGAGAGCCGACTAATACCTAGTCAGAAAACAGGAGTCAAGTCGTCACATTTCTTGTGGAAATCAAAGATTACAGTCTTAGAGATTATCACTGATTATGCTAGTTGGATCATTACCTTAGGGGTAATGAACAAGGCATGTGTACTATTGTTGATGCAGATAGTAGAGGATTAGTTTATGGTGTTTCATAGGGATTTTGATCCCTGAGTTGTTTGTACTGGGTTGTATAACTTTGAAGGTACTTTTGAGTACTTAACTTGTGTTATACAAAGGAAGTAGAGTTAGTTGCATATCATTATCAGGATCAAGCCGGTACTTGATGGAAGATATAGGAAATAACCTTCAGGGAATAATATATCACTTGATCATGGTTTAGTGATATTGAGAGAGAGTATTTCCCCGCGTCACTTTCTTTGACTCATTGTAGGAAATTCTTGAGCTTCAAGCAGGGTGATCAGTTAGTAATGGGAGTACCGTGCAGAGTCGTTAGACTTGCAGAGGTTACGATCACCCAATAGTTCAAAAATGTGAATAGATGTTTTAAGCCACCCATGATTATTGGCTTATATTTGGATTAGGATTTGGATCTTTTATCAGATCCTGCTGGAAGACATTGAATCGAGTCATGAGTTTAGAAATGACTTTGTACAAGTGTTGTAAGAGTTGGAAACCGATGAGCAGATATTGTAGGCCAAATTATTAAAATCAAAAGTCTCCGAATGTTGGACAAAAGGAGCAAGATCGGAGTTATAGACCACGAGCTACTATTGGAGAGTTTTTCCTATCATAGAAGACCAATCGCAGATTGTCAGAACTGTCTGTTGTTATCAGCGAAATTAGAACAAAGACTCCGAAGGGATTATGTGCGTGTAATGCGGATTACGAAGTCACGCAAAATCAGATTATTCGTTGGATCAGATCATCTGTTGTTGTAAGCAACTAGTACATTTGAGGTGTACTTTGAAGACTCAGTTGAAGAATGTCGATGTTGTTTCGAGAGGATGATGCGCAATCTCGACAGCAGAGATCATCACAGAAGATTGGGTTATCACACCAACATAGATTTACTACCTCAGATGTGTTGGAGTTCTTTGATATTTTCTTCCAAGGAAAGTGATTTACTCAGCAGTATCAACAGAAAACATCTTAGAAGACTCAAACGTCCAAACAACAACAACTATTATCTCCTTAGGTGCAGTTATACCATTTGCAGAGAATAAAGCGTGCTATGATATTGATAGGTATTAAGCATTTTACTATCGGTGGTGTACTCTTTATCAGTACAACAGTGGTTACCACCTCCATTGTAGCCGTTTCCAGTTGCGTCCTCATGTTGGCTGTTGACTTTAGTTCTCCATGGTAGTCTTTTGTACCTACATAAGCTCAGTTGCCAGGAGCAAAAGTTGGAGAAGTATACATGACTACCCCAGAGGAGATGTAGGGAGTCGAAGGATTGATCATTCAGGGTATTACTTTAGTTTACCCTCTCGGTTAATATATTGAAAGATACTGGTAGTTTACAGGTATCTATGTCTAGAGCATTCTAAGATAGGATGAGAAGGATTTCTATATTCAGATTATGTGGATCGGTGGTATCTTTACCATCAGGCGAGATGTTGACCAACAATGTAGAAGTCAAGGGATGCCCTTGGACTTTAATAGACATATTTTTACTGTAAACATATCCTTGTAGATAGTTAAATTGTTGAAATAATGATATAATATGTCTTTCGGATGTGCATATAATCCGAGAGTATTCGGAGGTAGTTTCTGATGCACTTCCAGCCTTACCACTCTATAGGCAAGTGGAGTATGCGGTCGAAGTGATTTTGAGATGAGTTTCGATATTGAAGACCTTATACTGGGAGATGATTTTATTGGTAACAGTATTGCTAAACACTATGAAAATTGGAAGATCGTAAGTTGCGATTATAGGAGATGTTGGATGAGATATTTAACGGTCTCAGTATTTCTTCTAGAGAAGATCCGGAACTCTTTGTTAAAAGAGAGATGGACTTTTAAGATTATGCATCGATTATCGATGATGGAATGCGATAGTTGTTGAAAATGAATATCCTTCATTATGGATAGATGATATATTTAGATCAGCTAAGGACACTTGTGTCCAAGGTTGTCAAACTCGCGATTCTAGTGTCGACTCGGTTAGGGACGCACAAACTCGTATCGTAAACTCGTACGAGTTTACGGGTCATCCAAAACAGTGTTATAAAATGTCAAATAATATATATTTATCATAACTTCATAAGAACAATCACTATTTCACATTTCTAATAAAAAAACATAAACATAGTTATCATCAACATTTTTTCACATATAAAAAAAATTAAACATGAAAAGATACGAGGTTTCAAAATTTATGTTTCAAAATCAAGTTAAAAAAAATAACAAATATGAAATTTCACACAAAAATAGTCGATAGTCAATACACTAAATAAACTTCCATTGTCAAATTTGATAAAAGGAAACAAAGGTTCAAATTTACGACGATAATTGATGTGTTATTTTCCCGCAAGTCTCATTGTCGTCAAGTAATAAAAATATCGATCCCACGGGGATTGGACAACCGAATGATCGTGATACCAAGTTATCTAGTCAATCAATTTGTGGATTAAGAAAAGAAAGCGATTAAGAACAATTAATGAAAAGAACGAGCTAAAAGTCAATAGTTGAGAAGAATCTCAGGATATGGGTTTCACCACGTCGACGATTTATAAGGTGATTTAATTCTTTCCTACCCCTGTTAGAGTTGTTTTGATGGAACCTATCCTAAGGTAAATCAACGGCCCCTTTCGAGGTCTACGCCATACTGCTATCAAACTTAATTTACATCGCACGGTATTCGAGCGTAGGGGATCATAATCACTAAGGGGACTGTCGAGACCCCATGAGCCTCCTAGTCTTACTGCCGTTACTTGGTAAAAACTAGATTTCTTAGATCCATTGAGTCCATAAGAGTTCCTCTAGAGTCTAAATTTCCTTTTCACGATAGGTTTGCACACGGGACCATAATCAGCTAAGGGGACCTGTCACGAGACCCCCGCAAGCCCTCATAGATACACTACCGCTACTTGACAGGAATTAATCCCTAGTTGGTTCTGGGTTTCGGGAACTTGGGTTCACTGTTAGGTACTTCCTCTTAGCTCCTTAGGTTTATCAATAAGAATCCAAAAAACTAGATCAAAACAAACAATAATTCAAGTAGTATAGATTACATCATCCATTATAAATCGTCAAGGGCTACTCCCCCATCCTAAGATTACAGGACACTACTCCATAGTCAAACAAGAATTGCTAGAGAAAGAAATTACGATACTTAGTGCCATCTGTGTTCCTTTGTCGTCGACTCCTTCATTCTCCTCGTTCTGGTGTCGTCCTCTTTAGTCTTTACCCCACGCCGCCGTGTGTTCCCTTAGGGTTAGAATATCTCCTCTTTTATAGCTTTGGCCTCCTCTTCAATTAAGGGAAAAGATTTTCCAACTCGACGAAAAGGAATTGAATCGGACAACACGCCTGCGTGCGAATGAGGCACAGGCGTGTCGCGCATTCTCTCGTGTCGGCGGCAGGGCATGTCGGTTGCTGAACCAGGGCGTGTTCGACACTGGAACTCCTGACACGGGCGTGTCGATTGCTGAACCAGGGCGTGTTGAGCGCTGGAACTCATGACACGGGCGTGTCACTGATAACATGCCTGTGTTGTTTTGATACGCCTACTTCTTCGCCCTGTTAACACGAAAAACACCCAAAAGCAGTCTCTCTATGGGTGCAAAATCAACGAATTTTGGCTGGCTCGAGCTTAGAAGATCGCTGCTCCTACCTCCTAGTGCAAAATCAACGAAGGAAGTCTTGAAAGATCGCTGCTTTCAGTGTAAAATCGAAGAAGTCTCGACTCTTGAAGATCGTTGCTCTCACTCTCAGTGCCAACTGCCAAATCGACAAACGAATCTGTGTAATCGAAGATAAAGATCGCTCGCTCTCTGCTCTCGCTCTCGCTCTGTTTGTTTTAGCGTTTTAGGGTTGTGTTTTTTGCTTATTTAGAGCATAAACGACGTAATTTATATTTTAGCCCAAACTCGAGTTATGGCCGGTTCAAAACGCGATTTTACCGATTTTGACAGTCTGACTCGCGATTCAATCGATTTTACAAGAGGGGTGTGATTTTCAACCGATTCAACACGGGATTGGAATAATAGTTCGTAAACTCGTAAAATCGACGAGTTGACTCGCGATTTTGACAACACTGCTTATGTCTACTCTAGGGTTGGTTTACGACTGGAGCGTTGATATTATAGTGATATGACGTCATACAATTATCGTTATCGTTGTGATGATTGATATATCATCAGCTTAGAGTGAAGAGGATGCAGGTGTATGGAGGACGACATTTCATACTTAGTATGAATTTTATGAGTTGTTGATAATGTTGTTAGACGTATTTAACGATTTAGTCGCCAATGGATTTGAGAATCGTGTGTTCTAGACACGATTGGATCAGTTTGTAGTTGTTGGAGTTGCGTAACTTGGCCACTGTTGAGGGTGATAGTTGGAGTTGCGCACTCGATCACCGTAGGTGGTGGTTTCCTTGTATGATTTGGTTATTACTGTAGATGTGGATAGAATATTTGTCATTATTATACCACGGACTTGTTTGACCAAGAGGGTGATGGAATTCACTTAGTCGGAAGATGGTGAAACCAGTTTACAGGAGCCTAGACGGTGGCTGACTTTTACATCAGTGTTATCCTTCCAGTGTGGGTGGAAGGGTATTGTATGCAGATACATCATTTCAGGAATTAGAGTGATTCTAATGCAGTTGCATGAGATGTATCTTATGCTTATGTTAGTTAAGAAACTACGAGATAAGTTGTTATGTACGTGACGTGGTTTTAACAGATATGATCTTGTGTAGTAGTTGTATGGCGCAGAAATGCTCATGGAGTTTTGACTAACTACTGGGTAGCTACTATAGAGTTGCTGGAATATGGACAGTTGCAATAAGGGAAATTGGTCGCTATTGCCTCCCATGCACTTACAGAGTGAGTGATTTCTCTTGTGAGGAAGTAATTCTCCATCTTCGAGGAGAATAGTAGGTTACAGAGTCCTATTAGATTTAGGAAGTGATACTTTTGATTCAGGATAGCAGACAGATCTTTGTTGTGATGATAGAGAGATTCTTCACCTTTGAGGAAGACTGTGACCCAGAGTTGGTTCAGTTTCAGGACAAGTTGATTCAAGAGGCTCGTCATTCAAGATTGGTGGTGTATTCGGAGTGGATCTGAAAATAGTAAGTGTTGAAACGTTCTTCGTGGTGGAATGACATCCAGGAAATAGTGATGTCGGGTGTGTCAACTAAAAAGAGTGAAATACTAGTGATCAGCAAGGTTACGTAGCGAGATAGAAGTGATAGCCTAATACGATGGGATGTGTTAGGAGATTATCTAGAATTCGGAAAGGACTTGATGCGATTGGGGTAATCAGTGGTCGATTGACCAGGTCCGCTAATTTTCTACCGAGCTGTAAGATGTATTTCGTTGGGTCACTCGACGAAATTATACTGCAAAGAGATTTTAGTTTTCTTGGAGTATCATTTTCGATAGTGAATCATGATTCACCTTACGATTCTAGCAAAGTCTCCTAAAAGTCACGGAGTTAGAATTCTACTCTGGTACGATTATTTACTTTTGATAGGTGACCAATATGAAAGTACTGATCATACTTTAGAGGATCTGTTGAGAGTACAAGTGACAGATTTTGGAAACTATGTGAGAGATGGAAATATAATATTCGAGCTCATTATCCCCACTCAATTACTTGAAGTGTATGATTTTTCTCCAAGTACTTGAGTCGAGCAGTGTGATAGTGCTTACTTGTTGTACTTAAGTACGAAATTTGTGACCAAATTTTTATTAGTGGAGGGGAATGTAAGATACTAAAAAATAAAATAATAATAAATACCCTTGTTAATTAAGAAATTACCTTATAGAATTTTTCAGAAATTTTTAGAAATTTATTTGAATTTAAATAGAAGTTTTATGGACATTTCATGGGGATAAAGCGGATAGGCTTTTGTAAAGTCTGTTTAGACTATCTGCTATTAAGGAATTAATAGGTTTAATTAACCCATGTTGTAAATGCTAAACGTTTATTTTTTTCTCCAGATCCCTTCCGTTTTTCCCTGATCCGCCGTGATTCCCTCCATTTCCTCAATCGCAACTCCTCTTCCCTTTTTTCCCCGATTCGGTCTGCTTCTCGTCGCGAGCTCCCTATTCCTCTTTCTTTTCTTCGCCGATTGAGTGCGGTCGCCGTCGCTTCTTCCCACTCGTCGAGGTTGGTCTTCACGGTGAGCAGGTATCATCGGCCGGGCGCTGCCAGTGGTCGGTGTCCGTGGGCCGTCGATCCATCTTCACTGCTACGGTTCTCCCACTCCCAATCGAGCGCCACATCGAGTGCCGACTGTGCCTCTCCCGACGCACAACCCTTCCTTCCTCGCCATCGACACCACCAAGCCCTCCGGTAGCCGCGATCGCCGTCGCTCGAGCTCGATCGTCGTCGTCTCTTACATGGTGGTGGCTTGGCAGTGAGCAGATCCGACGTTGCTCATATCTTGATCACTGCTGCGTTCTTTTCTCACGCTGCAATTCCAGCGGTTGTTCGCCACTGTCTCAACTGTGAGCAAAGTTGTGGTTGCCCTCTTCTTCCACTGGTTTGATTTCCTTCACCCTTTCCTCTGTTTTGGGATTAGAGTATTGAGAAGTAGCAAATCCAGCAAGTGTTGTGACGTTTGGGATATGTTGCAGTGATCGAGTATTCCTGATCAACTTGATTGGCTCAGGTCTGTCAATCGGTAGTTGTGTATTGGCCTCACATCTGATTTTGGGTAATCTCGGTATCTTTCTGCTATTTAAGAATTTGGATTAAAGGGAAACTTATATCTTGGCAATTACAGGTTACCGAGGGGGGGAGGGCCATGGAATATGATTGGTCTTTTGCCCCCAACGTGGCAGATGATTAGGTTTAATACTAAACAGCTTTATAGAGGAAGCTAAGTTGGTAAGTCTGGATTCGGATTATTATGGATGGATTTATGTGAATACTTGGTTAGAAAAATTATGGTGGAATTACAGGGAATTTGAGATAAAGAAGATGTACAAAGAAAGTTAAGCTTGGTAAGTTCATATCTGGATGAGTTATGCATGTTGCAGTATATACCCTTATGGGTTGATTAAATAGAGTAAGGGAATGGATAACTTAATCGATAGGGATTTGATAGCACTGTTGGACTTATGAAGAACTTAGATATGTTCCTTGCTCTTTCTTGCAGGATTTTAATTGTGAGAAACTCTTGGACGTAGAGAGTTATTTGGATATTCTACATATCAAGTGAGTAATATTTCCTACCTTGGTCAGGTAGTAGCTAAACCCTGAAGTATATAACTCTAGTTTTTCTGATGCTTGATACTTGCCTTTGCACTTAAATACTCTATTATTGTTGTTATCTATTCATTCATCTTTGTTATGAATTATAAATGTTATGGTAAGTGGACCTGTAGTGGTTTACCTGTGTGTACGTAGCTAAATTCGGTTGCAAAACTGAATTGTGCAATCTAAATAAATCATCCGGAGATGAGTAGGATTCTAGAAGTAAAGTTGAGTTTCTATGTTATATTTTAATATTGTGTACGTATCCACTATGAATCATGTAGTCTTGTATGGATGTGTGATTTGTTGGTACAGCGTCGCTACGAACTGGAGGTCCTAGCTTGGTTGTTGCCAGCTGTATATGTCTCTCTATAGAATAGAGAGTGTGTTGTGGACATATGTATGGTCATATGGATTATGGATAGTGTGTCGCTACGGACCGGTGGTCCTAGCTTGGCTGTGATCAATCGAGTATGACTCTCTGCAGGATAGAGAGTGTTATGATCAGTTAAGTACGACTCTCTGCAGGATAGAAAGTGTATTGATCAGTTGTGTATGACTCTCTTTAGGATAAAGAGTCTGTGATGGATATATGTATGTGTGACTGTGCATTCATGTCATTTGCATGCATGCTGACGACTTGGTCTCCCTTGTGATTGAGAGGGTCATCAGTTATCCTGCCTCCCAGGTTACTCGTTGAAGAGTAACTGGTGTGAGGGCAGAACATTTGTTGTGCCGCACTCTACCACTATAGACGGTGGTAGTTAGAGTTGTGTGCAATTCTCCTGCGTGTGTGGTACTCGACCACTCATGGGTAGTCACTGTCGGAGTGACTAACAACAAGGACCCCCGTTGTGTGCTAGCTCTTTACGCTTATATGCTACTTGTTCATATTACCCACTCGGCCACTCGAAAGTAGTGGTTGGTGTTGAGATTAGGGCAGATTGTCGTGTCGAGCCACTAGGTTACCTTTACAGTCGTGGTAGCGGTTAGAGTAGCAAATGACCGTCGTTACGATTGTCGTGTTCTTATGGCGTTTTGCATATATATATATATATATATAGTTGTGATTAACATATATATAGATGTAGTCTATATGTATGCTTATTGTGATGTTGCATTTATTTGTACTATGCTTGCTGCATTTGATTGTTGTACATCATCTTGTATTCCACTTGCATATTCTTGTATGGTCGTATGTGGATTACCAGAGTTGAGTTGGTTAGATTGTCGTATACCTTTGACCCGGACTTGAGGTGATACGAGATGGACCCAGTTCGTGGTTATATTAGCCATGTAGAATGTTAGTATTGCGGTGTTGATTATTATCAGTCTTTACTCTCTTATGTTATAGGTGTTGTATTATGGTATTTATACTCGGGTTGTCAGATGAGTTACATCGTTGATCTTGGTATGTCGACCTATATTGTTATTATTATTTGATTTGGTAATCTGATTGTTGTATCATGCTAGTTTATACCTGTTATACCTTTAGACAACATTTTGTTGATTCGCATGTGATATATATGTATATATTATGTATGCACTTTTATTCTTATTACCGTTGAGTTTTGTACTCACCACCACAGACCCTGGGTTTTCTGTAGCCCGGTATGTCTCGACTACTGATGGGCTTGGAACGTCGGTTGTGACAACCTCTCATCTCACTTCCGAGGGTACCGGCTTGGTTTTATGTTTCCGTTGTTTTCGGATGTTTCTTATATCGATCCGGATTTATATAGTGGATGTGTGTTAGACATTATTAATGTACACACTTGTGGATTCGGGTTTTACCGATGTTTGCTTTATGTTTCGGTGACAGTGATACTGGTATGCATTATGTGTAGTTTGTTATGTCGTATTAGTTTCCGATGTGTATTATTATATTTACATTTATATATGTTATTGTGTTATGGCTTAAAGGTTTGTATCAACAGGATATGTTGTCACTGAGGTAGATGTTGTCCAGATTTTTTTTTCGACATACTCTCGGGCGTGTCATGCCAATAGATCATTCACCTAATATATACTAACTCTGTCATAGGAAGAATTTGATCTCACGTAGTTACATGATCGCTAACTAGGCAACGAAATAAATCCCCCAAACTTCTATTGACTACCATTGTCTGACCATCTATTTGAGGGTGGAAAAAAGAAGAAAACTTCAACCTTGTATTCATTAATTTCCATAAGATTCGCCGGAAGAAATTTGTGAACTTTACAACTCAGTCAAAAACAATTGTTAATGGTAACCCATAAAGGCGAACAACTTCCTTAAAGAAAAGTTTAGCAATGTGAATAGCATCAGATGTCTTTGAACATGGAAGGAAGTGAGCTATTTTTGAAAACCGATCCACCACAACAAATATAGAGTTGTGTCCCCTATTTGTCTTAGGCAAACCGAGCACAAAATCCATACTTAGATCTTGCCATGGTTTGTGTGGCACAGGTAGAGGCGTATATAAACCAGTATTTTTCTTTCTTCCTTTAGATAATTAGCATGTGCAGCATTGAGAGACAATCTTAGCCACATCCCGCTTAAGGCTGGGCCAATAGAAACGGTCTTCAACCATTGCAATAGTTTTATCTCTTTCAAAATGACCGACTTCCCTCCATCATGTAATTCCCATATCATTTGTTCACGAAGAGAAGTATTAGGCAAACAAAGTCAAGTTCCCTTAAAGAGATAATCATTATGCAGCGAAAAATCTGACTGAAATCTTTGCACAAAGGATAGTCTTTCTTAAGTAGTTCAAATCCCGCCACTTGTATCGCCATAGAAGAAAGGATATAAACCACTCTACTAAGTGCATCAACTACTAAGTGCATCAACTGCTTTATTTTCAACTCTAGATTTGTGTTTAATTACAAAGGTATATTCTTGTAAGAAAGAGACCCACTTCTCATGTCGATGACTTAGTTTCTGTTGGGAATTGATATATTGGAGGACTTGGTGATCAAAATATAGAACAAATTCATTTAAAAGGAGGTAGTGTCGCCAATAACATAGAGCTTGAACTACGACATAAAATTCCTTATCATAAGTGGAATATCGTCGTTTCACCTCATTCAACTTCTCACTAAAATATGCAATAAGATGACCTTCTTGACTTAGTACGCCTCTGATTCCAACATTAGATGCATCACATGCTACTTCAAATACCTTTGAAAAATCTGGTAGTCGAAGAATAGGTGCTTCAATCAATCTTTGTCTTACTTCTTGAAAGGCTTGTGAAGCTATGTTGGTCCAAACAAATGAGTCTTTCTTAAATGATCGAGTTATAGGGCCATGTAGCTAAAATTTTGCTAAAATGCCTATAAATATTGCTAAGCCATGAAAACTTTAGATTTCCTATAGTGTCCTTAGATGACTTTTACTTTATCGAGATCGCCTCCAGGTCCTAGATGAAACTATAAGCCCGAGAATACCCTGAAGTCCAAAGAAGATCGTCTTATCCATTTGCAACAATCGAGGATTCTTCGTAGAGAGAAGCTATATATAAATTTAAAGAAATGTTCCTTTATGACTTCCTCTGTGGTATTCTTATTCTTGGGATTCGTAGTTTCATCTAGAGGACTGGAGGCAAATCCTGATAAGGTAAAAGTCATCCAAGAGTAATCATTCTGAGGACACTATAGGAAATCTGGTTCAGGCCTAGCAACATTTTATATTAGAAAAATTTCAGCTTATTATTCCTATAACTGATCGCATGAAGAAAGACTCATTTGTTTGACCAACACAACTTCACAAACCTTTGGAAGAAGTAAGACAAAGATTAGTTGAAGCACCTATTCTTCGACTACTAGATTTTTCAAAGGTATTTGAAGTAGCATGTGATGCATCTAATGTTAGAATCGAAGGTGTACTAAGTCAAGTCATCTTATTGCATATTTTAGTGAGAAGTTTCTTCTTTGTTTTTTTGCTGAAAATTAAGATATCATCGAAATAAACAACAAGAAATTTTCCAATAAATGGTTGTAGTTGTAAGATTCCGAAATAAAAATAATAATAAAATAAAATACCCCTTGTTAATTAGGAAATTATATAATTTAACAAGAATTTATAAAAAAATTTCCGGATTCAAAAAGAGTCAATACGAGGAAGATTTAGGCTTGAATAGGTGATTGGGTTAACTTAGGCTAGCTTGGACTTGACCTAGGCGAGTTTAACCACAAGGGGTCGGTTTATAAGGCCCGAACCCAAACCCGGTCAATTCCCTCATCGCGATTTTCTTCCTTCTTCTCTTCATCGCGCGATTTCTTCCTTTGTTTCGTCGCTGCAACTGATCTCGTCCGACGCCGATTTTGGATCTCCAGTCGCCTTTCGATCGCAGCGAGCTCGTCCTTGCAGTGAGTTTTGGTTGGTGGTGTCTTCATTGTCCTCTGATCACGATCTACCATTTCTGGATCTCGACAACGGCAAGTGCAACCTCCTTGGAACAGTGAGTGTTAGGGTTTTGATGGTGCTATAGATGCTGGGGTAGAACAGCTATAATCGACAACCAGAGGGGTTGGGAGCTCAGATTTCCAGCATGATTTGTGCCCCTTCCTTGATCTGCATAGTTGCCACCGGTGTTCTCTGTTCTTGAGTCCAGCTCTGCTTCCTCTTACCATCGTGAGCTTGTTCCAGTTTCAGATCGCCAAGGCTTAGATTGGTGGGTTAATTGGCAGATTTTCAGGTAACCTATGCATCGTTTATTTCTGGTAAGATTATTTCCATTGATCTATTGAATGGATTAAGGAATCAAAGTTTGGTGGGTTTGAGATAAATCTGAATGCAGTGTGTAACATTTGGGGATTAACTTCGGTGCATCGTTCTTTGCTTTGATTGGAGTCTTGGAGTAGGTTAAGGAAGCGAGGAAGAATCTGAATTTTGTAGCGGTCTGAGAGTAAGAGTTGGATTAATTATTGAATGAATACCATTATCAGGTGTGATTTAATGGATCTAATGATAGATAGTATCCGAGTTGTCGGTTCGTGATCTGATATGAGGATAGATATAAAGGCTTGATTAGGATAATTGGATAACTAGATCACTCTAGTTGATCGGGATCTGGTCGATGTAGGATTCGATTCGATCGTTCGTGTGTAATATAACTTAATTAGTTTGTTATTATGCGAGTTTGGGATCTGAAGCAGTCCATGTAGTGAGGATTTCTATTACGAGCCAGTGTCATTAGTAATATCTACCGGTAGTTTGATCTGAATCTAGTGAATGAATTTGGACTTATCTTTGATTACTTTTGATCTTAAATCCACTCTTATTTAATATGTGCTTGTACTTACCCTTGACCTTTGAGATATATTATTGTTAATTCATCTTAATCTATCACGGATATTTAACTACAAATCTATAGTGTATTAGGATGGATGTTGATTATAGTACATGTGATTAGGGTTACCTTTGTGACCTTAGATTGAGTTACCGTGTTACATCACTAAGTTTAGGTGATGGATTAGATTATGGAGTCGATTTCTGTATTGTACACATATTAGTTGTGCATCTATGGTGGATCTAGTCATCTGTGCATAGATAAGTGTGTGTGGTTGTCAGTATGTGGTTATGGATTGGAGGTCCTAACATGATTGTATGTCCGTTATGGATCATGTGTCTGTGTATGGTTATATGGATTGTTGATAGTGTATTCTTTGATTTGGAGGTCTGGCGTAGTTATTGTCGGTTGTGTATGACTCTCTGTGTGTTAGAGAGAGAGTCTTGTGGATTAGTAGTCCTTGCATAGTTGACTTTTGGTTGACTAGGACTCCCTGTGGGATAGAGAGTGTTGCAGGGATGTGTGTGGAGCTATGCATTATTACATTCAGTATGTCGATCATTGGATCTACCTTATGGTTAAGGCAGTCATCCATCCCTGCCTCGCAGGGGTAGTACTTGAGGTTGAGTCTGAGCGTTAGGATGTCTGCGCGCTCGACCCTATAGACGGTGGTAGGCGAAGATCGCGACTGGCGGTGCGAGTGGTAGATAAGCCTCGCCCGCTATAAGCCGGTGGTTGTGAGGTGTGTGTGTCTGTGTCACGTGCTCGTCCACTATGGGTAGTGTGATGGAAGCGGTGGCGATGGGACCCTCGTAAGATAATCATTATGTGGCTACGATTCATCTACTGACTTCGGTCGTTCGAGAATAGTGGTAGGTGGTCGGGATAATTGTCGTGTGTCTACCCAAGATCTAGTCGTGGTTGGATGGGTCATGACGCATGCGTATACATTCTTGATATATGTATGCACGATTTGATATATGTTTACATATACGTGAAATCTTTGCGTTGGTTCTTTGCGTATATTTGTTTATCGTATTCATATCATTGCATACTTTTATACTCGTGTGTTGGCGTGATGATGCGTGTTGGTCGAATTGTATCGTTTGAATTAGCGTTATGTCGTAGTGTAGTATGGAATGGGTTGTTATTTACGCGATTATATACTATTCGTATACGCGAGTGTTGGTGAATATAGGATTGACCTTGTATATGTTATATAGGTTATATTGTATACACATTCGGGATAATTTAGCTTATGTTATCACAGTATGTTAGTACTTTATATTACTTCATTGGTTGATCGATTTAGTATGTCATTGAGTATGACTATCTTGGTGGTTAGTATTATCGTAATTATATTGTATGTTTGTTAGACCATACATACAGATAGATCTTGGCATGTATCTTGTGAGATCTCTTTATCTTATATGTTGTTATGCGCTTTCTACATATTACACGAGTTTATACTTACCATCAGACCAGGTTTCGTCATGCAATGCATGTGTAGAAGATTCCTTGGATGTTCGACTCACTGGTGATCTCGATCTCATCTCACGAGATAGTCGGATATTATTTCTATGTTATTTGTATTCTTGTGGATTGTTGTTTTGGGATTTTATCCTATATTGTTTCCGTATTTGCGATATACGGATGTGTTGTATGTATTTGGGCTTTTGATGTGGTTTCAGTTTGGACGTGGTTTATATTATGATTTTTTATTGAAAGTCACTCAGTAGTTGAGTCTTTGTATCTTTATTATTTGTCATATTCCATCGCTTTATGGATTATATCCGTATATATATGTTATGTATTTGTGGCAGGCTTTGTCAGCGATATCAGGAGATCTTTGTCCGATTATTTTAGATACTCGTTTATCGAAGTCCATTTTCGGATTTTATTTCGTTCGGATATCGAGTTTTGCTTTACTCAGGTTTTTGGACATTTCGTTTAAGGTATGTTAGGTATTATCACATATCCATCTTATAATAGGGATGACTTGTAGTGTGTTAGTCAGGATGAGTCTTGAATTACCAATCAAGTAGTCAGCATTTCTTGTGGAGATCAAAGATTCTGATCTTAGGAATTTTTACTAATGATGCTAGTCGGATCATTACGAATGGACTAGGTGTGTATATTGTTGTAGATGGATATATTCAGAATTTTGACTGAGTTGTTCGTGGGTTGTATAACTTTGAAGGTACTTTTAACGTATATAAAGTAGATTAGTGGAATACCGTTATCGAGATCGAGTGGAAGAGGTAGGAAATAACCTTGACACATCAAGTGATGTTGTAAGAGTATTTCCGCTTTCTTTGACTCGTTGTTCTTAGGCATCAAGTAGGGTGATCGTTTGGTAATGGGAGTCGTTAGACTTGCCTAATAACTCAAGAGTGTGAATGGATATGTGATTATTGGCTTGATTGTATGAATTTTCATCGATCCTATTGGAAGACATCGGATCGAGTCGTGTTCTTTTAAAGTTGGAGATTTGATAAGCGGATATTGTCGAAGTCTTGAATGTTTGTGAGGAGAAAGATTGAGAGTTTTGATCGCGAAAGATTTATAATGACTTAGTTGAAGGATGTTCGATGTTTTAGATAGAATTAGAAGGGTTCTATACATCGACTTGTGGGTTGGTGATCTTTCTCTGCGTCGGGTGAGATGTTGATCAATAACCAAGAAGTCAAGGGATACCCTTAGCCTTTGCTATACATACCTCTACTATAGACATATCCTTACGGATAGTTAAATTGTTGGAATGTTGGTATAACATGTCTCTCGGATGTGCGTATAATCCGAGAGTATTCAGATGTAGTTTTGGATGAACTTCCGAGCTTGCCACTGTATGGGCAAGTGGAATATGCGATTGGGGGTGATTTCGGGAATAGTTCCGATATTGAAGACCTTATACTGGGAGATGATTTTATTGGTATCAGTGTTGCTAAACACTGTGGAAATTGAAAAATTGTAAGTTACGATTATATGAGGTATTGGATGGGAGATTTATCTTTCCTAGTGTTTCTCCTTGAGAAGATCTGAAACTCTTTGTTAAGGAGAGATAGACCTTGAAGGTTATGCATCGATTATCGATGTTGGAACGCGGAAGCTGTTGAAAATGGATATCCTTTGTTGTGGATAGATGATATGTTTAGTTCAGCTAAAGGACACCTGTGTATACCCTAGGGTTGATCTATGATTGGAGTGTTGATATTGTAGTGATTTAGTGTTATACAATTATCTTTGTCGATGCGATGATTGAGATATCATCTGCTTAGAGTAAAAGGATGCAGGTGTCTAGAAGACGACATTTCATATTTAGTATGAATTTTATGAGTTGTTAATAATGTTGTTAGACTTGTCGATGATTTAGTCGTCCATGGACTTGAGGAATCGAATATTCTGGAAGTGATTGGACCAGCAGATGGTTGTCATTTTAGACGAGATGGTGTTGGATATATTCACAATCTTAAGGGAAGTTGTGGTTTCCCTAGATTGATTTGGTATTTACCATAGATGTGGGTAGGATGCTCTAGCGATACTATACCGTTGACTTGTTGGACCAAGAAGATGATGGGAATCACTTGGTCAGAAGCTTGTGAAACTAGGTTTCAGGGACTAGACGATGGTTGACTTCGTAGTTTAATGTTGGGTGTGCTAACAAATAAAGGTGGAATATTGTTGATCGGTAGGGTTATGTACCGTGATGAAGTGGGAGCCTTGTAAGATACAAGAAAAAAAATAATATAGTATAATTTAAAAAAGGGATAAAATAAATTTATTTTATTAAATGGAAATTTGTTATTTATTGGTATTTTAGTGGATAATTTCGGGATAAATTTTTATTCTATAGGGTTAAGTCTAATTATAATTAATCATTGATTAATTTAATTAAGACTAAGGTTATATAAATTAAAAACCCCAAGTTAGGGTTTAATAAAAGCTTAGGTTAGAAAAACTAGGTTTTTATTTTCCCTCTTCCTCATTGTGCCTTTCCTATTTTTCGCCCGATCTCTTCCGCCGCAAAATCCTCGACGCGCAGCCCTTCTCCTTGTGCGCGAGCTCAATCCGCAGCCGCCACACCTCCTCTTCTCGCGACGCCATCCACGCGCCGCCGTTCCTCTATTCCGCCGCCTTCTTCCCTGCGTCGACGCAGTCCACAGCCACACCGACATTGCTGCTCGAGATCGCCCCATCGCCGTCGCCACGGGCTACAGCCTCGCCGTCGCGGCCTACCCATTCCTCTCGCGATCTCTTCGACGTCGGTCCGTCCCCATTCTCTGCAAGCGACAGCCGACCCCAACCGCCCCCTTCTCTGTAAGAGACTGCCGACCACAGCCCGTTTCCTCCTCGTGGCAAGCGGCGACGAGCGATTCTTCTCGCCGGTGCTGACGGATGAGCTAAAGCAGCCAGAGATCACGAGTGGCCGGGATTTTTGGGTCGGCGACAGATTGGTCAGAAGTTGTCCTTCTCGATCGTCGCCGGATCAAGTGCGGGTCGTCTTCGCCGTCGAAGCCACTCCGGGCGCTGCCAGGAACTCAACCGCTGTCGCCCGCTCAACTGAAGACTGGTATCCGGCGAGTGCCAGTTGACGTTGTGAAACGGGGCAAGGAACCGTTCAGCTGGGCTAAGTTATTCAGGTAAGCCGAAGGATTTTAATTCCTTTTTTTTGACTTAGGTGATGGATCAATCAAATGTAAGTAGCTTAAGATTAATTAATTCAAACTTGATTTATTGATTGGACTAGGCTAAAATAATTAAATGGATATCGTTAGGTTAATTAAGGTGGGGGGGGGGACAGATTTATTAAAAAGCTTAACAATTAAATTAGATAACTGGTAGTTGAGCTGTGAACGACCATATGACTGTGGGCAGGAGAATTAATGGCTGTAAATAGCTGTGATGGCTGTGAATGGGTTAGATCTCTAATTAGTGAAATTGAGAGTTGATTTGGGTTAATTGGTTTATGTATGAAATCGGCTTAGGATTCAGTTTGACGGTGGATCGTATCATAGTACTTAACAATGGTTCTGTTTTATGCAGGTTTCGATCACGAGATAGGTCCATGAGCATAGAGACACTTGGTATTCTTCATAGAAGGCGGGTATTTTGACTTATCTTTTAGATATAGTCATTGTTTATATGCTAGTTAGGATAGCTTACAATAATTTTTCATGTTTATATGCCTAGTATGCTTTTGGTGCCTACTTGATACATGCATGTGATAGGATATGATTTTATCTTCCCTGTTTTATTTGGATCATAGTACTTGGATTAGGGATATGTACATACTGATTGGATAGGTATTTTGAGTAGGATTTACATGCTTTAGTATCATGCACCATTTTTGCATGACATCTTTGGTGACAGGGTTCATTATTATTGAGCCCATGATCAGCTATACGACCGCACACACCGCTACTCATGGGTTAGTATATCGGAGGTGTGCGCGGTTGCTCTGTCAGCTCTGTTTGGTCCGCTCGTAGGTAGCGATGAGGCGTGTGGTAATGAGACGGGAATCCCTCCTCTATGACACGGAGATGAGAGCTTAGCTCCCCACTCTGTTTGAGGCGGGAGGATAGGTGTACTCGGCAAAGATCCTGTCCGCTCGATCGCTCGGGAAGCGATGATGAGTCTGTGATTATCGTACCCACTCCTCACCATCGCCACAGGCGTGTAAGCGTAGCGTCGGGGTGACCATGCTCGTATACGCAGGCATGCACTTTGCGGATTGCATTTGTATTGTGTTTCTGCATTATTGTATTGATGTCTTGGATGTGGCGTATGATTGTATCACATGCCGCATACAAGATATGTTCAGAGTACGGTGACGACTCTTATCAGAGCACTCGGCTCCTATATCGCAGGTAGATTCGCGAGAGCACAAATTCTTGATTTCTTTCTCGCTACCCTATATATACGAGATCAGATCGATACGATTTTTATTTTTAGTTATACTTTACTGATATCGACTATTATCCGCTAAGTTCTTCAACTTACCCCGGTTTTATATTTATTTCGTGATTGCCGCCGAGAGAGTCCACTGCCAATCCCCTCGCCAAGTGGATAGGTTTTATTAGTCTTATGGTTTTTAGTTATTAGTTTTACGGATCGGGATTTTATCGAGGATACGCTTAGGATTTATGTTTGATCAGATACCGGTGGATATTTTCGTTATATTCATGCCCTCGACTTATATTCGATTCGCTTGCCAGATGCTCTCGCCGTGATGGCGTAAGGGTAGGTCACGGCCCGAGGCCTCATATACGTATATCAGGTCGCGATCGATTCCGATCGCTGATCGACGATAGGGCCGCAGAGCCTCAGATAAATTGTATCACCCGCATGTGAGACGCCGCGATTTTCGGCCCGCGTGGACTCCTCGCGCGCGACAATTTATTCGCATCGAGCCGTGTTCCTAGTTCCTAAGGTCTGGGTTTTCTGAGTTCGCCATGTCGCGTGTTAACTAGGGTATTTTCGATCGGGTACGGATTCGATGATTTTTATGTTCGGAAATTCAAGTATTATCGACGAGGTTAATACGGGGATTCGGGCGATGTGACATCTCCGCACGGCTAAGTGTAAATAAATTCTAGAAAATTTTCTAAATTTAGGTATATTCAGTATCGGGTTATATCGTTATACGGATTACGAGGTTAACTTAGAGGTATCATATTTTCACTTCGGATTCGTCTAGCATTGCTTTTAACATTTAACATGATATCCAGACGTTAGATTTTTGTGTCACGGTTTATCGTTAGTATACGGTTATTAATCGCTATTACCGCTATAATGAACTAGTTATCATCGTGATATAAATGATTAGATATCATCAGATGTTTACTTTAATTTTCGACTAGTATTAGGATCGACTAGTATTAGGACGAGACTAATCAATACGATCGAGGTGGATAAATCGCAGAAGGTATACGCCGAGGTTCTTCGACTCTCTGCATCCTAAAGTCCCACTACACGCTTACATTTCTTACGTAGTTTAGGATATATACGGGCACCTAATGGTTTATCGAGTATCATTCTCGACTTCGATCCGCACGCACTTTTGGTTATACCTTAATTAATTTCACCATCGATCATTCATTAAGATGACTACGTCCGCTTATTGCAGCTGTGTTATATGTTTATAAGGTTACGTGGTTTCATGCGGATACCACGATTAAGACTAAGAGAGATGTAATAACCTAGATAAGGTTATTCGGTAGAGCGATCTCGTGAACGAAACAACATTAAGTAGAACCTCAGTGCAATAATCCAGACGCGCTTAACGATATATGTTTATCCTTTACTATTTCAAGAATACGGTGATCGACTAAGAGAGTTCGATGTTGGGACGCGATTAATCCTTACTATATCTCTCATTCTTGGTTGAGAGAGAGTCCGCAGAGTCTCTATAGGTAGGTGCTTTATATACATGTGGTCAATCATGCCTCCCAATCATGGTTGAGATGACCTACTGTAAGGTTATATTCTTACGTTATTCATTCGGAGTTGGTAATAATCGGATTCGTATGACGCTGGTAGCTAGATAACTACTTTACGTCTTAAGTACCCACGAGACATGCTCGTGGTAGAGGTCAGTACGCATGATTGAATCCGGTAGGATGGTATAATTTAGCTTAACCTCTTCACGGGCTCGATAGTAGATTGTGGTCCTTATCGCTTCGATAGGCGTTTCTTGTTAGTTGGGATGAAACCTTATGATTAATCGTCTCGACGGGATTATTAGTGGACTTATGATTTTGATCGACCTTGATAACCGATCATGTTAGAAGGGTTGAAACGCTAGATTTAATCATCTCGACTTATTTATCTATAAGTCGATGATCTTTACCGGCTTTAGTAAACATTTTGGTATTAGAGGTGTTGAAACCTCACTGACCGCCTCGATGGGTTTAATTGTAGATCGGTGATCTTTATCGATTTCTACATGCTAGATGTATTGGATAACCCTAGTTTAACAACCTAAGATAATCGATCGCTCACACGACCTATCGCGGTGGTAGAACGCCACAGGCGCATATAATAACTAGATATCTATACGCGTCCGCCAAGAGACCCATTCGTGCAAAGACGTGCCGCGCAGACATCGAGTCTTTCTATCACCGCCTATCCACGAGTTTCATTCAGCGGTAGTAGCACGTAGAGACGCTTAGCGTATTGATTGTCGACCCACGGGTTACATTCGTGGTAGCCCACATGCGATTCCTCCTTTATGCAGAGCCACGAGGCTTCACGTGGTATCAGACGCGCAGCTTATTGCAGTGGTTGTGTATGTTATGGATATATTTGTTATACCACGATCGGGATAACAGACCGATATTGGTACTCGAGGGTCGAGTTACTCTAGTTGTTTCCTTCGACTTTCATTATGCATTATGAGTACGCATTTGTCTATACATTCACAGAGTGGTCAGACCCCCTCCTCACTTATCCTCTAGATTACCGATGGAGGACGGTGTCGACTCCACCTAGGTCGCTCGAGAGAGTTCCTCGCCGTGTCTCCTGCATCGTCGGACGCCGCTTTATTTACTTTATCTGATTGCATTTTATTTATACACTTTGGATTTTCGTCGCACTGATTTGATTTGGTGCCACAAAACTATTTTACTTTAAGTGATATATGTTTAGTCTGCACGTGCAGCTTAATAAAATATTGGTATTTCTATAATTATTTGAGGTTTTTACCATATCCGGTCCAGGGATTTTCGAATATTGTCACTAAGGGGCTCCTCACATCATTTGACGATAGCGGATATACCCGCGGTGACAATTTTATTCTCGCGGTTTTGGTTGGTGGGTTTTCAGTGTTCGAGGATTTTCTTTTCCTTGGATTTTTGGGAGTTCTCGGGTTTTGGGACCAAGCAAGCTGAAGGATATCTCTGAGCTATAGGAAAAGTATTGTCTTTAGTGGTTACTGTGCTTTGGTGGTTAGGAAAAGTATCGACTTAGTAAAATTGCCCCTACTCATGGTCGGGGACGAGATCGAGGACGTAGTGACCTTACGGAACCTAACGAGGATTTTAGAAGTACGGATTCTTTAGTGGTGCCGACTGATGTCGAATTAGGAAGCTAGGGATTTGGCCTGCTAGCCACCAATTTGAACGACAAGGAGTAAACCCTCAGAAAATATCAATCTACTAATAATAGTGATTCGTTATGGATAAGGCGTGTATGCCTACACCGTCAAGACGATGAAAGATTGTTTTACCTTATTATAGGAGGTGTTGGATGGGATATTTATCCGTCTCAAAGGTGTTTTCTAGAGAAGATCCTAACTCTTTGTTAAAAGAGAGACGAACTTTGAGGTTACGATCGATTATCGATGATGTAACGCGTAGTTGTGGAAGGAAACGAATATCTTTCATTGTGGGTAGAGGATCTATTTAGATCACCTATAGGACACCGGGTATACTCTAGGATCGATTTACGACAGTGTGATGATATCAGAAGAATACACGTGTGTCATACAATTATCACGGTCGCCGTGGATAATTGTTATATCATCGCCTCAGAGTAAAGAGAATACAGGTGAATAAGACAATTTCATATTCGGTATGAATCAGATGAGCGTTTGATTTTCTTATTAGACTTACGATCGATCCCCAGGATTTGGGAAGTTGTGTATTCGACACGATCGACTGGCCATGGGTCGCTGATCGCGTAGAACTCGCCACCGCTGAGGGTGGTAGTCGAGTCGCGCACTGGCCACCGCCACGGTAGTTTTCTTGGTATCGCTTTGATTATTATCATATATACGGATAGACGCTCAATGGGTACTACAACGCCGACCGGGTCGACCAGAAGGAGACGGAATTTTACTCGTCCAAGCTTCAGAAACTAGTTTCGTGGCTCGCACGACGGGTCGACTTTTACGCCGTTGTCGATTAATTATTCGAAAGCGGATTAAGGGCAAGGTATACGGATGCAACCTTCGATCGGGAGCGATTCCGATGCTATCAATAGACGATCCTAAGCTTACGCAATTAAAGGATCATGAGATAAGCCGTCCATATATATACGACGCTGACTTCGCAATATTATGTTGTTTGCAGAGGCGAGGAGCCATAATGCTCACGGGTTTCGCTAGCTACCGGATAGCTATTATAGAGTAAATGAACACGAACGGTCAGAATAAGGAAGTTCGTCGCGATAGCCTCCCACGCACTTACAAAGTGCGCATGGAGTGGATTTCAATAAAGAGATGACTACCATCTCGACCGAGCAGATAATGGTTTTCTGAGTCAGATCGCTTTAAGGAACAGATGTTTCGTAAAAATTCCGACCCGAACGGAAGCGGCGACATTATTATGTCGCGTGGGTTCGCTTAGACACATCAAGGCTACGACGTGATTCGTAATCGCCGACCGACTAACTAAATTGCACTTCTTAGAATTCAAGACCGACTCGAGATCGATCGACAGAGATATATCACGGAGATCATCGATCGCATACGTTCCTTTCGAGCATTATATCGACAGAGATCCCCGGTTCACATTCCGATTCCGCAGAGTCCGCAATGCACTTAGTGCACACAGCTTGCTAGACAGATTCCATCCGCATACAGACGATACCGAGCACCATTTGTATACTCAGAGGACTCACGAGGTCCTGTTACATGGATTTCGAGGGCAATCGAGAGGACCACTCGCTATTAGCTGAACGCGCCTACAACAACAAATGCCCATCATTCTGGCCATTATCCAAACGGGTACCGCTAGACAATAGTCAGACACCCACCCTCTGTAAGGAGGTCAGAAGCCCATACAGCAGACCCCGAGAGCTAAAGACGAGGCAGAGTCGTCCGCACTATCATAAGTAGGACGACAGAGGCGCAGGATCGCCGTAAGAGTTATGTAGACGGAGACGAGAGACTTCGAGTTCTCTGTTATGACTATATATTCTACGAGTTTCACCCACGAAAGGGGCAAGAGATTTAACCTCCGTAGTAAGCTAACTCCTAGATACATCGTCCGCTTCGAGATTTCGAGAGGATCGGAGTAGCCGCCATCGCTTAACGCTATCACCATCCTCGACGATATCCACGATGTGTTTCATGCGTCCACGCCGAGGAAGTACGCGCTGACTTACACCTATTCCGCGGACGTGTCAGTTCCATTCAACTCGACGCTACTTACGCAGAGGTTCCGACGGATTTCGATTACAAGGAACGATAAATATGGAATAAGATCGGCGACGTGTCAAGATCGGGAGTCACCTCACCGATAAGGAGACTACTTAGAGTTCGAGGAAAAGATCGGAGCTCAATACCCCAATTAGTCAAAGACTTGTCTCCATACGTCTCAAATGGTTGCTGACATCTCAGACTCAGATAGAGCAGTGAAATTGGGAACCAAATTTTTATAAGTGGGGGAGAATGTAAGATACAAGAAAAAAAAATAATATAGTATAATTTAAAAAGGGGATAAAATAAATTTATTTTATTAAATGGAAATTTATTATTTATTGGTATTTTAGTGGATAATTTCGGGATAAATTTTTATTCTATAGGATTAAGTCTAATTATAATTAATCATTGATTAATTTAATTAAGACTAAGGTTATATAAATTAAAAACCCCAGGGTTTAATAAAAGCTTAGGTTAAAAAACTAGGTTTTTATTTTCCCTCTTCCTCATCAGGCCTTTCCTATTTTTCGCCTCCTCGCTCTTCTCCGAGCTCAATCCGCAGCCGCCGCACCTCCTCTTCTCGCGACGCCATCCACGCGCCGCCGTTCCTCTATTCCGCCGCCTTCTTCCTCGAAGGCCGACGCAATCCACACCACACCGATATCATCGCCGCCGAGATCGCCTCGTCGCTGCCGCCACGCTACAGCCGCCGCCGCGGCCTACCCATTCCTCGCGATCTCTCCGACGTCGGTCCCGTCCCATTCTCTCAAGCGATGCAACCCCAACCACCCCTTCTCTCAGAAGAGATCACGACCACGGCCTCGTTTCTCCTCGTGGGCAAGCGGCGACGAGCGATTCTCCTCACGGCCGGTCGGATGACGAGCTAAAGCAAACAGAGATCACGAGTGGCCGGATTGGTCGGCTACGATGATCGTCGGTCGCCCTTCTCGATCGTCGCCCGGATCGCGCGGTCGCCTTCGCCGGCCGGTTACCCGGCGCCGCCAGAACTCAACCGCCGCTCGCTTCAATCAAGATCGGTATCCCGAGCGCCATTGACGCCAGAAACGGGCAAGGAACCGTTCAGCTGGGCTAAGTTATTCAGGTAAGCCGAAGGATTTTAATTCCTTTTTTTTTACTTAGGTGATGGATCAATCAAATGTAAGTAGCTTAAGATTAATTAATTCAAACTTGATTTATTGATTGGACTAGGCTAAAATAATTAAATGGATATCGTTAGGTTAATTAAGGTGGGGGGGGGGACAGATTTATTAAAAAGCTTAACAATTAAATTAGATAATCGTAGTCGAGCTAATCCACCATACGACCGCAAGGTGAGAATTAATGGTCAGAATAGTGTGATGGTCGTGAACGGGTTAGATCTCTAATTAGTGAAATTGAGAGTCGATTCGGGTTAATTGGTTTATGTAAAAATCGGCTTAGATTCAATGACGGATCGTGATTACAAGATTTCAACAATGGTTCTGTTTTATGCAGGTTTCGATCACGAGATAGGTCCATGAGCATAGAGACACTTGGTATTCTTCATAGAAGGTGGGTATTTTGACTTATCTTTTAGATATAGTCATTGTTTATATGCTAGTTGTGATACTACAATAATTTTTCATGTTTATACGCCTAGTACGCTGTGCCTACTGATACACGACGTGATAGGATACGATTTTATCTTCCTCGCTTTATTCGGATCATAAGATCTTGGATTAGTGATACGTATATACCGATCGGATAGGTATTTCGAGTAGATTTACATGCTTTAGTATCACGCACTACTTTTTGCACGATCAGACGTCGACGGGTTCCATTATCTAACCCACACCAGCTATACGGCTCGCACACACCGCCACTGGGTTAGTGGTACATTAGAGGGTGTGCGGTTGCTTCGTCAGTTCGCCGTCCGCCACGGGTAGCGATGAGGCAGCGTGGTAGGGCGGATCCTCCTCCGCTACACACCGGAGACGAGCTTAGCTCCACTGCTTAGGGCGGAGAATAGTGTATTCGACAAAGATCCTCGTCCACTCTGGCCACCAGAGCAGCTGATGGCAAAGTGCATTAAATGTCATACTACCCACTCGGGCCACCATCGCACAGGCAGGCGGGATTGAAGGCGTCGGGTGACTACGCTATACGCACGACGCACTTCAGACGGATCAGACTGTATCAGATTGCTTCACGTGATTATCAGATTGATGCCTCGACGTGATATGATCGCCATGTATACGGATGATATGCTCAGATACGGTGACGACTCTTATCAGAGGCACTCGCTCCTATATCGTAGGAGATTCAGTGAGTACACCTTGATTTCTTTCTTGCTTACCCTATATTGTAGACTGATCGCAATGATTTTTATCGTTAGTTATACCTTACTTCAGATATCGACTATTATCCGCTAAGTTCTTTAAACTTACCCCGTGGTTTTATATTTATTTCGTGTGACGGTTCGCCGAGAGTCCAGCAATCCCCTCGAAGTGGATAGGTTTTATCGGGTCTTATGGTTTTCGGTTATTAGTTTTATGAATCGGGATTTTATCGGAGGATATGTTTAGGATTTATGTTCGATCAGATACCGGTGGATGTTTCGTTATATTCTATGCCCTGGACTTATATTCGGTTCGCTTGTCAGTATGCCTTCTCATACGGCGTAAGGGGTAGTCACGGCCCGAGGCCTCATATTATATATATTGTGTTGTGATCGATTCCGATCGTGACCGATGATATGGTCGTGTAGGCCTCAGATAAAAATCGATATTGTCACACCGCATGGAGACGCCGGATTTTCGTCATGACTCCTGACGCGATGCCTAAGACGTTAGAGTGTTGAGATTATCTAGAATTCAAAAGGATTTGATGTGATTCGTTAATCGCCGATCGATTAGCTAGGTCCGCCATTTCTTCCGAGTCGTAAGATGGATTCGTTGGATCGCTGACGGAATTATATTCATGGAGATCCTTGGGTATCATTTCCGATAGTGATTCATGATTCGCCTTATGATTCTAGCAAAGTCTCCCACCGGTTACGAGTATAGAGCTCTAATATAGTACAATTATGTACTTTTTGATAGGTGAGCGATATGAAGGTGTTATTCAGACTTTAAAAGGTCTGTTGAGAGTATCCATGATAGATTTTAGAGGCTATCAGTACCCCCATTTAGTCACTTGAGGTGTGTAACTTTTCTCCAGATACTTGAGAAGGTTGTTGTGACATCTTGTACTTGTACTTGAGTCGGAAATTTGAGGACTAAATTTTTATAAGTGGGGGAGAATGTAAAATTTCGAAAAAAATAATAATAATAATAAAATAAAATACCCCTTGTTAATTAAGAAATTATCTTATATAATTTATCAGAAATTTACAAAAAAAAATCCAGATTCAAAAGGAGTCCATACGAGGAAGATTTAGGCTTGAATAGGTGATTGGGTTAACTTAGGCTAGCTTGGACTTGACCTAGGCTAGTTTAACCACGAGGTCGGTTTATAAGGCCCGAACCCGAACCCAGTGAATTCCCTCATCGTGATTTTCTTCCTTCTTCTCTTCATCGCGCAATTTCTTCCTCTGTTTCGTCGCCGCAACTGATCTCGTCCGACGCCGATTTTAGATCTGCAGTCACCTTTCGATCGCAACGGGCTCGTCCTTGCCGAGAGTTTTGGTTGGTGGTGTCTTCATTGTCCTCTGATCACAATCTGCCATTTCTGGATCTCGACAATGGCAAGTGCAACCTCCTTGGAACAGTGAGTGTTGGGGTTCCGATGGTGTTGTAGATGCTGGGGTAGAACAGCTATAATCGGCGACCAAAGGGATTGGGAGCTCAGATTTCCAACATGATTTGTGACCCTTCCTTGATCTGCACAGTTGCCACCGGTGTTCTCTGTTCTTGAGTCCACCTCTGCTTCCTCTTACCATCATGAGCTTGTTCCAGTTTCATATAGCCAAGGCTTAGATTGGTGGGTTAATTGGCAGATTTTCTGGTAACCTATGCATCGTTTATTTCTGATAAGATTATTTCCATTGATCTATTGAATGGATTAAGGAATCAAAGTTTGGTGGGTTTGAGATAAATCAACGCAGCAGGTGTAGCATTTGGGGATTAACTTCCAATGCATCGCCACCGCTTCCGATCGAGTCTTCGGAGTAGGTTAAGGAGCAAGGATGAATCTAAATTTGGTAAGCAGTGCAAGGTAAGTTGGATTGGATTAATTCATGAATGAATACCATTATCCGTGTGATTTAACGGATCTAATGATAGATAGTGTCTGGAGTTGTCCTGGTTCGTGATGTAATATGAGGATAGATATAAAGGCTTGATTAGGATAATTGGATAACTAGATCACTCTAGTTGATCGGGATACGGAGTTGATATAGGATTCAATTCGATCATTCGTTGTGTAATATAACTTAATCATAGTTTGCTATTATGTGCAGGTTTAGGATACGAAGCAGGTTCACGGCCGTAAGGATTTCTATTACGAGCTTCATATCAGGTGAGTAATATCTACCCTGGTCAGGTAGTTTGATTTGAATCTAGTGCATGAATTTGGACTTATGTTATTACTTTTGATCTTAAATCCACTCTTATTTAATCATGTGCTTGTACTTACCCTTGATCTTTGAGATATATTGTTGTTAATTCATCATTCATCTATCACGGATATGAACTACAAATTCTATTGTGTTAGCTGATGGATATTCAGTTAAGTACATGTGGTTAGGGTTACCTTTGTGACTTCAGATTGAGTTACCGTGTTACATCACTAGGTTTAGGTGATGGATTAGATTACGGAGTCGATTTTTGTATCGTACACATATTAGTTGTGCATCTATGGTGGATCTAGTCGTCTGTGCATAGATAAGTGTGTGTGGATGTCAGCATGTGATTATGGATTGGAGGTCCTAACATGATTGTATGTCCGTTATGGATCATGTGTCTGTGTATGGTTATATGGATTGTTGATAGTGTGTTGCTACGGACTGGAGATCCTAGCATCGATGACTGTCGATAGTATGTCACTACGGACTGGAGGTCCTAGCGTTGATTACGTGTATGTATGACTCTCGTATTGTAGAGAGAGTCTTATGGATTAGTAGTCCTCGTGATTGATTTTTTGGTTGACATGACTACATGGGATAAGGAGTGCGCAGGGATGGCGTGAGCTACGATCATTACATCTAAGTACGCCGTCGACAATGGTCTACCTTATAGTTGAGACGAGTAATCAATCATCCTGCCTCCTCGGTCACTCGGGATAGTGATAGTAGGGTTAAGTGCAGAGCATTGGATGTGCCATACTCGACCACTATAAACGGTGGTACCAGACGCGTGACTGTCACCGCAGCAGAGTAGATAGCGCGACTCGCCACCATTATGAGTCGCGAGGTGCGCATGTCTGCGGCGATGCTCGCCCACTCACCTGGGTAGTGACAGAGCGATCGCGAAGAGGACTCGGGTAACATATAGCTCTATCGCAGCTAGCTACCATTCATACTACCCAACTAGGCCACTTGAGAGTAGTGGTAGCTGGAGTCGGGATAGTTGTCATGTTGTGCAACCCAAGCCATACTGGGGTCGTGGTTGGATGGATCCGCAGATATGGCCATGCATATGCATTGCTGATATATATGAATGCATGTATTTGATATATGTTTTACATACGCTGTAAGACGTGATTCGTCGCGATATGTTCGCTCATCATGTTATACGCCATTCAGATACTTTTATATTATCGTGTGTGAGCAATGTACGTGTTTGTCTGACCGTGTTACGATTCGATTAGCATGGCCATAAGTGTAGTAATGGACCGGGTCATATTACATGTGATTATATAATCGTATACGTCCGAGTGTCGGATCGATAGATCGACTTCAGTATGTTATATCGTTATGTTATCAGATACCGCTCGTGACGATTTAGCTTACGTGTTGCATCGCGCTGTATGCTGGTACTTTACATTACTTCACATTCAGTTGATTAGTTTAGTATATGCATTGAGTATGACTATACTGGTTGTTAGTTGTTATCACGCATGATCAGATTGTATATGCATTGGATTTCTTCACAGTACTGTAGATCTTCACGACTTGCAGATCTCTTTATTCTATACGCTATTCATGCACTTTCTACGATACCTCGAGTTTATACTCACCACCACGAACCCCGAGTTTGCCGCCTGTGCAACATGTAAGATTTCTTGGATGTTCGAAGCTCCGCCAGCTGATCCCATCTCACGCCGAATGGTCAGATATTATTTCCATGTTGTATTCTTATAGATTGTTGTTTTGGGATTTTATCCTATATCGTTTCCGTATTCGCGATATACGGATGTGTTGTATGTATTTGGGCTTTTGATGTGGTTTGATTGACGTGGTTTCTATTATGATTTTGTTGTGTCAAAGTCACCCGAGTGCATAGTTGAGTCTTTATATCTTTATTATTTGTCAATATATTCCGCTGTGCTTTATGGATTATATCCATATATATATGTTATGTGATTGTGGTCGAAAGGCTTTGTATCAACAAGATATTGTATCACGTATAGGGGAGATGTTGTCCGATTATTTTCGGCTCGGTATACTCTCGGGGCATGACAGTAGTACCTGATTCATAAAATACATAAATGTGCTAGAAACATTGGAAAGACCAAAAGGCATAACAAGCCACTCATAAAGGTCATCTTTAGTTTTGAAAGATGTTTTCCATTCATCTCCCAGCCTTATGCGTATTTGATGATACCTGTTTTTAAAATCAATTTTAGAAAAGATATAAGAACCAACCATCATATCTAGCATATCATCAAGGCGAGGAATTGGGAATCGATATTTGATAGTGATCTTATTGATTGCACGATCACAATGTACACGCACACCTACCATTTGTTTTTTGTGTTAACAATGCAGGGACAACATATGAGCTTCAACTTTCTCGAATGAAACCCTTGGATAATAATTCTTCCACTTGTTTTTTCAATTCTTCATGACCACTTGGATTCATTCAATGGGCTGATAAATTGGGTAGTTGTGAACCTGACACAAAATCAATAACATGCTAAATTTTATGCATTAGGGTAAGCGCACTAGGTAAGTCTTCTGGAGACACATCAGAAAAGTCATTTAATAGCATGATGACTTCCGGTGGAAATAAAGAAACTTCGGGAGCAGATACTTTTTTGATTACAAGAGCATAGATAGTAGAGCATTCTCTACTCTATTGCTGAAAATTTTTCTTTGTCAGAATGTGAAGAGATTTTCCACTATTACCAACATTCTTGGTCTTCTCTTGCTTGTACTTCTGCATTTCAGCAGTCTGCATTGGTTTCAATAATACTCTCTTGTTATTAAACATAAAAGTGTATGTGTTTTCCTTGCCATAATGATGCACATCTCGATCGTATAGCCAAGGTCTCCCAAAAATTATATGAGTTACTTTCATACGAATAATATCGCACCAAATAGAATCATTATAATTTTCACAAGACAGAGAAATAAGACAGCGTTTTGTTACCAGAATAGTTGTGTTATAGATCCATCCAACCTTGTAGGGTTGGGGATGTGGCTGCGTAGGAAGCTTGAGGCGCTCTACCATAGATGCCAAGACAACATTCATACAACTTCCTCCATCAATGATAACCTTATGTGCTTGATTCTCGCAATGAACCAACATCTGAAAAATAGATGTCCATCGCTAATCTTCACCTTCGACTCTTGGAGTAGTAAGAATATGTCTAACAACACTTGCCAAAGAAGTGTCTTCATCTTCTTCTAAATCATCTTCAATATAAACTCCATAATCAAAAGAATTTTCTTCTCCCTCGGCCCTTTGATTTTCAATATTATCTTCGGGCTCTATATCAATATGTAGATCCTTTTTAGGGCAATTATAAGTCATATGACCCAGTTACTGACATTTGAAACATATGTTGCCCCTTGTTCTTTAACTCGACTAGTTTGAAAGGTGGTTTAGAGTCACTTTGCTGATTGAACGAGTTGACAAATCCCCCTCTTGCTTGTGGGTTGGTTTTATGGATTCTTTTGTTCATCATTGAAACTTTACGCTTCCTCCCAAATGAATAGCTCAAATACTCTTCCTTATCCAAGGCAACTTAGAAAGCTTGTTCTAGATTGTAAAGTGGTTGTCTTAATAATTACCTTCTGATTTTAGACCTTAATCCAGATTTAAACCTTGTAAGAGTTTATCTAGGATCTTCAACAATTTGGCTCATTGTCTTTAACTCATCAAATTTTTGCATATATTGATCAATGAATAAATGATTCTGCTTTAAATTAATAAGCTGATCACATAACTTATCATAATAATTTATAGGCAAATATTTTTCTCATAGTTTGACTTTCATCTCCTGCCATGAGTTTATTGGTGGCTGCCCCTAATCTCCTTATGTTTGCTTCCACCTGTCCACCACATCTTAGCTAAATTTACGAGCTTCATTCAAGCAAACCTTACTCTTCGGTCATCTGACATGTCGTACCAATCAAAATATTCTTCGATTGCTGTAAGCCAATCAACAAATAAAGTGGGGTTCACTTTCCCTTTGAAATCTAGTACTTTAGTTCGAACCTTCTTTGTGATATCTCCAACAATATCTTAGTAACTATTTTCGGCCTTAATAAATCCTCTAGTCCACTCAGAAAAAGGAGGTTGCTGTTGAGGTGTGGGAAATCCTTCTTGAACCAAATCGTTGTTTGCTTGAGACGTTTCTCCTTGCTCTCCTTGGACTTGATCACCTTTAGGTTGAGAAATCATGGTTTCAACACCATTTAGACGAATTTGCATGCCATCCAATTGCTCCATCATGCGGATAAGTATCTTATCGCGTTGATTATCTATCAACTTTCCTCTAAAGCTCCTCCCGGATCTTGTAGACTTGGTAAAGCTCTAAGGCTCTAATACCAAATATGATGTAGCACACAAGAGATAGAGCGTCAAAAACTTTGGGGAAGTAGAAATCTGCGATGGAGTGATAAAAGGATAGTAAAGAGTGTAGAAACTTAGGTATCACACCCAAGGGTTCCTAGGCATCACACCAAAGGAAGATTGCATTGCAAAATCTAAGAGAATTCTCAAAACTTTGATATTTATTCTTCCCTCTAGCATTACAGCAGTACATATATTTATACTAGGGCTCACAAAGGACTCATAAAGTCATATAGAAAACATAAACGCTAAATGGACTTATTGAAAACACAAAGGACTCGTAAAGACATGGGAAATTAAAAAAAAAAGACTCAGGTATGCTTGTAATTTTCCAAGCATGAGACATTAAAGCATATAGAAATTGTCGATCATTTACTGTTGACTTTTCAACCCTCAGGAAGAGATGAACTTTATATCATTTCCCAAGTAGGGTTTTTATCTTCCAAGACATGCCAAATTAATAATGGAGTTTTAGAATCTTTACTTCTACGCTTGTAGACTTTTAATGGAGTTTGCCATTTGCCTCCATCAGTTTTCTTCCCAAGCTTCAGATTCGATTGAGTTTCCCAATTTTTTATAAATGAGACATATTTCATATCTGGCTTCAGAATGAGTTTTTGAGCAGCTTCAGTTTAGAGATAATGTTCTTATCATGTTCTAGAATGGGTAAGATTTCGATGACTTTCAAATCAGAAACAATTCACATAAAGTTTAGGCAGAGTGTTTTAGACCTAAAACAATGTCCACATAAAGTTTTAGGTTGATGGATATATTGATATGTTACGCTTTTCCACAACTTGATAGAATCTATTCCAGCTCTTGATCAGGTTTGCTTGCTTATGTATCAAGCTGCAGCTTATGTGATGGGATGAGGTTTTTGGTAGTTTCCCTGGCGAATGTTTCTAGTTTTCTCAGTTGTTAGATTTGTTTAGATCCTCGTTTCGAGAATAATAAATACCATCTACTAGATCATGGAAATGAGATAATGAATTCACGATTTTTTTGGGTAGCTTTTGAAAAAATCTTATTTTAATTTAACAATGATTTCAACAAAAAAATAAGTCCATATTGAGTTAATGTTTGTTTCGAGTAATTCTTGAAAATTTCTTATTTTCATATTAATAATATTTTTAGTTAAGAATAAGTTGATATTAAGTTAATGATTGTGTTAGTAGTTGCTGAAAAATGATTATTGAGCAATTGATATAAATTTGTATCTTTTAGTTTCTGATAACTACATATTCCTGATGTATTATATAACTATGATTGCGTTGTGCTTCGTCGCTCGATGGAATTAGATCATGCTTGTTTATAATTGTTAGTATGCGCAGCGAAATATAGAGTAAAGCATAAAACAAAAGAACAACACAATCACATGCACGAAATAAAAAAATAACGTGGTTCGGAACTCTAGTTCCTACTCTACGTGGCGAGCTCAAAAGCGAGCTCTAGTGATGCACACACCACTAATAAACCTCTCATTCTCGACAAGTTGGAGGTAGAGAAAACCCATTACAATGAGATTACAACAATAATACAAAATAATACAAGCAAATAAAAGAAATACAACAAATAACGCAAAGAAAACTTTATAAAAGATATTTTGATTGTTTGCTTGTTTGGTTGCTTGGACTACTCTTAAAGACCCTAAAATGTACCAGCGCTTCGCCTCAATTCGCCCAAGGAACCGATGCGAAAAACCTCCCCTTCGTGCTCCTTATAAAGCTGCAACTCGAGCCGATTTCCACCTCACAGTCGACTGCTTCATACCTAGCAGTCGATTGCTCCTGTAACCGTTGTCTCACAACGGCTCAATCCACGCTGGAAAAATTTCAATGAATATCTCATCAGTCGACTGCCCATACCTAGCAGTCGACTGCTACACAGATAATCGACTGATCAGTCGACTACCAAACCTTCTGTGCTCGTGTCCACTTAAAGCAGTCGACTGCCCTACATGGCAATCGACTGATGAACCAGTCGCCGAGCACTTAGCCTGAAAGTCGAGCCACACAGTGCCGAACAATCAGTCTAAATGCCGAGCCACACTATGACCAGTCGACTGGGATAAACCTCTAGTCGACTATTGAACCTCAAATGTGAGGTTTAACCGAGTCACAGTGCCGATCAATCCGGGCAGTGTCGGCAATCGGGCCGATTGTCGAGCCACACGGCGCGGAGTAGCGATCGGCCGATTGTTGAGCCACACCGAACAATCGCCTAAATGTCGAGCCACATCGCCGAGCGGTCCACCAAAACCGACCCACACTATGTCGAGCACTCAGTCTGAAAATCGAGCCACACTATGACCAGTCGACTGGGGAAAACCCCCAGTCGGCTGCTGAACCTCAAATATGAGGTTTAACCCAAGTATGATGCCCTTATACTTGTTAGACCACCCTTAATCTAGACCTAAATCTTCTAGCCACCTCCATCAGTCTCACGCCTATCGGATCCCTCCAAGTCATCCATGACTTGTTCATTCATATGCTAGCCTAGTGTTTCCATCAATTATTGTCACGCTAACCGGGTCTATACTGCCAAAGTACATTTGGGCTAACGCTGCCAAGACACACGCTTGGACTTTACGCAGCTAAACATTGGATTTATATTGCCAAGACTATCGTTTGGACTTTATGCTGTTAATATCACACCCTTGGACTTCCCTTGCCAACTTCATGTTGGACTTTCCAAATTGCCAAGACCCATGCTTAGAATTTCCATGCCAAGACCCATGATTAGACTTTCCAATCACAAGTACGCGACTTGGACTTTACCATTGCAAGTGTCTCACTGGACTTCTCCATCATACGGTCAATTGACCCTACGCCAACCATATAGTCGACCCATTATAAAACAATGGTTAACACATCACAACATCAAAATGCTACTCGAGTCAAATTCGAGTCCCATAATCGTGACTAGTCGACAGACTAACAATCTCTCCCTTTTTGATGTTTGACAAAAACCACAAAAACCTTTGATTTAGGCCACCTAACTCAATACTCCAAATTCTCCAAACTTCCCAAGTCTCCAAACTCTTCCCCTTTTTGACATACATCAAAAAGACTCTCCCCAAGGATATCAATATCTCATATCCAATGAGATCTTACAAACTCTCCCTTGGTCCAAAAACATCTAAGATGTCTTCACTCTTCCTAGTGATAAGTCACATACACTAAATGAGAGACAATCCTCATTCTCCAATTCTCCCCCTAGGAGGAAAAACACATCCACCATCCCATGATGGATAATCTCCCTTTAACGGCTTGCTCCCCCTTGACTATTGCACCAACAATGTCCTTTGAGAGTTCTTAAGGCTATAGGAACATTAAACCATCAAAATTAAGGGCAAAAGTTCAAACTTGAACTTTTACACACCTTAAAATTTGATTTTCACCCTAAACAATTCTCTTAATCCATTTTCAATGGATTTTCACCCTTCCAATACTTTTCAAAGTATATCCTAGGATTAAGAGTAGTTAAGTACATAGGAATAGCTGAAAATGGACAAAACAAACCTTATTTATCCGAAATCAACATTGGCAATCAACTCGGTCAGCAACTTCAGTCGACTGCTCTCAACTTCAGCCGACTGCCTAAGGCGATAGTCGACTGATTTCTATAGATGCAGAAATCAGAAATGGATTTTGGAAAATCATAAGTAATTATACATAATTCAAAAAATCATGAAAATTCATATGTATAATACTTATAACAATCATTATGGGTGAAAAATATTTGAAAAATAAAATACCCATTAAATAGTGAGATTGATACAAAGTTCAAAAACAAAGATAACTTAAATGTTTTGAGTCTACTTTAGATCAACTTTATCATTGGTGACTTCTATTAAAAGATTGACTACACTAAGATTTTTCAAAATGATTTTGAAATAATTTTAAAAACCTTACCATGAACCATGATCTATGGGCTCAATGCACATGACTTGCACATTAGCTTTTCCACGTGATCCATCGTGATAATATAAGATGAGTTTGAGTTCGTCAAGAAGCGAACTATGCACTTTGAACTTAACTAATTTTTCTAACATCTCACATGTATACAGGTGTATCAATACACACATGTCAATTTGATGTAAGATGTGACTTTTTGTTCTTCTTAATCTAAGGTTTCATACATTGTTTTAGGCAACTCTATTTTATTCCCTTATATACAGGGTTTCAAATCAATTTTAATTAATCTTAAATGCATGAATGATGATTATGACATATAAGATAACATAAATAAAGCATGTACCAATAATTATGATATCATGACATAAAAATATACCCTAAATACAAGCATGACATAAAAATCAACCCTACACATTATCATGACATTTAAAATGATTAAATGAAATATGATGTTATGACCTGACATAATAGGAATACAAGAACATACACATCAACCAAATAATAGGAGACAAGTGACACACAATTTGCAAAATAAAATATTTCATTTATCTTAAAGTCATTCCTACCAGCAAAAATAGATGTCCAGACACTCAGCCTCACTACGAAAATAAAAGAAAATACATAGATGTCATCCTAACTACCATCCACTAGAGTCATCGGCCGAAGGTGGTGGAGGAGGTGGAGGTTGCTGACTCAGAGTCCAGCTCCGCATCATCTCGAACATCTCAAGCTGACGCTGCTCCATCCGACCCAGCTGCTGAGCCGTGGAAGACATCCGATAAGACATGAAGGACTGCTCTAAGCTGAGCTCCTTAAGGCGGGTGTCAATCTCCTCATGGTAGTCCTCAAGTCTAGCCTCTAATCGTGCAACACGAGCAGAGAGATCCTCTTCTGGTACATCTAGAAACTCAGGGACATGCTCTGTCGTAGCTTCCCCTCCATGCTCCCCAGTTGACTGAGGCTAATCTGGCCACTCCATCCTCTCGGGGTCTGTCCACATGTCGGCCAATGCAAAATGTCACATGGTGATGCGATTATAGGAGTCAGATAACGGCCTCAAGGTACCCCTGGAGACATTTATGCCCCTAGATGCTAACCATGTAGTGATGATATGACCAAAAGACATATGAATCTTCCCTTGGACAAGGGACACAAAATGGACTATGCAATAGAAAATATTCAATGCAAGATTATTATCTAATAGATTACGCATTACATACATCAGAAATAGGTGGGGAGGATAAATTTTGGCCTGACCCCGAGTCACAATAGGTAAAAGACATCCAACAATGACTTTATAAAGTACATTGTCAGGAGAAGATAAAGCACTGATTGAAAAGTGATTTTGACCCAAAAGACGAGGTTGATGAAAGAAGAACTCATGCATGGACTCAGAGAGACATGATCAAATGGGGCTGAAAAAGGCTCATCAAGAGTAGGATAAAAAATAAAGGTGTCGTCAGATGGTCGACACTCCAAAAACTCCTGTAGGATCGCAAGAGTGAATACTAAATCGCGTTTTGCAATGCGAGTGGAGTATATCGGACCATCGCCAACTCTCCTAAGATTAGAGTAAAACTCCTTGAGTAGGTCAATATTAATCGGATGCATGCAAAAAATTAATTTTACTAATTGATAATACATTATAATTTGGATGACATCCCCACAGTAGGACTGGAAAAATGGCTTATCTAAATATCTCACAGGCATGGGCTGGTATGATCGTAATGGAGCTTGGGAACCTTCACCAGGCTCTGCCCTACGTTTTTGTCTATATGAATGCGATAAATGCAATGAATGACACAAAAATTATGATTAGATTAAGACATTCATTAAGGAAAAAGGTTAGGGCTTAGGGTTAGAAGCTATACTTTGGTACCATTGGATCTTAAGCTATGGAGATGCTTGATTAAGCAAATGAAGAGAGAGCCAAGAAGAAAGGCTCTTGCACCTGTAAAACCTAGCTAGGAGAAATCAACGAAGATAAGGAAACTAGGGTTAGATCAAGCGACCGAAAGATAAAAATAGGATAAGGGGCTAGGTTTCAAAAACTAGGCTTACCAAGGGCTGGAATCGCCGGCGATCACTCGGACAAGGAGGAGCGAGGTCGTCGGAAGCGTCGGGAAGAAGAGTCACGTGAAGAAGCCGAACCGCTAGGGTTCGGCCTTATAAAATCGCAAGTAGTCGATCGACAGTCGACAATGACGCTTCAACTTTCTACCGTCAGGTTATTGAATTCAAATGACCGCCGATCGAAGCTTTCGATTGATACCTAATTATCTGGCTGAAATTTATGTGAATTTGATTTCTTCACTTAATTATGTTTCATTTAGTGTGTTTATTGCATGTGTATCGATTATTTCAGTATTATGTTTGTATTTGTGCATTTGTTAATGTGTTTTGATATTCTTATCCTATTTTCACAAGCATTAATATCCAAGGATTTTATTCCTAGCATCTCACCCTTTCTAGATGTCAAAGTACACAATCAAGGTGAACCCTATATTTTGTGAGATGCAATACACCATAAACATGTCTTTCATGCAAATACATGATAAGGCATATGAAGCATGACAAGTGTTTGACATACGAAAGTATATAATACCTAAATGTTAAGCCCAAATGTCATTTCTAAATTTAAAATAATTTGCCTTGATAGATCAATCTCCCAAGTGTGCCAAAACCCAAAATGGCACACTAAGACTTTTAAACCTAATTGTGTCAATTTTGATTGACTTTTCAATACTTCTCAAAATTTATCGCACATCCCAAAAATCCTTTAGGATAGAAATTAAACTTCATTTTCAAGGTATCACATAACCTTGAAATGTATTAAGGTGTCAACTCTACCATGGTTAGGTTAACTACCTATCCACTTGGGTCGATACACCCTATCCCATTTAGTGTGAATCGATCACGCCCTAGGAACTCAATACCTATTGGAGCTCCATGGGTTTACAAGGTATTCCTTAGAGAAGATATCCCTTGATACCTTCCTAATGACCCTCCTAGACTTTGAAGTCTTAGTCATTTTGGTCTTACCTAGGTCAAACTCTAAGGATAACTTCCTTACGACCTTCATAACGGCTTTTCTTAGATTCCATAAAACCTCGCCACTAGGCACCTACCACGGTTAGCCTTAGGATAACTTCCTAGTAATCATGATTTTCCTGACCTAGGTTTAGTTCCATAATCAAAAGAAACATTGTGGATAGTCACTGGGCTTAGGTCATGACTCAAACCTTTCTCGCCTCTAAATGGTTCTTGCTTCCTATACCCTAATTTTTAATCATTTGGTCCTATAATCATGTTTTCCATTTTTCTTAGGTCTTCCATTTTCTCAATTTTGATCTCAAAACTTGATTTTCTAAATCTAATCGCCTAATTTTGAATTTTCATCAATTCTTCGGGCATTATTCTTCCTTTAGGCATATGTCTACACTTAGGGTTAATGTCTAAATAGTTTTCTACCTTTCTAATGGTTTCCCTAGGTAGAATTGTTTTAGGGTTATCGGTTCTAGATTTATCCTTAACACTAAAGTTTTAAGATTTAACACCTAAACAAAAGTACTTGTTTTTAGCATGCTCTTTATCATGATGAATAATGAGAACATTAAAATTATTTATAGCATGCTTTTGATTATAAGTTAAAGAAAGAGCATTACTAAATTTTATCTTAAGGTTTGCACTTAGCTCCCCTACATACGAGACTTCTCCTTCGCCTCTTGGTTTGTTTCCTCCCCTTAGGCATCACTCTATAATACTCTTTTTGTTTCAGATTTAAAGCACACCACGTGCTCTTTGCTCTTCCTAGTGGGGACTTCGCCTCCTCGTCTGCACAACTTTGGGTGCAATTGAATCTTCTTGACTCTCTTCGACACTTGCTCTTATAATGTCCGGCTTCCCTACACTCAAAGCATACAATGTGATTCTTATTTTTAATTACAATGTACAATGTTTGAGTTACCTTTAGTGGAAATTTTAAACTTCTTCTTCTTAGGAGGTAGATGGTTCGTATTCTTCTTGCTCGACGTGGAGGATGGCCTAATCTCCTCCTCGATCGTAGAGTGGAAACTTCTTGACTTCTTACCTCTTCTACTTGGGCTCGTTCTCTGCACGGTGAAGGACTTTCGTAAAGTTTTGTCAATTTACTCCATAGCTCCTTGACATCTTGAAATTCACCTATCTTACATAATAAATCTGTATTGATTTTACTAATATATCGATTAGCTTGTCATTTATTTCGGATTTTCGAAGTTGGTCTTGAGTCCATCTCTTCTTCTTGAGATATCCTCCCTTTGAACTCCTTGGATATTCGAATCCGTCTAGTATGACGAACCACTGCTCGATGTCCATCATCAAGAAATACTCCATCCACATCCTCTATTGATCAAATCCCTTAGCTCACAAAAGTTCGTATGGAGGAGGCGTGTTAATGTCGTATCTGTCCTGTCTAAGACCTGGCTCTTCCGTCTTCCTTCTTCCCTCTAGCAGTGCTCTTGCGGCGATGAGTCCGTTGAAGAGAGTACATAACGGCCGGGCCTGTTGGCGGGTCGGTGACCCTATTGGTCGTGAGCCCTCGCCACTGTTGGCGGGTCGGTGACCCATTGTTGGTCGGCGGCCGTCGCCCTGTTGGCCGTCGTTACTCACAGACTTCCACCCACAGGTGGGTTTTGCCTTCGAGTTGAACTCTGGCCTCCGAGGCTAAATACTAAAGTTTATGAATCACGGTAACGAGTGATCACGATCGGCGGTTGCGAGACCGTAAACTTTAATCTTTGAAGATCTAAGACCAATCGAAGGCCAGTGAATCAGTGGTAACGGCGAGCGGCGAGCGAGCGATCGATTGACGACAAGTCGCCAGTCGGCCGTCGGCGACGATAAGGCCAAGTCGCTAAAGCCCGTCGTCTGATAAAAAGCGCCTTTATTGCGGCCAGCCTATTGGCACTGGCCTGACCATTGGCGGAATTGGCGGCCCATTGAGTCGGCGACCGCCATACAGGATCGGCAGTTCTGCGGGATTCATAAACTTTAGTATCTTGGCACGGAGGTGCAGAGTTGAATCTGGGAAAGGCTCAAGCCAGGGGTGGGAAGACCGGGTGAGTAACAGCCGACCTTCAGCGAGGCGTGATGCGTCGACGATAAGTCGCGCGATTCCGCGGCAGGCGACGATGCGTCGACGATAGAGTCGTCGAATTCGCGGCGGGGCGGTCGTTCTGATAAAAGAGCCTTTTATTTGCGATCGGAACCTGTTGGCGGGTCGATGACAACCTGTGTCGGCGGCGTCGCCCACTGTGGCGAGGGGACCCACTGTGATCGTGGCCGGCTCGCCCTGTTGGCCCGTCGTTACTCACACGGACTTCCCACCTGGAAGTGGGTTTTGCCTTCCCGGAGTTGAGACTCTGGACCTCGGCTAAGTACTAAAGTTTATGAATCACGGTAACCAGTGATCGAGATCGCGGTTGCGAGACCGTAAACTTTGAAGTACTGGCACGGAGGCTAGAGTTGAGATCACCGGGAAGCGAAACCACTTCGAGGTGAAGTCGGTGAGTAACGGCGAGCGGCCGGCGGCGATGTCGTTGACCCGATAAAGTCGCGGCGACGATGCGTTGACGATAGGGTCGTCGCGATCGTTCTGAAAGCTCAGCTCACGATACCCGCTTGAAGATCGGTGAACAAGGTGGGGGTGAATAGCATTGTGCTTCGTTGCTCGATGGAAATGGATTGTGCTTGTTTCTGATTGTTAGTATCTTGTGAGAATACGAATAAAGCATAAAACAAAAGAACCACAATCACATTCACGAGACAAGAAAATACTTGGTTCGGAACCACTAATTCCTACTCGCGGCGAGCTCAGCGAGCTCTAGTGATACACACCACTAATAAACCACTTCTTCTCGGCAATGAGTTGGAGGTGGAAAACCCCTTACAATCGATTCTGATAGTAATATAAGATAATCAAGCAAATAAAGGAATAAAACAAATGGCGTAAAGAAAACTTTCTGAAAGATCTTTTGATTGCTTGCTTGTTTGGTTATTTGCTCTTGAAGACCACGAAATGCACGACCTTCTCGGTCGCTAAGGAATCGATAAGAAAAACCTCCCCTTCGTACTCCTTATAAAGTTGCAACTATGGTCGATTTCCGCCTCATAGTCAACTACTCCGTACTAGCGGATCGATTGCTCCCATGTAGTTGTCTCGCTCGGCTCGATCTGTTGGAAAAATTTGATGAATATCGTGCATCGTCATTGCCCGTACCTGGCGATCGGCTACTGAATGTCGGTGATCTCGATCGACTACGAATATACGTGCTCGTGTCGCCAAGCGGTCATTGCCCCGTGATCGGTGATGAACCGATCGCCGAGCACTTAGCCTAAATCCCGAGCCACAGCGGTCTAACAATCGGTCTAAATCTGAGAGCCACTATGACGGTCGGTGGGATAAACCTCTGGTCATTATTGAACCTCAAATGTGAGGTTTAGCAAGTCGCGATCTGAAGCGGTCGATCGATTGTCGAGCACTGATGTCGAACAATCAATCTGAATCTGAGCCACGGTGTCGGCGGTCGATCGATTGTCGAGCAGCGTAATGCAAGATCGGTCGAATGCCGAGCCACACAGTGTCGAATAGTCAATCTGAAAACTGACCCACATTGTGCCGAGCACTAAGTCTAAAAATCAAGCCACACTGTGACTAGTCAAGTGGAAAAAACCTCCAGTTGACTGTTGAACCTCAAATATGAGGTTTAATTCAAGTATGATCCCCTCATATTTATTAGACCACCCTTAGCCTGAACTAAGTCTTGGCTACCTCGTAAGCCTCGCGCTTATCGGATCCCTCCAGTCGTCCATGACTTATTCATCTGCTAGCCTTGAGGTGCTTCCATTGTATTGTCGCGTAACGAATCTATCTTGCCGAAATGCATTTGAGCTTCTGTTGCCAAGACACACACTTGGATTTTCTGGTCGAACATTGGACTTATCTTTGCCCGAAACTACGCTTGGACTTTACTGCCCGATATCGCACCCTTGGACTTCCCTTGCGACTTCGTATTGGACTTTCCAATTGCAGACCCATACTTGGACTTTCCACTAAGACCCATGCTTGGACTTTCCGATTGCAGTACCCGTGACTTGAACTTTCTGAGTATCCGGCGGACTTCTCCGTCGTATAATTGACCCGTATCGACCGTATAATTGACCCGTTTGTGAAGCGATGATCGACTCGTTGTCGAACATTAAAATACTACTCAGTCGAGTCGAGTCGATTCGATCGTGACTGGGCGATTACAGACTCGTGTTGAAAAGGCTGCTACGTCTGATAAGAGCGTGAGTATAGTATTACATAGTCAAGAGTTTTCACATCTTAGGTTAGATAAGATCCGACACTATAGAAACAAATGATTATCTTAGATTTGGAACATAGAACGAAAGAATTGTTAGTGCTGATAAGATTCACATATCTCTACATTGGCATAATATTGTCCACTTTGGGTCTAAACTCTCATGGTTTCTTTTTGGATTTTACCCAAAAGGTCTCATACCAATGGAGATATCTTTTTATCTTATAAGCACATGATCTTTTCCATGTCTTACCAATGTGGAACTTTGATTGTATTCCCAATACTCAGCAATTCCCCTCAGCAAGTACCGTATTGACTCCCCCTTAAGCTATCCGTCCTCGAAGGACATCCTCGCAATGTCCGATCCTCGACCACAGACTTCTTGCATTTATGCGGTCCTCACCACTTGGACTTCTGTCGATTGTTCGACTCTTGGCCCATTGGACTTCACGCGGTGTTGATCCTCCGACCCAGTGAACTTCCGCCCTTATATGCGGTTCTCTTAATCGGACATGGGAGCTCAACTTCCGATTCGAGATTTAATGGCACGTGGATCATAAATCTGAAATTTAAAATACTAAATTAAATGACCAAAATTTGGGAAAATAATCCTAGGAATTATTTTCGAGATTTTTGAAGAATTTTAAAAAAAATTCCAGAATTTTTCTGGAATTAAATGGGATTTGTACGGGATATTTACGGGGATAATTAAATTAATGAGGGATTAATTAAAACCTAATCTAGGTTAATTACCGACTCCACGTGATTCCCCTTCCTCGTCGCATGAATCTCCTTCTCTCGTGATCCTCTCTGTCGCGATGCTTCTCGCCGACTCCCTTTCCTCTCGATCTTCCTCCTCGCGGCAAGCGGCGACCGCCTTGGCGGGAGCCCGCGGATCGTCGGCGATGAAGAAGCGCGATTAGAGTCGGCGTCGGTAGCACTTCGACTGGAGGTCATTCTCCACGATCTCCGCTGGAGCTAGACTTTCTATGTAAGGGATTAAGGCAGTCGAGTGGAGACTGCTGCCGGTGTAGGAGCTTCCCTTTTGGCCGAGCATCGCCGGAGTAGGTAAGAGTTATTTCTCTTCTCCGATCTTAGACAGGATCGAAATCCCTGCTGGGGTCTTCCTTCATTGAGCGTGGATCGGTGGTTTTAGGCAGTGATTGTGAGCGTGGATGCTTCGGTGAATAGAGGATTTGGGGAGATTGGCTGTCGGTGGAATCCTAGGGCTGGTAAGCATGATTTTTTAGTGTTATTTGGCTGGTCGTTATTGTATTCGGTTGATATTGTACTGTTGGTTGATATTTTGTGGTTGCGAATGAATTTTGGGTTGTGGGATGGATCTCCTTTAGGTGAGTTGGTTGTGAGGTTTGTTATGCGTTTTGCACAGCTGTGAATGGGTTTTGGCCGACTGTACGACTGTGAATTGGGTTGTGGGTTGGTTGAGATGGTTGTGAGACTTGATTGTGAGGTGATGTGAATATAAGAATGATATGGTAGTTAATTAGTATGCTATTGTGGGCTTAAATTAATCGTAGTTGATGATATTTATAGGTTTCGGTCACGAGACAGGTCCACGGGCGTAAAGACAGTTGGTATTCTTCATAGCAAGCGGGTATCTTTGATTTATCTTCTTTTAAATATTGTCATATTGTTGTGCATCGTTTACTATAGCTAGTAATAGTTTTCTATGCTTTTAACTGTCTTGGTATGTCACTACCTAGTACGTGTTGTAGCCTTTTTCATATGCTACTATATTGATGCTCTATCACTTTGATACTTGTCATTTGTTTATTTGGCACTAGAGTAGTGACATACCTTACATACTGGGCATTGAATGAATAATGGATATACCTTGCATGTGTACCTAGACTTATGTACTTAGATTATTTGATATGAGCTCTGTTAGTACATACCATGGTAGCCGTGGATTAACAGTGTAAGCGTCGTTAGTAGCGTACACCGTCTTGCGTTATTATGCATGGTAGCGATCATCGATTCCTCGGTAGGAGGTGATCTTTACTTAGTAGTTGAGTCCGTCGTCGATTCATTATCTCATACCTGGGTTAGTGGTGTTTCAGGTGTGTGTAGTTGCTCTGTCAGGGCTCCACGGTGGTCGCTCAGGTGATTGGTATTGCGACGTGGTAGCAGTCAGGGATCCCTCCTTTATCGTGAGACGAGGAGATGAGACGAGGTGATGTCCCCCATATACATACATGGAGTAGGAGGGTGATACTCCGTCAGCATCCTATCCACTCGGTCACATAGGTGTAGTGACGACAGAGTGCACAGTTATCACAACCCTACCCACTCGATCGGCACACATGACATGTCGGTGGCTTGGTAGCGTCGGGGGTGACCTGGTCGTCATTCATGTCATGTACGCTTTTACTATATGCATTACTTGTTACACTTTTGGTTGTGCGTATGATATTATGCCGTACATGGAGATATTATGTAGTTTGTTTTGGTGATTCTCGTTTGCTTGTATGAATGTATTTTATGTAAACAGGTGATTACAGTATGATGTTTAGTATGTATTTTTATTGAGAAACTATACCAACATTATTATTGCTACTTATAGTTTACTATGCATGCCTATTAGATATCCGCTGAGTTTTACTCACTCCGTTGATATCTTTTTTATTTCAGGATGAAGCCTTCCGGAGTGTTCAGTTGTCAGTCCCGTGATCTGACAACTCCATTATTTTCTTTTAGTTTTCTATATTTTTATCACTAGGACTCTATGTTTTAAACTTGTAATACTTTATACTCGTGGTTGTTTTGATGGTACTTGATTATGTTCTTATGGTCTTTTTGTTCGATTTGTTTTGGTTATGTGTATGTGGTTGTGTATTCCTGCTCAGATGGCAGAAGAGGTAAGTCTAGAAGATTTAGACTTAGTATGTACTTTGGTTGTTGGTCTGAGGCTCATATATTATATGCATTGTGGTTTTATGTTCCGGCCATATTGACCGATGTATAGTGGGTCATGTGGACCTTATACACAGGTTTCAATTATCCGCAGTACAGAGAAGGTGTTGTCCGATTTTCGTCGGACAAGTACCCCTCTCGGGGCGTGACATTTTATTTGGTATCAGAGCCTAGGTTCCGAGTTCCTAAGGGTTTTTTTAGGTTTTCGGAGTTCGCCACGTTTGGCAGGTCAACTTATTCTTTTTTAGATTTTTATGGATTTCCGTCGATTTGGCGTTTCGGACATTTTGGAGTTATATTTCGACAAGATCGTATTGGAGACTTGGTGGCGACATGACATCTCCAGATGACTAACAGGTGAAATTATTGATTTTCTATCTGTAGTAATACTTGGGTAATAATTTAGCAGATATGAAACGAGGTGGGCGTGCTCGCTAAGGACGTAGTGCAGCGGCGCCAGAGGCGAGAGATCTACTCGGTTGTCGAAGGTCTACGGAGGATGGCGTACGCCGAGCAGTCGGACTTGCGTAGTGCCATGGGTGTATTGGGCCCTCAGCCCCCGACGATTCCTCCTCCAAAGATACCTACTTCTGCATTATTCACGGTACCACCGGTGGTACCCACTCCAACGTCTCCGCGGTACCCCGGCGGCCTTTCAGCATGACCGGAGGTACCGTGGTAGCTCCTGCTACATGCAAGCACCTCCTCTAGCATACTACGGGATATGCGGCACCTCACTTGATGGTGCTCACTCTGCGTGCTCTGACTCCACAAGATGTCGGTCGCCCTTTCTCAAGATGCACGCCTGTTTGTGCGGCCGCTGACTTCAGGTGGTTACGCGGCTTCGGCGATCCCTACTCATCCCTGGCGATGTATGCAACACGAGCTCAGATCCCAGCCTTGGCGGAGTCGGTGAAAGGTCGATTCACGCTTTTCGCGGAGGCGAATCGAGCGGCTGATCTGGATAGAGACTACAGGCGGACCTTTTCTATACGGCTTGCTCGAGTGGGAGAAGAGCGAGCTTCCTACCATTTATAGGGCGAAATTTGAAACACACGGTGGGACACGCGCGTGATTATAAGCGGCGGCGAGATAACATGGGTGAAATTCAGAGAGGTTTTCGAGAGACAATATTTTCCACTATCTTATCAGATGACGCGTCGTCAGGATTTTTAGAACCTTCGACAAAACAATTGCGCGATGGCCGGAATATAATGCGAATTGATCGGTTGAGTAGTGCATGCGGAGTTAGTCGAGGACGACCTGCGTCTTGGTTTGTTCGAGTCTAAAGCGGACATCTTCAGGTGAAGCTAGCAGGTTTTGGGAATTCTTCTTACAGAGAGGCATTGAGCGAGCTCTTACGATTGAGTCGGCTCAGAGAAGCAAATCACGGAAAGGAAAAGAAGCACCCATTTCGAGTTGATTCGGGCTCGAAGCCGCCGTACTCACAGGTCAATGAGTCGCGATGAGCGGTCAAAATACTTCTGGGGCATCAGGCAAATCCCAGAAGACCAGACGATCTTTGTCAGGATGCTCCCGGTCTGACCAGCAGAACCAAAAGTAGTCCTCTAACCGATCAGTATTAGGTGCAAGTCGAGATCATATGATATCGGCTCATCTGCGACGGTCGATTTCTATCTCTGCAAACTTCACAGACACTAGAGCCGAGATTGTTGGCTGAAGGCTCGGCGTGCCGAGTGTCATGCGAGGAGGGCGATTTGGGCGAAGGGACCTCAGCGAGGCGAGGCGAAAATCCTAATCTTCTTGCCAGCGCCGAGGATGGCTCCCCAGCGATTCTTTGCTTATGCCACGTGGGCGGACACTCTAGTGCCCTTATAGAGTTACAGAGTTTTATTTCAGATCTCGATGTCGGTCTCATCCGTTGGTGCGTGTGCGATGTCATCACCTCGGCCGTTGTTCCGTGCTCGGCGATGATTTATATCGACCTTGATGCGATTCGGCACCGCCTCAATGGCGATCTCGAGCGCACGGTATCGCGGCCTCTGGCGAGGCTACCACCTCCTCGCCGGACGGACATATTCATGCGATTACCCGAGAGGATCGCGAGAGAGCCAAGCGGATCATTTTGTACGATTTTACTTTATACTTTTTCTGCTGATATGTTAGTTGACATTGGTAGCTCACATTCATTTATTTCTCGGGCATTCCTAAGAGAGATTGGTAGACTACCCATCCTTATGTCATAAAGATTGATGGTATCTCTGCCCTCTAGGGATAAATTAGAAGTCACCCAGGAGGTTAGAGGATGTCCATTAGATTTCGGCAGCGATATACTTCCGGTAGATTTGTTGGTTCTCGACATGATCGAATTCGACATCATACTTGACATGGACTAACTAACAGCATATCATGTCACAGTGGATTGTCAGACGAGGGTGGTTACGTTCCATCCTCCTAACCAACCCTCATGGGATTTCACTGGCAACAGAAACGATGGTATATCGACCATTTCTGCGATTCAGACTCGGAAGCTTTTATCACACGACTGTCAGGGTTTTCTATTATCATTGATCAACGTCGAGGACAGTGGTGACTCTCAGATCTCGAACATTCCTATCGTCCGAGAGTATTCGGATGTCTTTCCAGAGGAGTTACCGGGCCTACCTCCCAAAAGGCAAGTAGAGTTCACAATTGAGTTAATTCTGGGGACGGCGCCAACATCGAAAGTAAAATACCGCAATTAGATGGTAAAAGGGTGATATTATTAGTGGGTTAACTAAAAGTTTTTGAGGGATGGTTAGTGATTTAATTTAAACCTAACCTAGCTCAAAAGTTTGTTGGTTTAATTGAACCAAAGGTTAATTGGTTATAGGATTAAACCCGACCCGTTAGCTCTTAAACCCAAACCCGATCCGCTTTCAAGAACCCGACCCACTTTCAAGAACCCGACCCGTTTCCTCACGCACGCGTTACTCGGCGTTTCTGCGATGGTCCTTTTCTTTTACTCCGCGCGAGCAGTTTCTCAGCGGTTTTCCATTAATTTCCACTCGCGATTTCTCCGATTCTTCTTCCTAAATCTCACCGTCGCAGCATTCTCCTCCCTCTCGGTTTCTCGCGCGCTCGTCGTCCACAGCCGCACGCGACACCCTCTCCTTGCGCCACATCTCCGGTTCTCGACCAGGCCACTTCCCGCGCCGCAGCAAGCCTCCGTCACACTGACCTCTCTGCCTCACGATAGAGATTTCACGCGCGATCTCTCTTCCTCCGCGAGTTCTCTTCCTCGCTGTGAACGATGGCTCTCGGACCACCCTTGCGATCTTCTCTGCGCGAACTTGCTATCTCGCAATTCTTTCCTCGCCGTGACCTCCAAGCTTTCCCGGCCCCTCATCTCCCTGCTCCTTCGTTTCCTCCGTAATCCAGCGACTGTCGACGCTCTTGGTGGGAGATTCGACCGGTTGCCGTCGAAACTAGGTAAGGGTTTATCTCCTCTTACCTTGGACAAGCAATAATTTTCTCTTCGTTGAGCTTGATCGATGAATTTGGCAGTGGTATGGTGCCGGTGAACAGGGATCTCAATGAGCCGGAGCAGTGTCGGGTGTTAGTTAGGTTCCAGAGATCGGGTTATTGGCAAGGAGGGTTGCCGAGGGGAGCTTCCAATTTATGGTATATGTTTTGTTTTCCTTTGTGCTCTTTCGGTTCATTTCAATTCTGTGAATTTCAATCGAGTATTGGACTGTGGTTGTAAATTTGTGGGATCGAAGGGTTGGATTGAGTTTGAGGTAAGGTTAGGGTTGATCTATAATTTTATCAGGTTTTGTATACGACAAAGTGGTTGTATAGTGGTTTGACTGTGCACTGTGAAGTTTGTGATGGCTGTGAATAAGGTTAGTGCGGCAGTGAATTGAAGATTGAGGATTTGGGATAGGCTGTACAGGATTTTGGGCAACGATTAGGTTGTAGAGGTTGTTGGGCTTAAGGTGAGTCCTAAATTAACCTATAGTCGTTGGCTATGAGATTTAAGATGGAAAATTGGTAAGTTTCAAATATGGGTGTTTATAAAGGCATAATATGTTGTTAATTGGTCTAATGGTCGATAGAGATTGATGTGAAGACTTGATTAGGTTACGTGGATAGCTAGATCAATCTAGTTGATGTGGGATTCGATTCGATTCGATCACCATCGTTGTATGATTCTTAATCATAATGGTTGTTATACGCAGTTGTTTTGATTACGAGGCAGTCCACTGATCGCGACGATTTCATTTTTCATGCATTTTATCAAAGAGTATTTTGATTTATCTTTTTGATATAGTCATGTTGATATGCTAGTTAGTAATAGCTTGCAATAATTTTCATGTTTATCTTCCTTATGTTATCAGACCTACTGATACACGATCCGATCGATTATAGTTATACCTTTCTGCTTTACTTGGATCATCGATATGCACTACATCGTCAGTGCATATTATTCAGATATGGATTTTAGTTGGTATTACATGCTTTAGTATCACGCACCATCTTGCATGATCAGACGCTAAGACGGGTTCAGAATTGAGCCCGCACGCTATACGGTTCTGCATCGCTACTCACGGGTTAGTGGTACATCGAGAGGTGTGTGCGATTGCTCTATCAGTCGCCTACCGTCCGCCACGGGTAGCGATGAGGCGGCGTGATAATGCAAGGATCCTCCTCCGCTCATACGACACGGAAGACGAGAGTTTGCTCCCACTGTTTGGGGGCGTGAGAATAGGTGTACTCGACAACATCTCGCCCACTCTGGCCACCAGAGCAAATGATGGCAGAGTGCATAAATGTTATACTTACCCACTCTGGCCCATCGCGTGTAGGCGGCCGATCAAGGCGCGACTCGTGCATCGAAAAGCTCCTTATCATACGACCAAAGAGTTGAATAAGCTAAAGGTCCACAGAGCTTTTGAGAGGTTTTATCCGCTCTAGCGTATCTCCTGTGGTTCTCCTGCTCTTCAGAAAGAAGAAAGACGGTTCGATGAGGTGTGATCGACTACAGCAGCTTAAACGTCGTCACCATCAAGAATAAATATCCTCGCATGTATTAAGGACTTGTTTGATCACTCGAGGTACGCTGCTGTATTCTAAGATCGATCTACGGTCCGAATATCATCCCTAAGGGTCGAGAGATTTAGACGCGCGTAAGATGCGCTCGCATAAGATATAGGCACTATGAGTTTTTGGCAATGTCATTTGGGCTTACCAATGCTCCGGCAGTATTCATGGACTTGATGAACCGTGAATTTATGGATTTCCTAGATCGGTTCGTCATTGTCTTTATCGACGACTTTCTGGTCTATTCCCGTTCCAAAGAGGAACACGCGCAATATCTTCGCATTGTCCTAGATAGGCTTTGACAGAAGCAACTATATGCGAAATTCAGTAAAAGCGCGTTCTGGTTACCCTCAGTCGGTTTTCTGGGACACATGGTTTCTAGCAAAGGTATTTGCTTAACCCCGTAAGATCGAGATCACACTAATCGGGAGCACCAAATCGGTTCAGAGGTTCACGCTGGCTTAGCCGGATATTACAGACGGTTCGTTGAGGGTTTTCTCGAGCATTGCTATGTCGTTGACACGCCTTACCAAGAAGGGCGTGAAGTTCACGTGGTTAGAGGCCTACGAGACGGCTTTTCAAGAGAAGGAGAGACTGTGTCGACCGATTCTGTGCCATCGTGGACGGCAGTTTTGTCCTTCCTTTATATCGATGTATCTCTTCGTGGTTTAGCGCGAGATACTAATGCGACGCAGAGGTGATCTCTTATGCTTCTCGCCAGTTGAAGAAGCATGAGAAAAACTACCCAGTATATGATCTAGAGTTAGCCGCTATTATCTTTGCCTTGAAGATTTGGAGGCATCATCTGTATGGTATTACATTTGAAATTCTCACTGATTATAAAAGTCTCAAATATCTATTTACGCAAAAGGAACTCAATCTCCGACAGAGGAGATGGATAGAGTTCCTGAAGGATTAGGACTGTATCATTAGCTACCACCGAAGGGAACCTAAATTATTGAGATAAATGCTTAGAAGGTATATATTAGTTTTTTACTCTAGATTTTAGTGCATGGTGATATGATTACGTTGCTTATGTGGATTATAGTATATTTGTACTTGGTGCTCTATTTAGTATTGTCTGGACTTCGTACTGGCATGACTCCTTTAGTTATACCTTAATTAATTTCAGTCATTGATTTTTATTAGTATGTGTTTGCTGTTATTATTGGACATCATAGTTAAATGCTTATTTGGTTATGTATTATCGCGGTTGATACCATGATTGAGACTAGTAGATAGTATAATTTAGATGAGGTCATGCCGTAGGAGCGGATCTCAGGAATGAAACAACATTAGTGGAAGCCTAGGAACCTCGACGTACTTATTTGTAGATCGATGATCTTGATCGACTTTGATAGACGTTCGATGCTAGATGTATTGGATAACCCTAGGCTTAACATCCTAGGATAATCGACTGCCCACGAGACCTATTCGTGGTAGCATGTTGTTGCGTGCAGTCGATAACTAAATAGTTATACACTCTGACTGCCCACGAGACCTATTCGTGGTAGGACTTTGATTAGTGATGGATGCTTGTACGTGTGGATAGTCATCATATCAGGTGGGTAATATCTACCCTGGTCAGGTAGTTTTGACTAATTCCAGTACATGAATTTGAATTTATGCTGAATTCTTTTACCTTGACTCCACTCTTATTTAATCATGTGCTTGTACTGCCTTTGACCTTTGAGATATATTGCTGTTACTTCATCGATTATCTATCACGGATATAAACTACAAACTCTATTGTGTGTTAGCTGATGGATGTTCAGTTAAGTACATATGGTTAGGGTTATCATTGTGAACTCAGATTGAGTTACCGTGTCACATCACTAGGGTTAGGTGATGGATTAGATTATGGAGTCGATTGTTGTATCGTACACATATTAGTTGTGTATCTATGGTGGATCTAGTCATCTGTGCATAGATAAGTGTGTGGTTGTCAGTATGTGGCTAGGGACTGGAGGTCCTAGCATGATGGTATATCCATTATAGATCGTGTGCCTATGTATGATTATATGGACGGTCGATAATATCTTGCTACGAACTAGAGGTCTTAGCGTGGTTGACTGTCAGATGTGTACGACTCTTTGTGTGATAGAGAGAGTCTTGTGGATCAATAGTCCTTGCATAGTTGACTTTTAGTTGACCAGGACTCCCCGTGGGATAGGGAGTGTTGCGAAGATACGTGTATGGAGCTATGCATCATTACATTGCATCTTTGGCGGTGACAGTCTCCTTGTGGTTGAGAGAGTCGTCGGTCATCCCGCCTCCCGAGCACTCGAGGTAGTAGTAGCAGGTTGAGGGCGAGCATGGATGTCGCGCGCGCCACTATAGACAGTGGTACGGAGACGCGACCGCCATCGCAGTGGTGTTAGCACTCGCCCACTATACGGTGGTTGTGTGGCGCGGTTGTCTGTGTCGCGGAGCTCGCCTACACTCGTGGGTAGTGGCCGACGTAGCGGCGAGGACCCCGCGGAGTAGTTAACTCTTACGCTTATACGCCACTCATTCATACTACCCAACTCGGCCACTCAAGAGTAGTGGTAATGAGTCCGCTGTGTCGTCGCGTGCCACCCAGCCATACCGATCACGGGATCGTGGTTGGATGGGTCATGAGACGTAGCCAGCATATGCATCGATATATATGTATCGTATATTCGATATATGTTTACATACGTATAGACGTGAGATCGCGTTTATTCTTTGCGTATGTTTATACTGTCAGTAATCATGTCGTTTTGCGATATTATATATCTTCTGTGTGTTGGCGTGATATATGTGTTAGTCAGCATCATTGTATCGTTTGATTAGCGTCATGTCATAATATAGTATATACCGGAATGTTATTACATGTGATTATATACTGTTCATATGTCTAAATGTTGGTCGGATATGGGATTGATCTTGTACGTTATATGGGTTATGTTATTGTATATCTGTTCAAGATGATATAGCTTATGGTGTTGCAGACCGTCAGGTACGTTAGTACATTACTTCATATTTAGTTGATCAGTTTAGTATGTGCATTGAGTATGACTGTGGTTACTTGTTAGTATATTTAGGACTGTATGTCTATTGGATCATTCTGTATACCTGTAGATCTTCACATGTATACTTGTAGATCTCTATATCCCTATATGTTGTTCATGCACTTTCTACATATTACCCCTGAGTTTATACTCACCACCAGACCACTCGGGTTTTTGTCGCTGTGCAGTGAAGATTCCTTGGATGCTGAGCTCATGGTGATCCCATCTCACATCGAATGGTTGGATATTATTTTCATATTGTTGTATTCTATTGGATTGTTGTTTTGGAATTTCATCCTATATCGTTTCCGTATTTGTGGTTACAGATGTGTTGTATGTATTTAACTTTTGTTGTGGTTTCTATTATGATTCTTGTTGTGTCAAAGTCACTCCGGAGTGCGTAGTTGAGTCATTGTATCTTTACTATTTGATAGTATGTTCCGCTGTGTTTTATAGATTATGTCCATATATATGTTATGTGATTGTGGCCGAAAGGCTTTATGTATATCAGGGAATTGTATCACGTACAGAGGAGATGTTGTCCAATTATTTTTGCTTCATACTCTTGTACAAGATGTCGGATCAATGAATGATACATCCCTCCTTTATAATTATGTTACATGTCAAGACAATTCCACTATTCATGTAAATGAGTATGTCGTAAAAATCATCGGTGTTGGTTCCGTAATGATAACACCAAATATATACTTGAAAATAGTCCTTCATGTTCCTATATTAAATTACAATTTATTGTCCATAATGAAGTTGACTCATGATCTAAAGTGTCTTGCTAAGTTTTCTCCTAAATTGTATGAATTTTAGCAAAGAAAATGGGGAAGACGATTGACAGTGCTGAATTGTGCTCTGAACTCTACATTATTCACGGGACCTTACCTCACTATTGTAATTTACCTAGCTACCACTCTACCTCTTCCAACAATAAAAATGTCAAAATCATATTATGACACTGTCTTGGTCATCCAAACTTTTCTTATCTTGTAAAATCATTCCCAAACTTATTTCTTAATGAAAATATAATTCTTTTCGGTGCGAGTATCTTTTCAGGCTTAAGTTACAAATCATCTAAACCCTTTTCACTCATATGTAGTAACATTTAGGGACCGTCCTGTGTTAAAACCCTTATAGAAAATCGTTAGTTTGTTTCATGCAAGGTTTAAAATTTCGATCCGAATCGATATTTCGATTTGCGGCAAGACAATCTGATTTGATGTCATGCTCAGCGTCTGATAAATTTCGATAATTTTTTAATATAAAATATATAAATGAAAATTGAAAATATTAATTTAAATATTAAAAAATTAATAATAATAATTTCAATTAAATAGGATTAAAAAATAAATTATTATTTATAATATATAAATTAATAAAATAAATTTTAATTAATTTTATTAACCTATAGTTAAATTATAGTTTGGGAAGTTAATTTTTTTCTTTCATGGCGTCGCGCGTGGCCGGTGCGACTCGGCGCAGGTAGCGTGGCCACGGTAGCCGCGTCTTTGCTAACGCAGGGCCTCCGCCGTTGTCGTTGCCGTCGTCTCACGGGTCTCGTGGGTGTGCCGATTTCGGTGGCGCGACGGTACGAGAAATACCGCCCGTTTCAGACGAAATGGGTCGGTATTTCAAACAGTGGTTTCATGTATTGATAATCAAACTCGCCTGACTTGGTTATTTCTAATGAAAAATAAATCTACAGTGAATCACATATTTGAATAATTCTATACTATGATTCAAACTAAGTTTCATACATCTATTCAAGCACTCAAAATCGATAATGTCAAAGAATACTTTGCCTCAAATTTGGCTTCTTTCTATCATCAAAAGACATCATCCACCTAAGTTCCTGTGTTGACACTCCTCAACAAAATGAGATTGCCGAATGTAAAAATAGACATCTTCTCTAGGTAGCTCGCTCACTCATATTCTTTTCAAATGTACCAAAATTTTTTAGGGTGATGTCTCCATAGTCACCTATCTCGTCTCGTGTTCTCAATTTCCATAGTCCAATTCAACTTCTCATCAAATTACACCCCCACACCAAGGTAATCTCTCAAAATATTCCTGCAAAAGTATTTTGTTGTACATCATTTATTCACATCCACCAACACATCTTGAACACATAGTATTTAGTAGTAAACTTGATCCAAGATCCACCAAATGCATTTTCCTCGGCTACTCACCATTCCAAAAAGGCTACAAATGCTACTCACCTATCACCATGAAAACCTATAATACCATGGATGTCACTTTCTTTGAATAACAGCCATACTATTCCAGTTCTAATATTCAGGAGGAGAATCTGAGTGAATATTATCATCCATCACACTGTTTAGAATCAGACTCTGACATTATTGATCCTCTATCCAATCCCCTTGTGTAACATTCCATTCCTTCACCTTCTCCCACAGTGAAGTAACTTCGTGTATACACAAGACAAAAGATACATTCAGCATCGTTCAAGAGTCAGAACCGGATCTAACTCCCATAGACATTCACTCAGGTACGAGACTCAATCATAAATCTTCACCTATGGATGGTAGCCTTGCTATTCTAATTGCTTTAAGGAAGGGAGTTAGATCTTGTACGATGCATCCTGTTATCTTGTAAAGGAAAAAAACTCACTTTATTACATGGAAGAAACCCTATTTATAAAGTATAGGGCTTATAGATCGAACTTTATCCTAGATTAAACTCTGTACTAGGAGATAAGATAATTATCCTAATCAATTATCCTAGAATATTACAACACTCCCCCTCGAGCGTATAAATTATATCCACCCGACATTACGTATATAGTCGATTCGGGGACCTTTGGAGACTTAGTAAATATATAGTTGATCGTGAGTTAACAAAATTAGTAGATATTTCTCAAGATATAACTTTCTCTCTGACAAAGTGACAGTCGACTTCAATATGCTTTGTCCACTCATGAAAAACTGAATTTGACGTGATATGCATGGCGGCCTTGTTATCGTATATGAGTGACATTTGTGTAACATCTCGAACCTTAGCTCTGAGCGATTGTTTGAGCCGTATAAGCTCTTGGTAGCTATGGTGCGTAGCTCGATACTCTACCTCTGCCTTTGGATCTTGCCCTGACATTATGCTTTTTACTTTTCGAAAGCGAGGTTACCTCAAGCGAATATCAAAACGAGGTGGATCTCCTATCGATGGGAGATCTGCCCGATCTAACGTCGAGAATACCACTATAACTCGAGTATGTCCTTTGTTTTGAACAAAAGACCCTTTCTGGGCGCCTACGATATATCGAGCAATGCGAATCGCGGCGTCGATGTTCTTTACGGAGAGTTGGGACTTACTACACTTCTTTGCCGAATGAGATATACGGGCGAGTATGATGGGTAGCTTAGTCTCCTCTTGTCGCTGTATCGTTCGAGATCTAGTAAAGGCTCCTCGATTTAGCGGAAGCTTGGCATTAGGATCCGTAGGGTTGTCAGTTGTCTTTGAGTTTAACATTCTGTTTCTTACAAAATATTCATTGCGTACTTCCTTTGGGATATAATGATCTCGTTTACGACTATCTTTACTTATCCCGAAATATTTGAATCTACGAGATCCTTTGTTTGGAAATGTTTGAAAAGATGTTGTTTCACTGTGAAATCGAGATGATCCATTTGCTGTGATAATGATATCATCAGCATAAACCCTTTAGGTAGATCTGGCCGGTTGATGAGTTGTGATAAAAAGGCAGAATGGTCGGACCTCGCTCCAGTAAATGCCATTGTTGAATCACAATCTGAATCTGCGAACCGTACTGGGTGGTAGCTTGAGGTATATAAAGATTTTATGGCATCTGATAGAAGACTCCCCACGGCAATGAAACCGCGGAGGTTGCTCGTATAGACTTCTTGACGGTCACGCGTGTATGAGCGCATTCTTGATGTCAGTGATAAAGAGGTCGGTGTTGGATCGCATGATGGGCGTGAATAAGGCGTATAGAGGCATCTTGGCAGCGGGGAAAAGGTGTCCCGTAATCGATCAGATCTCGAGTATAACCTTTAGCGACAAAGGCGGCCTTAAGTCGATCATTGTTCATACGGACTAACATTTCTGTATATATCCGCCGACGACCAGCGGTTGGCTTTCTAGTGGTAGAGGAGCGAGGTCCCCAGTCAGCGGCTCACATAAGGCACTCATTTAAATCTAGCGTAGCTGTTTCCGTCTTGAATGGCGAATCGTCTCTGATCTTGGAAGAAAGCAGGCAGCGAGGAGGAAAAGCGAGAATAATAAGAAGGAGAAAGGCGATGGTAACTCGTAGACCGTAATGAGGAGAAGGATTACGAGTTGAGCGTATACCTTCCGAAGTCTGATAGAATATCGGATTGAGAAGGCTATGGAGGAGAGGCGGAGGATCGCTCGAGAGATAATTCACTGAGTCGGTGTTGGGTGATGGCGCGGCGGTGAGGCAGCGATAAACTGCAGCGGAGGAGAGAGAATCCTCCAAAGGATAAAAGACTGACGCAGACACAGAAGGAGGAAACTCAAACAACGACTCTGAAGGCCCAAAGAAAGGAACCGAATCAAAGAACGTGACATCAGCAGAGATAAAATACCGACGGAGAGTAGGAGAATAACACTCAGACTTTTCGAGACCGTGGATATCCAAGAAAAACACAATTACGCGATCGAGGAGAGAGTTTATCAACGCCAGATCAAGAGTACGAGTAAATACGTAGAACCAAAGATCCTGTGTGGTAAAGGATTTAAGGGACCGATTCGATAAAGCATACGATAAGGTATTCGACCAGAAAGCAGAGGAAGACACGCGATCGATGAGAAAACATGCAGAAGTACGCTTCACCCCAAAAACGAAGAGGAATACGAGAGCGGTGAAGAAGAGTTCGGTGGTCTCGAGAAGACGGCGACTTCTTCGCTCAAACTCCATTCTGATTGGGGAGTATGAGGACAAAACGTCCACGTAATACGCCACGAGATGCTAAGAAGGTCTCAAACGGAGTAGATAGATACTCACGCATTATCACTCAAGGATCAGAGAGGATACCAAATCAGGTTTTCACTTTCATTAAAAAGATCGAAAATAGAAAATAATTCAACGATCCTTCATCGATATAACCAAGTGCAACAGAAAAATCGCCTATAAAGGTAACAAAATATCGCGACCAATGTGTAAGAAACACGACTAACCCCAAACATCAAAACGAACTAAAGTAAAGAGAGACGAATGACTTATAACGCGAGGAGAAAACGAACTACGAACACGCCGCTTAACCGATACGACTCACAAGATAAAGATTTTAAGCGAGAAAGACTAAATGTAATTGCTTTTAACTTATCAAGACCGTGACGCCCCAACCGAGTTAATAACAAGTGGAGAAACCGCCACAACCAACAAGAGAGGCTCAAAGTCGATATGTACTACGAGACTCATATCCGGTCAATCATTCTCCTGCATCTCGGCCTCAGAATGCATACGTAAGATTTAGTAAACGAGACATACAATCAAGAGACCGAGTAAGTCGATTTATCGATAATAAATTAAAGGGGGCCCGAACATAAAGAACATTACGAATGGAAAGAGATTTTGAGAAGGACGAACAATACCAATACCTTAAGATCGATTTCAGAACCATTCACATGGTGACAAAGGGTAAATAACCTAAGTAGATAGTGAAGAAAAAGAGATCTATTACTAGTGATATGACGCAGGCCCAGAGTCAAGTACCCAAGGATCCAAGAGCGAGATACGCCAAGAAGGAATTACCACTACAGAATGGCAAGAAAGGGAATTAAAACCCCGCCGATCCTCGCACTATTCGAGAAAGCCATCATAAGACGGTGCCTCAGAACTAAAAGGTGGTCTCGCGACTCCAGCCTTCCCGAGAAATCGATCACCCGAGGGGAGCTATCGATGTGGATCGAGAGATTCCGAGACATCGCCGCGCGACGCGTGGCAACCGACAGAGGAAGGGAAATCGCAAATAAAGCAGAGAGGTCGCCTGTCAGATGCTGATGCCCGCCTCCGTGCTCGCCGCGAGCGAATCCTTCGAGACTCCTTCGATGCCAAGCGAAGAAAGTTTGCAACTGATCTAGAGGAGCGGAAGCGAGTGGACGCATCTGCAGCGACGGATGCCGGGCATGGGAGCCGTGATCAAGCGACGGATGTATCAGAGAAGGTAACAGCGACAGCAGTTGAGGAGAAGAGAAAGGCGATGACAGAAGCGGAGGGAGACTTGGCGCTGGAGAGGGAATATGAGGGGGCATCTCCATGTGGTCGCTTAAGACGACCGTCGACGTGGCCGTAATCGCCGGCCGCGGAGAGGGAGAGGGGATCACCGAGCCGGGGGAAGAAGAGGATCGCGGCCGACTTTTCACGGAGAAGACGGCGCGAGCTTCGGGCAGAGCACGCTCGTAAGGAAGTCGTCCGCGGCGAGGAAGCTTCGGCGGCAAGGCACGCCTAGGCGCTCACAAGTGAGAAGAAATCGCAACAAGGATGTAGCGGACAAGATCAAGGCGTCCGCGAGGAAGGTCGCCCGCAAGGAATCGACGACTGAATCACGCGCAGGAGCGGTGAAGGTCGCTGCGAGGAATCGCGATCGCGGGAAGAAGTTTACGCTACGGGAAGAAGGACGCGAGCAACGCGAGGTGGGCGCCAAAAAAAACCAAACTTATGGCTTGATACCATGTTATTCAGAAAGGAAAAACTCACTTTATTACATGGAAGAAACCCTATTTATAAAGTATAGGGCCTATAGATCAAACTTTATCCTAAGATTAAACTCTATCCTAGGAGATAAGATAATTATCCCTAATCAAATTATCCCTAGAATATTCTAACACATCCCATCACTAACTTTATTTCCTACAAAGGATTGTCCTCAAATTATCTAAGTGTGTGTCACGCTTTCGACAATATTCATATTCCAATCACTATCACGGCTCTCAAACACCCTAAATGTAGAAAAGTTATTGATGAAGTAAAAGTCCTACAAAAGAACGACACACACGGCTTGTTCATGAACTACCAAAGGAAAGAAAGCAATTGGATGTAAATGAATTTTTAAAGTCAAACACAAAGTCGATGGTATAATCGAAAGACTAAAAGCACGCTTGGAGCCAAGGATTCTCACAATCCTACGACATCAATTACCAAGAAACTTTTGCTCCAATAATAAGCTCAACACTATCGTAATTTTATTCTCTCTAGTCAAGAAACAAGGATCGACATCTACACCAACTAGATGTCAAAAATGTCTTTCTTAATGGTGACTTGGAAGAAGTTGACATGAAAATTCCCCTCAGCTTTAGGACCTATAACAACAAAGTATATAAGACTCACAAGTCATTATATAGTCTTAAGCAATCTCCCAGGGTATGGTATGACAAGTTTGTTACTTTTGTAACAAAACATGGATACACTCGATGTCAAGCAGATAACACCTTAGTTGTGAAAAACTCTCTTGAAAAGTAGTCACCATACTTATTGTTTATGTCGATGATGTTATCAACATCGATGATGATAAGAACGAAATTGCAAATCTAAAGGGGCTTCTCGCTCAAAAATTTGATATTGAAGATCATGGAAATCCAAAATTCTTTCTTGGCATGGACCTAACTCAATCTAAATATTGAATATTCCTCTCACAATAGAAATACACATTAGACCTACTAAAAGAAAGACATGCTGATGCAAGCCTATGGATACTCTGATGGATTCTTCCAACAAAATTGGCTTGATGGATGCTTCCAACAAAATTGACTCTAGAAAAGACCATGCACTAGTAGATAAGAGGAGATATCAACGACTTGTAGGACGCCTCATCTATCTATCGTACACATGACCTGATATCGGATTTTTCATCAGTGTGGTAAGTCAATTTATAAATAGTCCTACAGAATTACACATGATCGTTGTCTACAGAATCTTGAAATACCTCGAGAGTACCCCAGGCAAAGGGTTCCTATTTCGAAAGAACAAAGATCGAGATATACATGTGTACTCAAACGCAGACTGGGTCGAGGGTCTTACAGATAGACGATTAACTTCAGGATACTGCACATATGTCTGGGATAATTTGGTAACACAGAGAAGTAAAAAGCAGTTTGTGGTTGCAAGAAGCAATGTTGAAGTAGAATTTAGAGCTCTTACACTCGAATTTATTAAAGAATATGAATTCGTAGAATCTTAAAAGAACTCAGAATAATCACAAATAAAGCTGTCAAACTATAATGTGACAATTTAGCAGCAATCAACATTGCAACGAATCCTATTCATCATGACAAAACGAAGAACATAAAAATTGACAGACAGTTCATTTCAGAAAATGTGACAAAAGGAGCTATGGAATTCTCATATATTCCTTTGCGACATCAAATTGCAGACATACTTACAAAAGCTCTCCCAATGATCAACTTTAAAGAACTATGTGACAAGTCAAGTATGCATACAATGATAACCCAACTTGAAAGGGAGTGTAGAATATATTATAAATATGGATAGGATTAGATATTATGGGTAGCTTTTATAGGGAGACCTTATTTGGGTGGATAAATATAGATAGGTTGATTTAGTTTTTATGACCATTTATTTAATTTATTTCATTCCATAATTAAGTAGGGAAGAAGTGTATAAATAAACAATCATTCTTATGTACGAATTTATTCAAGAATTGAGAAATAGAAGACTAGTTCTCTCTTCCTCATCTATCTCGGTAGATTTCTTCAATATATATAAGAATGTAATAATAAGAATGGAGACTTCAAGCAAATTAACTAAAATATATTCTATAATCAAGGATTAGCTATAAGTCTATATTTTTTCACACTAGTCATGGATAAACTTATTGGACACATCCAAGACACATTACAATGTTGCATCTTATTTGCAAATAACATTGTTTTGATGGATGAGATATATGAAAGAGTATATACTAAGCTCGAATCTTAGTGTAAAATATTGGAAGTAAAAAAGTTTTAGGTCTAGTAAAGTAAATGCCTACGCTTTTTTTTAAATAAATAAATTTATTTATTTATTTTTCTATTTTTAAATTTATTATTATTTTTCATTTAGAAGGAGAGTCTTGATGTAACAGTAAAGTTGTTGTCTTGTAACTTAGAGGTCACGAGTTCGAATCCTAAAAACCTTTTGCATAGAAGGGTAAAGTTGTATACAATAGATCCTTCTTCGGAAACCCGCATAGCAAAAGCTTTGTGCACTGGTCTGTCTTTTTATTTATTATTATTTTCATTCCTAACCATTAATTTAAATTCCTTCCCTTATTTATTTCCTTTTAATTTGTTCTCCTTAATCAATTAATTTTTTTCCTTCTTCAACGTCAATTTATTTTCTCCTTTGCTAAAACTTCTAAAATTGAATGTGATGCTTCACGAATAGGTATTAAAGCTATGCTAATGCAAGAAGGCTACACCCCTTGCTTATTTTAGTGACAGGCTTAGCGGAATAAACTTGAACTATCCAACTTATGATAAGACCTTTACTTGAGTAAGACTAGGGAGAATATCCATCATTACTTGTTACTAAAAGAGATCTTTAAACCTGGTTTGAGTTTATATGAGAAATGATAGGTTGCTTGGTAAATGACATAATAGGCTGCATAATAATAATGCCTACAAGTGTGACTTGTTAGGGGAGTATAATATAAGTGTTACATTCAACGTTCATTATTTTTCTCCTTTGATGTAGGTGACAATGATTCGAGGATGAATCTATTTGAATAGAGGGGAATGATGAAGACTAAATTATGGCCACAAATATGGAAAGGAAGGAGCAATGAAGCAACGCTACATGGGTTATTGAAGATATTAGAGGCAAAGTTGTAGTTAAAGCAGATTTGGACAATAGTAAATCATACAGCCTAGTTAACCTAATTCAAGTCTTAGATGGGTTTAATTAATCAATTAATTTTCTATTTGTATGTAGTGGGATTATTTTAATGTGTAGGCTCAAATTTTACCTTTATTTGAACTGCAATAATAACTTAAGCGTAAACTAACTTAATAGTCTATTAAAGCCTTTTCTATATAGACACTTTAGACATTCTAGGGTTTTCATGACACCCTATAGCTATAAATAGCGGGTGGCAACGACACATATATCAATGTTTGTTTTCAATCCAAAAGTATGATGAGGGTCTCACTTGTTAGTTCTTCATTGAACTAGAACTTGGCAATTCTTATGGTATTCATCCAACTTATCAACCTAAATGCCTTAGGTTATGGAGTTTTTATCTCATATACCTCATATACATACATTTCTAGACATTGGGTCTAGGTTTTATTGTCCATGTTATAGATTTAAACTTTTCTAGTTTCTTTAATTTGTTATAGGTTCATGAAACATTATTCTTATCTGGTTCACATCACTAAGTTAATTCATGCAACAACCTAAGAAGCATCACTGGGAGGAAACCTTGATAATACTTTAATACATTAACTGATCTCCAAGCAAAGAATTATTTATGAGAAGCATGGACACTTAATCAAATTCTTATTGGACATCAATCACATATTGATAGAAGATCCATCTCAAGGTTTTGTACAAATGTTATAGGGAATCTTGTAACATTAAAAAGCAAAAATAAAAAAATAATGTGATTAAATGATCTAGTGTAGAAGAATAGTACAGAGCAACTAGTGTATAAAACTGTGAGATTTCTCAATTATCTTGGCTTTAAACTTGATATGCATTGTGATAATCAAGCAATTATTTATTTTGCGAACAATTGACGATTCTATGAACACAAAACATAATGAAGTAAAATGCCACTCCATTATAAATGCAGTGATGTTTGAAAGGATTAGCATATCATACACTTCCTTCGAAGAATAAATCATTGACAATTTTCAGAAAATCAATCTCTACTAATTTTTTGTCTCTATGTAACATGTTAGGCATGATCAACATCTATGTTGCAACTTAAGGGAAATGTCAGAGAGTATAAGATTTATCAGGGTAGGTAGATAAGGTTTATTTTACCTAGTCATATTTTTAGCTAGCTAAAGAGGAATAGGTCTCTTTGAAATTTAAAATTGATAACTCCAAACATCCTTCATGATATGAAAATTACAATTTTCCTCTTAACAGAACTCTTATAGAAATGAGAAAATGATCAAATAAAAGTTGAAGCTCCAAAAACTAAAATATTGACAATAGGTACATTGGAAAATCAACCTTGTAACTGGGCTAAGATGCCGACATAAATAAAGGATTTAACATTATAGATAAAGTAGCTAAAAGATTTAAATTTTGAAGATTTTTTCTTTAAAGAGAATATTTTCTTCCCTTGTGGAATTTCATGATCAGATGATAGGAGCAAATCATGGTGTATAAAGTGTTCATCTTCACACATAATATTATAATGCTAATGAACGCATGAACTACTGAAGGAAAGTCTTAGCGCAACAATAAAATTATTATCGTGTAACTTAGAGATCATGAGTTCGAGTCATAAAAATAACATCTTGCAAAGCAGAGCAAGGCTATACAATAGCGGGAATTTCGTGTATGGGGCTGCCCCTTAATGAATGCATGAACTATACAATGCTATCAAATAGTAGAATCAATAAACAAAAGAAATACTTCCAAGAATTGAAGCAACTACAAAGCCAACTTGTGTTGTCATACCAGTTTCCAAGCTGACTAATTTTAGCTGAAGGAAATTTGGCTTTCAATATGGAAGGAACATTTCCAGAAAATGCAGGAAGAACTGCATGGGAGATTGTTATAAGAATCATCATAAGATAGCAAAACCTGCAGAATAAGAAAACAAACAGATCTACAAGCAACCTGCATATATAATCATGCTATCTATGTATAGAAGTTCATCAACAATTTATGGTCAATGGACAAGGAAAGAGAAAGAAGCAACTTCAAACAAAATGAGACAGCTGTTGACATCAAAATTTTCAAGCATTTCGAAAATATCATGAACCGGAAGTCAGTCAGTTTAAAATTTGATTGAATAGGTAGAATAATAAGATGTTCATTGTAAATTCAGATTTGCATCAACTCATGAATGTGCAAAATCCAATCTTTTAAATCAATTTCAAATTTGAAACTAAATTTAAAAAAAAAATTGAAAGAAATTGATCTTAAAAATTGTTTGAAATTTCAAAATTAACATTTTGAGGGTGCATGCTCTCAGCATTTTTGAAATCCTAGAAATTACTTGGGAATTCCTAATCTAATTTATAGAACAAGGTTCCTCAAATTAATGGGTCTAAATTGATTAAACTTTGTTTAATTTGCTCTCAGGGAATTAACTAGATCTTAAAAAAAATTGGGCCACAATTGAAAAACTCATCCACACTAAATGCTTATCAGATTCTAGAACCAGACCCGCTTCAAACTCACAACCAACAAGGCAAAAGAAATTTTAAAAAGAATCTCAATGCTACCTCAACTCCCTACCCATATCACAATTTCTAAACTTTCTCCATTTCTCTCACTCGTACACTTCACTATATTGTCTCATTAATTAATTACGTTCATATCTATACTCCCATTTTCTTCTTTCCCTTGCAATTCACTCAACAACAAGCACCCGTATTGTATTATTTCCTACTACAATACTCAAACATCCATCACCGCCTCTTCTATAAACATCACATAACACTAATTAATTGGAACTTTTTTATTAAAAAAAATTGTTTAGTTTTTTTTTTTAAAAAAGAGTGCAAGTTTTTTTTTTAAATTAATGTTTTGTTAGAAAAATCTGTAATTTTAGAAACAACAAGTCGTGTCGTCAAGCTATAAAAAGTTATTAAAATCTCATATATTCAACATGTTTTGAGTTAATACAATTTGCAATTTCTTTTTCTCTATATGAGAATTAATAAATTTCCTCTAGATGAGGATTATATCTTACTGTGTTGCATCAATTGGTATCAGAACTTTTCTCCAGAGGAGAATTGGATCATTACCCTTTTCCCTGTGCTGCATCAAATAGTATCAGAGCCGAATTCCTAATTTGATATTCAATACCTTCCTATCCCTCTTCATCATTATTGTTTTTCCCTACCATTACTTTTCTTTCCCATCATCGTTTTCTTAATTGCTATTGTAACAGGTCAAATTTTAGTTCCTATACGTTTATTTATTTATTTAGAAAAAAAATATAGAAATAAGAATAGGAAGAAAAAAAAAGGAAAAAAAAATCGAATAAATGGTTCGTTAGCCGAGGCTCGAACCATGAACCGTTGGTCTGGGGGAATATGCTTTCTACCACTAAGTCATAAGATTACCAATAAGTAGGGTATAACAGAATATATCTATAGGTGAAAAAAAAGGGAGAAGTTGGTTAATTTAGCTAAGCATTTAAAGGGGTGATTAAATTAGAGAAACCCTAGTTTATATATAGTTTTTGTTTTTCTCTCTCTCTCCCTCTCGTTTTTTTTTTCGAACCGCCTCTCTCTCTCTCCCTCTCATTTTTCCAGCCGCCGAAGCGAGGAAGAAGCTTGTCTTCTCTTTGGATAATTCAAAAGGGGATTTTTCAAGAAGGATCTCCTCAAGGACTTGGTAGAGGATCACGCTAAAGCCAAGGAACACGTAGAAGGTTTTCTCTTTACGAAATCTAGCGGTATAAATTGGTGAAAAGCGTAGGAAGTAAGTATTGCTCACCTGCAGTATAAGTAGTTATCGTATGTCATGGATATGTTTTTTTGTGCTTGTTATTTCCAATTACATGGTTGAGCAGTTTATACGCATGTATATGAGTCAGTTATGCATGGTATTTTTAGTTACGTAATTTTTATCCGTTATATCATGTTTGATTTAGTATCATGTTTAGATCCATGATAAGAATGTGATTTATGATCATGCATGTTGTAGATGAGTTGTAGCTTACAATTATATGCATGATGTAGTGTAAGATGTAAAAATATTTCCTTTATAAAGAAAATTTAAAGATGCTCCCCGTTCGAATTGAGGATTAAGAGCACAACGATCTTCAGTATGCTCCCCATTTCAGTTTTGGGGGTCAAGAGCATAATGATCTTTATGGTGCTCCCCATTCGTGGTTTAGGGGATTAAGAGCATTTTTTTTCAGCATGTATAAAAATATAAGTATAAAGGAAGTATTTTACTGACAGGTATGTCGACGCATCAATTTCGCCACGTGCCGAGGCCCTCGCCAGCTTACCCTAGTAGGTTCTTGGTCGCCACCCCTACTATTAGGAAAGCGCGCATTGGTACTATGTCGAACTCATATTCAGGATGATTATTAATTTGAAGTATCAATATAAGTATAAGTAAAGTTTTCAAAGTTAATTATTCTAGTTCAGATACACTGTTTACAAGTTTTAAAATACTTAAGAGTATGGTTTATACAAGAGACATGTATTCAAAATTATGATTTCCAGTTATGCTTGCATGTGTATCAATGTATCAAGGGTAAGAGAACTAGTTGCATGATTTCATACGTTGCATATTTTTGTGAGCATAGAAAGTACTTACTAAGCGTTATTGCTTACAGTTTGTATTTTCTTATGCTGCAGATAAAGGTAAAGAAAAGCTTGAAGGTGGCGTACGGATGAAGTCTTTGGGTGTGTGTGCGGCAGTGGAAGTAAAAGATCCTAAGTGCAGATGTCTAAATCAGATTTTTAGTTTCTAATTGTTTTCTTTTGATATTGTTGAAGTTCAACTGGATTACTTATGGTTGAGACCAAAGAATGCTAGAGTCATATTGGGTTAGTCTTAATACTTGCATGTTAGGTGAAGATCTTGAAATGATTATTGTTTAAGTGATGTCAAAGTCCTTATGATTATTTTAGTTGTTAGCACATTGCGTTAGTATATTGCATGAATTAAAGATAGAGACAGTAAAGTAGTGACATCTCCCCTGGTAGAGAGTGGAAAGACTAGGAGGGGTGTTACAAGATGGTATCAGAGCGGGTTCCGCCCTTACGTCACACACACATCGAGCATCAATCCTGCCGCCTCTAAGTAAGCAAGTATTTATCTGCTTTAGTTACTTTATGAGTAGTAAGGAATGCTTCTTTTAAGTTAAACATGCTCATCTAGAATGTTCTCTTTGAGTTAAACATGCTTGCATATATATATATATTAAGACGATAGACGAAGTAATAGAGCATACCTAGATATGTATGTGAAGATGAAAAAAATAGTGATAATAGCTGATAAAGGAATAATGCAAACGATCCTATTATGTCGAGAGGAAGCATCCAGAGCTGCGCTGGCGTGAGCGGATGTTATATATGTGGTGTCGAAGGACACTTCGCCAAACAGTGTCCCACCAAGACCAATCTGCCTCCGCCACAATCTATTCAGTATGGAGGTAGACCAGCTCAGCTACATCAGATGCAGGGAGCACTGGAGGGTCCTTACATCAGCCAAGGAAGATTGGAGGTCCCATCAGTTACACCTAATGCCCGGATCTTCTCCGTCACCAAGGAAGAGGCAGTAAATGCTTCTACGGTAGTCACAGGTCAGATACCCATCCTTAGTCAGCATGCTACCGTACTATTTGATACTGGGGCAACCCATTCTTTCATGTCTATGACATTTGCTAAGAAGATAGATATAACTCCGAATATCTTAGATATTCAGTTTTTAACGACCCTACCTTCGGGTGAAATAATGACATCTACACACTAGTCAGGTGGTCGCGTTAATTTCGCATGCAGAGCTTTATAGTGATCTGATATTGCTGGACATGCATGACTATGATGTCATCTTTAGAATGGACTTTCTTAGCAAGTACGGTGCTTCCATTGAGTATCGTAAGCGAAGAGTAGTATTTCAACCCGAGACCGAGGCCAAATTTGAGTTTATTGGAGAACCAAGGAAGAAGACTAAGAAGTTCTTGTCTGCCATGGAAGCTCAGAAGATGTTAGCTAGTGGATGCACTGGGTATTTAGCACATATAGTTGATACTAAGCATGAAAGAAGCCAACAACTGGAAGAAGTCCCAATCAGATGCGACTACCCTAAGTATTTCCGACGAGCTACGGACTAGCACCTAGAAAGAAGTTGAGTTTGAGATCGAGCTTGTTCTCGGTACCAACCCAATCTCAAAAGCACCTATCGTATGACCCAACCGAATTGAAAGAGCTTGGAATAATTACGGAGTCTAGACAAGGAATTCATCCGCCTCTAGTCATTCCCGGGAGCTCCAAAGGTTGTTGGTGAAAAAGAAAGATGGATCTATGAGGATGTGCATAGACTACCGAGCCTTGAATCAAGTGACGATCAAGAACAGATATCCTCTGCCAAGGATAGAGGATTTATTTGATCAATTGAGGGGAGCCACAGTCTTCTCCAAGATTGATTTGCGGTTCGATTATCATCAAGTAAGAGTTAAAGAAGATGATATACCGAAAATAGCCTTCCAAACGAGGTATGAACACTATGAGTTCGTGGTCATGCCCTTCGGAGTGACAAATGCGCCCGCTATGTTTATGGACTTGATGAATCGAATATTTAAGGAGTTCCTTGACAAGTTTGTGGTCGTCTTCATTGACGACATACTTATCCACTCAAGAATCCAGGAAGAACATGCTGAACACTTGAAGGCAGTCTTACAAACCCTTTAGCAAAGACAGTTATATGCAAAGTTTTCCAAGTGCAAGTTTTGGCTTGATCGAATATCGTTTCTGGGTCATGTTATTTCAAAAGATGGAGTTATAGTAGACCCGACGAAGATAGAAGCAGTCAGTAATTGGGGTCAACCAAAGAATGTCAGTGAAGTCAGGAGTTCCTCGGATTAGCGGAGTACTACCGAAAGTTTGTGGAAAACTTCTCAAGGATAGCTTCACTGTTGACGGTTCTTATAAGAAAGAATAAGAAGTTCGAATGGACCGAAGATTGTGAAAAGAGCTTCCTTGAATTAAAGAGGAGACTCACAAGTGCTCCAGTGCTTACCCTTCCAAAAAGTAATGAGGGATTTGACCTGTATAGTGATGCATCCAAGGATGGGACTCGGAGCAGTACTTATGCAGAAGGGTAAAGTCATTACTTATGCATCTAGACAACTCAAGAACTACGAAAAGAATTACCCCACTCATGACCTTGAGTTGGCAGTAGTAGTCTTTGCTCTAAAAGTTTGGAGACATTACTTATATGGAGTCCAATGCAAGATTTACACAGATCACCAGAGTCTGAAGTATTTCTTCACTCAGAAGGATCTGAATATGCGACAGAGCAGATGACTTGAGCTAGTAAAGGACTATGACTGTGAAATCCACTACTATCCTGGAAAGGCAAACAAAGTAGTAGACGTGCTGAGTAGAAAATCATGCGCCACTTTGATGTCCCTAGCAACACTATCCCAACCACTGGAGAAAGAGATAATGAATTTTGAGGTTGAGATCATTTACAGCCTCTCGCTGACCGTAGTACCTACAATCGCTCGAGGATATATTAGCGAGACAGGATAAAGATCCTAGCATCCAAAGGATCAAGCAAGAGATCCAAGAAGAAAAGGATGAAGAATTCGGTGTCTTTGACAGTAGGGTATTATATCTGGGTGAACGCTTATGTGTCCCCAAGGACCCAGACTTAAGAAAGAAGATCCTAGAAGAAGCTCATGGGACCCCATATTCGATGCATCCTGGATCCACCAAAATGTATCAAGATATGAAAGGGAAATTCTGGTGGCTTAGTATAAAGAGGGACGTGGCTAAGTTTGTTAGCACTTACGCGAGAGTGAAAGCCAGAACACCGTGAGACCGGGAGGAGTTCTACACTATCCAGATTCGAGAATGGAAGTGGGAGGAACTAGCCATGGATTTCATAGTAGATCCCCAAAACAACCAACGACTACGATTCTATTTGGATAGTTGTCCGATAGATTGACAAAGTACGCCACTACCTATCGAAATATCATACTCCGTGGAGCAGTTAGCTTATTATCGTCAAGGAAGTGATTAGATCGCATGGAGTACCTAAGACCATTATCTCGATAGAGATAGTCACTTCACTTCACACTTCGGAGTGTGTTCAGATAATTTCTAAGACTAAGTTACGATTCAAGATGCATTTCATCATCGCAGATGAAAACAGAAAGAGTGAATCGATTACGGAGGATATCAAGAGCTTGTGCCTTAGATTTTAAAGGAAGCTGGTGCAAATATTTGTGTTTGGCAGAGTTTGTTTATAATAATAGTTATCAAACCACAATTGGAATGACACCTTATGAAGCCTTGTATGGAAGGAGATGCAGATCACCTATCTGTTGGTATGAAGGTGGCGATAAGAAAGAAATGGGACTCAAGACTGATTTTATAGATGACGCCACCAAAGCTATAAAGAACATACGCCAAAGGATGTAGATCGCGCGAGTCGGCAGAAGAGTTACGCTGATGTCCGACGCAGAATCTAGAGTTCCAAGTCTGAGATTCAAGATTCATTAAGGTAGCTCTGTGAAAGGGGTAATGAGGTTTGGGAAGAAAGGCAAGTTAAGTCCCGGATATGTAGGCCCTACTGATTACAAGAGTTGGGAAGGTAGCTTATGAGCTAGAGCTACCACAGGAAATGTCAGCTATTCACAATGTATTTCATGTTTCAATATTTAAGAAGCACGTCCCAGACACCAACCAAGTGATTGAGCCACAGACGGTACAGATTCAGACAGATCTAAGTTATGAAAGTCGACCTATTCAGATAATAGATCGAGCAGTCAGGAAACTAAGAAATAAAGAAATACCGTTAGTAAAAGTCTTATGGCAAAATCAAAGGTTCAAGAAGCAACCGAACAGGAATGTGAGGATACGTGAAGCAAAAGTACTCGAAGTCGCTCTAAGTTTCGAGGACGAAACTTTTATAAGGTATAAGGGATTGTAACAACCCAAATTTTAGTTCCTATACTTTTATTTATTTATTTAGAAAAAAATATAGAAATAAGAATAGGAAGAAAAAAAAAAGGAAAAAAAAATTCGAATAAATGGTTCGTTAGCCGAGACTCGAACCATGAACCATTGGTCTAGGGAATAGGCTTCCTACTACTAAGTCATAAGATTGCCAATGAGTAGGGTATAACATAATATATCTATAGGCGAAAAAAAGGGAGAAGTTGATTAATTTAGCTAAGCATTTAAAGGGGTAATTAAATTAGAGAAACCCTAGTTTATATATAGTTTTTGTTTCTCTCTCTCCTCTCGCTTTTTTCCAAATTGCCTCTCTCTCCCTCCCGGGGCGAGGAAGAAGCTTGTCTTCTCTTTGGATAATTCAAAAGGGGATTTTTCAAGAGGAATCTCCTCAAGGACTTGGTAGAGGATCACGCTAAAGCCAAGGAACACGTAGGAGGTTTTCTCTTTATGAAATCTAGCGGTATAAATTGGTGAAAACCGTAGGAAGTAAGTATTGCTCACCTGCAGTATATAAGTAGTTATCGTATGTTATGGATATGTTTTTTTGTGCTTGTTATTTCCAATTATATGGTTGAGCAGTTTATACGCATGTATATGAGTCAGTTATGCATAGTATTTTTAGTTACATAATTTTTATCCGTTATGCGTATTTTGATTTAGTATCATGTTAGATCCATGATAAGAATGTGATTTATGATCATGCATGTTGTAGATGAGTCAGTAGCTTACAATTATATCGATGTAGTGTAAGATGTAAAAATATTTCCTTTATAAAGAAAATTTAAAGATGCTCCCGTCGAATTGAGGATTAAGAGCACAACGATCTTGAAGATGCTCCCATTTGGTTTTGAAAAGAGCATAATGATCTTTATGGTGCTCCCATTCGTGGTTTAGGGATTAAGAGCATTTTTTTCAAAGATGTATAAAAATATAAGTATAAAGGAAGTATTTTTGATAGACATGACGGCATCAATGTGCCGAGACCCTCGATTACTCTAGTAGGTTCAGAGTCACACCTACTATTAGAAAAGCGCATACATCGTAATGTCGGGCCCATATTCAGAATGATTATTAGTTTGAAGTATCAATATAAGTTTAAGTAAAGTTTTCAAAGTTAATTATTCCAGTTCAGATACACTGTTTACAAGTTTTAAAATACTTAAGAGTATGGTTTATACAAGAGACATGTATTCAGAATTATGATTACTTGCGTGTGTATCAATGTATCAAGAGGTAAGAGAACTAGTTGCATGATTTCATACGTTGCGTATTTTTTGTGAGCATGTAAAGTACTTACTAAGCGTTATTGATTTGTATTTTCTTACTGCGAGATAAAGGTAAAGAAAAGCTTGAAGTGGCATAGCGGAAGTGTGTGTGGCGACGGAACAGTGGAAGTAAAAGATCCTAAGTGCAGATGTCTAAATCAGATTTTTAGTTTCTAATTGTTTTCTTTTGATATTGTTGAAGTTCAACTGGATTACTTATGGTTGAGACCAAAGAATGCTAGAATCATATTAGGTTAGTCTTAATACTTGCATGTTAGGTGAAGATCTTGAAATGATTATTGTTTAAGGATTATTTTAGTTGTTAGCATGTTGCGTTAGTATATTGCATGAATTAAAGATAGAGATAGTAAAGTAGTGACATCTCCCCTGGTAGAGAGTGGAAAGACTAGGGGGGGTGTTACTGCTATCATATTATAATTCACCACACCCTATTCCCTCTTTGCACAATCATTTTATTCCTTTTTTCGCTACTAGTTTGTCAATCACAATATCATCATCGCACAGTGTCCCTCTATCTTCCCCATCATCATTTTTATTGAGATTTTCTTCTTTCATCATCTGCACACATCATTTCTTCCACCACATCATTCACATATTTATTGTTATCTCCACCTTTAACTATTTTATTTCACCACCAACACTAATTCCTTATCCTTATCCGTTTTTGGGCCCTAACCAAATTCCAGTGCTCCATTATCATCCTCACACATTATCATCATTGTGCATCATTACCTGTCAATCACCATCAATTCCATTATTTTTATTTCCTTGCGACAACCACCTATAAAATAGGAGATCACAAGTTGAGGAGATTAAGCTTTCCTATGAACTTCAAAGTGCAAATTCTTTAACAAGAAGGCTTTCATCAACCCATTAATATTGTTCCTTCTTTAAAAATTACAACAACTCAGTCTTATCCCACTAGGTGGGGTCAGCTATATAGATCTTTCTATGTCATTGGACTTTATCCCCTACTATATCATCATTTATATTTAAATAAATTTTATCTTGTTTTATTGTTGCTAACCAAGTCTTTTTTGGTCTTCCTCTTCCTCATTTGATGTGTATATTTATCATAGTTTCACATCACTTAACTTGAACATTTATAAATCATCTAAGTACATATCCGTACCACCTTAAATGTGTATTTCATTTCTAAAAAATTATTATTGCTTAATTAAATAGGTTAATTGCTTCTTGTGCATTATCTATTTTCCTCATTATTCCAGTCTATTTTATCACCATCTTTTTACCTATCTATTTCGACATTACTTTATGATTGTTTTATTTCTACTTGTTTCATTATTATTCATTGATTTCTTATTTATTTTTTTAAATTATTATGCATCTTAAGTTTATGGTATTCATTACTTGTCGAACCTCCACATCATCATGACAAAAATCCTCACCCACTATTAGAGAAGTAGATATTAGATTTAAACTTTTGGAATACGATCTTAAACATAGAGTGGCCTAAAACTCATGTTGATGACAACCTAGTGAAAGTCACAAGTCTTAAGCCCACAAATCACATATTATGCATAACTCAACCATTATCTAAACATCATCTACCACGTTGGAACTATCAAACGGTTATCAACAAAATAAACCACTTTCAAGACACCCAAACTCAACCTAGGTCTAGACCTAAATCTATACTTGAAATTAGGCTAGAAAAAAATACTACCAACCAAGTCAAACTAAATGTACATATTGGGCAAAGATAAAATAAACTCTTAAGTAAAAAATATGGTCTACCATACTTCAGAAAATAACAGTACACTATGTGGAGCAATCTAGAATAATCAAACATGAGCGTAAACAAATATTTAAGTAAATTTGAAAATTACAAATGCATTGTAACCCCAAATTAGACTCTAGTCAAATTCTAATCTACTTCATTGATGGATTAAGACCTAAAATTCAAAGACAACTAAAATTATTTATCCCAACCTTGATCGAAGAGGTTTGCCAAAAAGTTGAAGAGATTAAACACTTTATAAAACCTCTCTACATGCATTTATTAGACCCCTCAATAAGTAATAATTCTATTTATAGAATAACAATCTAGCAAGCCTCCTAGCCCAACTCATCGTGGATCAATCATCTAGCAAATAAAGGTAAATGTGCAAGCCTTTAGGAAAACGAAAAATCCTAATATTCAATATTTTAATTGCCATGAAAAAAACCATATAACATCCAAATGTCCAAACAGTCTTACGTTAGAACAAGAACACAACAAAGAAGTTGACCCTTTTAACAAGAAAATAAGAAAACAGAAGAACAGACCAAATGAACTAATTTAATCCATTGTATCCTTTTAATATCTGCATCAGATGACATATAGAAGCACACTAGTATCGTTCACACATATGCAAAATGTGGGAGTAAATTTTGTAAAATCGTAGTCGACAGTAAGAGTTGCTTGAACATAATTTCCACACATGTCTTCCATAAGATTCAAATTACCTGAAACCACACCTGAATCCCCATAAAGTATAAAATACTGAAATTAAAATACGAAATTTAATGGCCAAAATTTCGGGGAAATAATCCTAGGGATTATTCTCGGGATTTTTAGAGAATTTTAGGAATTTTTCCAGAATTTTTCTGGAATTAAACGGACTCTGTACGAGATTTTTACGGGGATAAAGTAAACGGGCTTTAGAGGGGTCTATTTAAAGGGGATAAATACACGGAAAACCTAATTTCTTTTTCTATTTCCTTTTTTTTCCCCGCCGCGCCGCGACTATTCCCCTCGGCAGTTCCTCGCGCGAGTTCTTCTTCCCCGAGCCCTTTTCTCCACCGGCGATCTCTCCATCGCCGATTTCTTTCCCTACGCCCGAAGTCGTCGCCTCTTCCCTTCGCCGGCGACGCTTTCTTCTCCGGCCGAGCCTTCTCTCCCCCATCGCAGCCCTCGTTTGCGCTCCCGCGGTGCATGCCGCCGAAGCCGCTGAGTTCGCGTCATTCCGGCCTGCAGCGCGTCGACAGCAGTCTTCCCTTCGCCGTCCGCGCTGGGTTTGAGGCAGCTCTAGCGTTGCCTTTCTTCTCCCGTCGCTCAAGTTTCTTTGTGGATTGTTTGGGTTGGTGTTTCTGTGTGGTCATTTGAGAGAGTTGTGAGGGTTTATTGGGGGTGTCGTGAGGTTAGGGTTGGAGGTGGTCGTCTGAGATTGGTGTGAAACAATCTTTGAGCCACTTGTAAATTGAGTTGAGGATTTAATTTGGGAAAGGATTAGTGTCGATTGGAATTCTAGGCGGGTGAGCTTGATTAGTCGATTTGGGTTGATTAGGTGTTATTCGGTTGATCGATGCAGTATTAGGATATGGGATTTGGGTGATATTGTTTGATCTTGAGGATATTTTTATAGGTGATGAATTAGGTAAATTGATTTGGAATTAATTGGGCTTAATTAATTGTATGGATATTTGTAGACGAGGAAAATTGGAAATAGTTTGGGTTAATTGGGATATAAAGGAAATCGATTAATTATTGATTTGTCGTCGAATTGTATTTTGTGCTTGACTATAGTAAATGCTTTATGCGAGTTTGACATCGCGGGTCCCCGATCGTGACGATTTGGTTTCATTCTTGCGGATATATATTGATGTATTTTGACTTAACTTTTAGATTAAGTCAAGTTGATATATCTAGTAGGATAGCTTACAATAACTTTTTCGTGTTTATATGCAGTATACTTTTGGTGTCTACTAGATACATGCATGTGATAGGATATGATTATATTTTCTGTTTGACTTGGATCATAGTATATGGATTAGGGATATGTCACGTATTGATTATACATGTATTATTCGGATAGGTATTTTGAGTAGGATTTACATGTTTTAGTATCATGCACCATTTTTGCATGAGTTGCATCTTTGGTAGACGAGGTTCCATTATTGTTGAGCCATGACCAGTTCATGCTTCTTCTTGCCCTCGTGGGTTAGTGGTACATCGGGAGGTGTGTCGCGATTGCTCTGTCGAGCTCCATTGGTCAGCTCGTAGGTAGCGGCAGCGTGGTAGCGGGTAGGATCCTCCTCCTTACATGACAGGAGATAAGAGCTTAGCTCCCCACTATGTTTGAAGCGGGAGGATAGGTGTACTCGACAACATCTGTCGCTCGGTCGCTCGGGAAGCGATGATGGCGAGTCTGCGATTATCATAGCCTACCGCTCCCGCCATTGCGTGTGGTGGTGTAGCGTCGGGGTGACCGTATCGTCATTGCATGCATTTTGCAGTTGCATTTTGTATTGTGTTCGATGCCTTGGATGTGCGTATGATTGTAAATGCATCTGAGATACATGTTTATATATAGTCGGGACTTATTACTTCTAGTCGAGCACGTACTCTATATCGAGTAGGAGATTGAGTAAATCTGATCATTTGTATTTCTTGCTTGCATACCACTATTTATGTGAGCTATCTTGGCGTGATATTTTTATTATTAGTTATACCTTATTTTGCATATCTATATACATGAGTTCTTTGAACTCACCCCGTTGATTATATCTATTTCGGGATGAATTTGTCAGAGAGTCACATTCTTAGGACTCCTCGTCGTGAATGTTTTATTTTGGATATTTGCTTTATGGTTTGGATATTTTGGTTAGAGGACATGTATAGGTTTAGAGATTGATTTTGTATTTGGATTTTTGGTGTCCGTATGGACCTTATTCGGATTTTGGTTTGATTGGATTTTGGTGAGTATTCCTGCCCAGATGGCAGAAGGGGTAAGTTGATTTATGGTAGGCTATTTTATCATTTATTTTGGTTGATGGCACGAGGCGAAATTATATAAGCTTGCGTGTGAGTTTGGATTCCGGTCGTGTTGGCCGATGTATAGTGGCCGTGTAGGCCTTGTATATAAATTAGGATTATCGCCGTCTGAGAGATCTTTGCGGATTTTAAATGCAGCGAGAGTCTCCTTGGCGTGACAATTTATTTGATATCGAGCGCTAGGTTTTCGAGTTCTAGGGAGTTTTTGGATTTTTGAGTTCGCCATGTTAGTGGCGAGTTTCTGACGATTTGGAAAATTTTAGATTGGTATGGATTTAGCGATTTTTATATTTGAATTGAGGATTTATAGCAGTCGATATGGGGATTTAGCGTGACGGAACCTCTCTGCGTGAAAATAGGTATGATGAAAATTTTATATATTTTTACTTCTAACATACATTACAGTAGCATTTGTAATAATTTAGAGATATGAGGCGAGGTGGCGTGCTCTTGCAGGGCGTGGTGCGAGGGTAACCGAAGGGACGTGAGATCTCTGGTTATGGAGTTGTCGAGAAAGAATTACATTGAGTTTTGATTCGTATGCGGACTCGTAGTAGAATTCGCCCAGGTGACCGGAGTTCTTAGTAGTGTTTATACTCGAGTTAGATTTGGTATGTGTTTAGTGGATAGCAGGAAATAACATTCCGTGTGTTGGTCATTGTCATGTCGTAGATGGAGTTGACATGAAATGACTTGTTGATTTGTGAGTCTTGGACTGTGTGAAAGATCGTTGCCTTTTTGGTGGCGTCTAAAGCGGCGAAGTCAGTCGTCGCGTTGGTTGTAAATCAAGGACTATGTGTTAGAGATTTTCACTTTGATTATCTTAAAGAATTATTACTCTGTGAAGTGATAGACGAAGAATGTATACTATTGTTGATCTGATCCTTGGAGGTTTAAATTCTGAAGTTCCGTAGGGATTTTGATCCTTGAGTAGCTTGAGCCTTAGAGTATGACATTGAGAAGTCTTTGTTAAGTGCTAATTAGTATTTATATAGGGAGAGTGGAATTAGTTTCTTCTTATGTGATGATCGAGTTCTTTCTTAGTGGAATATCTGAGCAATGCAACAGCAATGACAAGCCTTATCCTGGGTGGGTCAATTATATGGATCCTTCTACGCCGTTGGACTCTATCCCTCTTATATCATACATATTTAAATAAATTTTATCTTGTTTTATTATTCTTCTTAAAGTCTTTTTGGTCTTCCTCTTCCTCGTTTGATGTGTATATTTGGTATCGTTTCGCATCGCTTTAACTAAAGCATTTATTAATTCGTCTAAGTGCATTATCCATTACCACCTTAAGCGTGTCTCTCGGACTTTCCTTGATAGATGCAACAGACTTTTTCTCTAATGCTCTCGTTTCTTATTCATCCATCGTCCTCGTATGTCAGCGTCACCTTAACATCCTAAATCTCTGCGACTCTCGTCTTTTGCTCGTATGTAACAGTCGTGTGACATTCGACTCCGTATAACATAGCATGGTCTAATCGCCGTTTTGTAGAACTTCCCTTTAAGTTTTAGAGGCACTTTACGATCGCGTAAAATAGATGCTTTCCTCCGTTTGACCGTCCACCTTGTATTACATGTAAGACATCTCTCTCAATCCCTCCCGTCTTGCGAAAATGATCCTAAATATTTAAAACTCTCGATTCAGACAACTCATCATCTCTATCTTAACACTTGTCTCATTCACGTCAATATCGCTAAATTTAAATTCCGTATATTACATCTTTCCTCTCTTAAGCTTAAAACCTTTCACTTACAGTGTTTCCCTTGAAGTCTAGTTTAACATTTACTCCTTCGCGTGTCTCATCTCTACTAAAAACAATATAAATCTCATGACAGCGTACACAGCGGTAATGTGTCTTGAATGTGTCGATGAGTTAAATCCGTGATTAGTGTAAAAAGATAGGGACTTAAAGTTGATCCTTGATGTAACCCTATCTTTATTGGAAATGCTTCAGTTAATCCACCTGAAGTCTTCACTCTGGTCGTTACTTCCTTATACATATCCTTAATTAGTTCAATATTAGTGGAATATGTAGAAGGAATTTATTTGAGGAAATAACCCATTACGGGATCACGGGTTCAGGATGTTTTCGAGAGACAGTATTTCTCCAGGTTATTTTGTATGACTCATTGTTGGGAAATTCTTGAGTCTTAAGTTGAGTGATCAATTGTTAATGGAGTTCACTATAGAGTTTAATAGACTCGCGGAGTTTACCCCCTCCACTTAATGGTTCAAGTTAGTGATTGAGTTGTTTTCGATCACCACGATTTATTGGCTTACCTTGGGATTAGGATAGTGGATCTTCCATCAGATCCTATCGGGAGGCATTAGGGTGAGTTATATTTATAAAATGATTGCAACAAGTGTCTCAAGAGAATAGTGTAGTCAATCTATGTGATAATAACCTACACTTCGGATAAGACAACGGTAGAAGTCGTGAACATGCTCTTCTAACTAAAGTCACGTGACATTATTGCGTTCCCATGTTGATGTTCGATATTGATCAAGGCTCTGTCCCGGGAATGAAAGATGGATGAAACACCTCATTTCCCAGCCGAAAACAGGAATATGGATTAAGTTTTCTCCTCAGATATATGTATTTATCGAAGTGGTTTGTACACTTGTGGAGATATGTCGTGAAGAAAGGAGAGGAAGAGGTGTATACACCTAGATTCATCTGATTATCGAATTCTTTTTCTAGATCATGAAATAGGGAATCCATTAAAAGCGAAGTTGGATGAGTTTACATCTTTACTCGAAAGGAGTTGTAGATAGTTGAAGGATTGATCATTGAGGTTGGTATCAGATGATTGAAGGATTGATCATTGAGGTATTACTATAGTTTACCTTACTTGATGATATATTGAGAGATACATGTGTTTATAGATATCGTGGTTAAAAGCATTACCGATAGGATTAAAAGGATTTTTATATTTGGATCGTGTGGATTAATAGTGTTTCCAGCGATAGGTGAGATGTTGAGATGATTCTTGTGATGATTATCACGGGGGTATGAAAAATGATTTTGGATGTTTAGAGGTTGATTGATGGAAATGTTATATTATGGTGAGAGAGTTGACTTAGTTGTTTTATAGTTGACTTGGTTGATATGATGTGGATATGGATATTAACTTGGAGGTTATGCTTGTGGCATGATGTATAAGAATGTCTCTCGGATGCTGTATAATTAGAGTAATCGGATGTAGTGTTGGATGAACTTAGGCTTGCCATTGTATAGCAGTAAGTAAGCGATCGGAGGGATTTGAAAATAGTTTGATATCGAAGATCCCTCTTGTGAGATAATTTATTTGAAAGTCTTGAGGTAATGTTATTTTTACGAGCTAATATTTTTACTTATGGTGCGTTGGTGAGGGATAGTGTAAAGCGCCTGAGGTTGTTAAAGCTCGTGATGTACTCAAAGGCAATGTCGTTCGATTGGTAATCGATCGAGTTGCTTGAATCTAGTCGTGATCGGTCTTTCGAGTGTGAGTTGATGATGCGAGGTATTTGTTAGAATAGTGATTTATTTGGCGGATTTTGAGGATAATTTAGTTGGTATCGGTGTTGTAAGTTCGATTAAAGGAGGTATTGGATGGGATATTTGTTGTCGGTATTTTATTTCTTGAAGCTCTGGAACTTGTTGTTGAGATATGAACCTTTGAGGTTATCATCGATTATTGATGATGGAATACGGTAGTGGAATATGGAAAAGAAAATCCTTCATGGTGGATCGAAGATCTATATAGATCAACTATATGACACCAGTGAATACTCTAGGATTGATTAATGATTGAAGTGTTCATATTGTAGTGTGACGAAATTAAATCTGATTATCAAAGTCGTAGGGATGATTGATATATCATCTTGACTGGAGTAAAGAGGATGCAGTGTATAGTGGTAGTGATTTATTTATCATTTATACTTGGTATGAATTATGCGAGGTTTGTTTATCTTGTTTGACTTATGGCGACTTTGTCGTCGAGATTGGAAATCGTGTATTACAGACACGATTGGATCATTGTGATAGTGGCGGTTGGAGTTGAGCACTCGGGCCGTAGATGGTGTTTTGTTTTTGTATTTAATTTGATTATTACATAGATATGGATAGGATGCTCTGAGTAGTCACCGTGACGGTGATGGAATTTATTTAGTGCGAAGCTTGTGAACTAGTTTGACTCGACGATGGTTGACTTTTACACCGGTGTTGTGTGATCGTTCTCGGGTGAAAGGAAAGTTAATTTATATGCGGATCGATGTTTGAAGAATGGGCGTTTGATTTAGTTGATCGAGGCGTATCCCATGTTTATGTCAAAAGAGGAACTACGAGATGGGTTCGTATATATATATGCGGTGACTAGCAGGAGTTGTTATGTTGTTTTGTAGAGGTGAGGAGCCAGAATGCTCATGGGGTTTTGGCTAGCTACTGAGTAGTTGTGAGAAGATAAATAGTGGAAAATGAAAGCAAGTTCTATTACAAATAGATCTTAGTAAGCAGTGTAGATGCCCTTGTGAGAAATATTTCTTCGTCTCAGGAAGATGGTGGGTTATGTAGTTACATTTGAATTTAGGAAGAGTTACTATTGATTCAGAACAACAGATAGATTCTGTTGTGATGATAGAGCATCTACCGTAGAGTTGTACTTTTGCTCTCTGGGTTGGAATTAGTGATATTGGAATTTGTATGTAGTAGGTGGCTAGATAGCTACATGGCATATTATTTGGCTATGAGTCCGATCGTAGTAGCATGTCGTTGCGTAAGTAGTGCCTTTTGCATTACTCAGAGCCACGAGGCTTAGTCACGATATTTTGATAGGTATTCTTGAAGATTGCAATAGGTTGTATATGTTGCGGATGTTTAAGATTGTATCACGGAAAATAGTAAGTATTGAAGCGTTCTCAGTGGAGGAATGACATATGCGGAATATAGTTGATTTGGAAGTTTGGTAAAGGTGGTATATAAATAATCGGTAAGGTTTACGAGAGGAAAGTGGGAGCCTAGTATGATGGACGGTGTTGGGAGATTATTTGGAATTCGGAAAGGACTTAGTATGATTAGCTAAGTCCGCTCATTTTCTCTAGATCCATACGATGAGTTATAGGATCGCTAGATAGGTTATATTGTGGCGATTTCCAGTTCATGGAGGATCTTTGAGTATCGTATGCGATAGCGATTCAGGATTTACCTTAGGATTATGGTAAAGTCTTTAACAGGTCACGGATATAGAGCTCCACTCGAGTACAGTTAGGTACTTATGATAAGTGGTCGATATGAAGATACTATTCATACTTTGGAAGGGTTGCTAGAAGCAAGTGTGATTTGATGTTAAGGGATATCAGTAACCTCACTTAGTCACTTGAGGTGTGACTTGTCTCCATATGCTTGAGATGGTTGTTGGGACATCTCGTCTTAATATCTGAGTAGGAAATTTGGGGACGAATTTTTATTAGTGAGAGAATGTAAAATCGAAATTAAAATCTGAAATTTAATGGCGAAATTTGAAATAATCCTAGGGATTATTCTCGGGATTTTTAGGGAATTTTAGGAATTTTTTTAATTTTTACGGAATTAAGCGGACTCTGTCTGAGATTTTCTGAGGATAAAAGTAAGCGGGTTTTGAGAATTATTTAAAGGGGATAAATACACGAAAAACCTAATTTCTTTTTCTATTTCCTTTTTTCCCGCCCGCCATGCTTATTCCCCTGGCAGTTCCCGTGAGTTCTTCTTCCGAGCCCTTTTCTCCATCGTCGATTTCTTTCCTCGCCCCAGTCGTCGCCTCTTCCCTTCGCCGCCGGCGCGCTTTCTTCTCCGAAAGCCTTCTCTCCCCATCGCAGACCCTGGTTTGCGCTCATGATCACCGCCGCCGCGCCGCCGAGTTCGCGTCCCCACGTGCTGCGTCGGCACGCAGTCTTCCCTTCGCCGTCCAGCGCTGGGTTTGGGCGGGGCCTGCTTAGCGTTGCCTTCCATGCTTCTCCTGTGCGCTCATTGTCGCGACCACCGTAGTCGTCTCTGCCCTTCTCTCATGGTGGTCGCCGAGTAAAATGGGGTTTCTTTTGGATTGTTTGGGTTGGTGTTTCACGGTGGTGTAATTTGAGAGAAATTTGTGAGGGTTTATTGGGGGTGTTGTGCGGTTAGGGTTGGAGGTGGTCGTCTGAGGATTGGTTGTGAAACGATCTTTGAGCCATAAATTGAGTTAGGATCCCAATTTGGGAAAGGATTGGTGTCGGTGGAATTCTAGAGTAGGTGATTGAGTTGATCGATTTGGGTTGATTAGGTGTTATTGGTTGATCGTGCGGTATTAGGATATGGGATTTGGGTGATATTGTTTGATCTTGAGGATATTTTTATAGGTGATGAATTAGGTAAATTGATTTGGAATTAATTGGGCTTAATTAATTGTATGGATATTTGTAGACGAGAAAATTGGAAATAGTTTGGGTTAATTGGGATATAAAGGAAATCGATTAATTATTGATTTGTCGTTTGAATTGTATTTTGTGCTTGACTATAGTTATGCTTTATCTAGTTTGATCGCAGCGGGTCCCGATCGTGTGATTTGGTTTCGTTCTTGCGGATATATATTATATTTTGACTTAACTTTTAGATTAAGTCGAGTTGATATCTAGTAGGATAGCTTACAATAACTTTTTCGTGTTTATATGCAGTATACTTTTGGTGCTCTTAGATAAATGCATGTGATAGGATATGATTATATTTTCTGTTTGACTTGGATCATAGTATATGGATTAGGGATATATACATATTGATTATGCATATTATTCGGATAGGTATTTTGAGTAGGATTTACATGTTTTAGTATCGCACCATTTTGCGTAGTCTGCATCTGGGGAGTTCCATTATTGTTGAGCCGCATGACGATTCACATGCTCTGCCCGCTCGTAGGTTAGTTAGTGCATCGGAGGGTGTGTCTGATTGCTCTGTCGCTCATTGGTCGCTCATGGGTAGCGATGAGGCGGCGTGCGTGGTAGCGGCGAGGATCCCTCCTCCTACATGACAGGAGATGAGAGCTTAGCTCCCCACTATGTTTGGGCGGGAGGATAGGTGTACTCTCAGATCTGTCCGCTCGATCGCTCGGGGCGATGATGGCGAGTCTGCGTATATAGCCCTACCCACTCGGCTTCACCATTGCGTGTGAGGCGGTGGTAGCGTCGAGGTGACCATGTCATTAGTACGGCATCATTTGCACGGATTGCATTTTGTATTGTGTTTCTTTGCATTATTGTATTGATGCCTTGGATATGCGTATGATTATCATGCATCTGAGATACATGTTTATATATATGGTCAGGACTCTATTACTTCTAGTCGTACTGCTCTATATCGGGGTAGGAGATTGAGTAAGTCTGATCATTTGTATTTCTTGCTTGCATACCCTATTTATGTGAGGCTATCTTGGCATGATATTTTTATTATTAGTTATACCTTATTTTGCATATCTACTATACCCGCAGAGTTCTTTGAACTCACCCCGTTGATTTATATCTATTTGGGATGAAGTATCGGAGAGTCATTCTTAGGACCCATCGTCGTGAATGTTTTATTTTGGATATTTGCTTTATGGTTTGGATATTTTGGTTAAAGGACATGTATAGGTTTAGAGATTGATTTTGTATTTGGATTTTTGGTGTCCGTATGGACCTTATTCGGATTTTGGTTTGATTGGATTTTGGTGAGTATTCCTGCCCAGATGGCAGAAGGGGTAAGTTGATTTATGGTAGACTGTTTATCATTTATTTTGGTTGATGGCCTGAGGCCAAATTATATAACTGCGTGTGAGTTTGGATTTCGGTCGTGTTGACCGATGTATAGTGGCCATGTAGGCCTTGTATGTAAATTGGGATTGTCACCGTCTGCAGGGAGATCTTTGCCGGATTTTAAATGCAGCGAGGTCTCCTTGGGCGTGGCGTAAAGTCATGGGTAAATCGACCTCCTTCGATAAATACAATAGTGTTTATTTCCAATAGAGATAGGCCTATATAAAGATAATATATAGTGTGATATTCTTCCTATGAATATGGCCTATGTGATCCTTAGTCGACCTTAGGTTTATAATCGTTCTATTACTCATAATAGACGAGAAAATACCTACTCTTTCAAACACAATGGCAAGACAATCAAGATATACCCATCTAAATCTAACTTGCCCACTAAAATGACCCAACCCTTAAAACAATCCCACCATCTTCTCACACAATGCACATTTGAAGAGAAAAAAAATATGATACCATTAAAAACCTATGACATCATATCGGACCTTCAAAACTTGAGAGCATAACTTGAACAAAATTACCTTATAAATCTCATATATGCGTATGACCAATCACACTAAGAATTTGATCCCAATATCTCAATTGTCTAGCCTACCACTTGTTAACTTCACTCATAACAATTAGACACTAATCTATTGGTTATAGTACATTCAAATCCACATATAGTTCGAAAGCTCGTCAACTTATTGGTCGGATTCCCTTATCTATCATTTCTCCTTTTACACTGAGGGGGCACTGAGGGCGAGAGAATCGCCTTTTACACCAACTATAGGCTAACTAAAATCAATTAAAATTTAATAAAATTATTTTAAAATTTATTTTATCTATTTATATATTATAAATAATTATTATTATTAAAATTTATTTTATTTTTTAATCCTATTTAATTGTAATTAATTAAATTAATTTTATTATTATAATTAAATTTTTATTTTTTTAATCATATTTTTACTTTTAATATTTAAGTTAAAAATTTTATTCTTAATTTATGTATTTTATATTTAAAAATTATCAAATTTATCTATACGCCACGATATGATATTGAAACCGTATCATTCAGGTCGCGAACCGAAATCTCGATACGGGTCGAAATTTTAAATCTTGGTATATAGTAGAGAAAAGGTCAATGTTGGTATTCCTTTCTTCTCCAAAACCACCAAGGTAAATGCCACCTCACTGCTACTACTGCTCAACTAAACCAAAGGATAAAATGCCCATTGACCAAGAGAAATAAGGTGAAATGCCCACCAATCAAGAGACACAAAAGCGACAAAACATCTAACCTAGCACGAAGTTGAAACAAATGGTGAAATATTTAATGGCAATTTACCAATGGGTGCATATAAAGTTTAGGATTGTCCAAAAGGCATCCCAAAGTTTGAAAATATCCAAAAGACACATCTCTTTCCCATTTTACCCCTCTGACAAAGTTATCTTTTTTTCTCTTTCTTCTCTCCTTTGCATGAATTTTTTTTTGTCTGCCCGATTTTTTTTTCTCTTCTCTCTCCATTATATGCATGCAACAATTAATGTGGTATTGATTTTTAAAAACCAGCACTACAATTTAATTTTACCAGCACCACGGTTAAGCTTTGAAAATCACCTTATGATCATTGTTGTTAATGACTTCAAGTTGATATTTTTTTGTACATATAAACTCTAGAGCATTTCAGAAACCTGTGGCACTTAGAATGGGTCCAATTGAAGTTGTCTAGGTCTATCAATGGATTTTGATTAAAACCCCTTGATGGATCCGAAAAGACTTTAAATGTTTTGTAGGCTTGAAACTGGGTTTCACCTGACAACAAATGTAGATCTCTTAATGAGCTTCAATCTTAAAAAAATTATACCTTGCTCTGATATCCGAGTCAAAAGTTATGACCTCCAGAAGAAGACAATTGACACACTGATACAGTCGTGATGCTGATTTTTACACATCAACACCACTATGGTGCTGGTTTAATTACACCAGTACCATGATTTTACACCAACGCTGTAAACATAAAGGTTTCTTGTTCAGGGGAGACACTTATATTTCATAGCATAAATATATGCTTAATTTGCTTTAACAAGGTAATATGCTAGACACTAGACCTGTGGATACTCCTGTGCGTCTAATGTCATACTAATACAAGGAAAAGGGCAGTCACTATTTTAACCTAAGTATAGAAGATTGGCTTGTCAACTTAATTATCTTATAGTTAAAACCAAGGTTTAAAATCTCGACTCGTATCAGAATTTCGGTCTGCGATCGGAACGATACAGTTTTGGTACCGTATCGTCCGTGCCGATACTATTTCGGTATTTTTTTAAAACATTAATATTAATTATTTGATTTTTTTTAAATTTTAGTTAATTTTTAAAAAAGAATTTAAGATTTAATTTTACCTAAATTATAAATTCGAATTTAGAATTTTAATTAAAATATCTTTTATTTTTAAATTTTTATTTAATATATAAATTAATTAATAATTTATTTAATTAAATTTTATAGTTTAATATATATAGAAATTTCACCGCGATCACGATCGTAGTTTCTCACTGCGATCGTGCTGCGCAATCGCCTTCCCGATCGCGCTGTCCGATCACGATCATGCAGCGCGATCGGGAATGTGATCGCCTTCCCGATCGCATTGTGCGTCGTCGCCGTCGCCTCCTTCCAGTACCATGCCTCTGCGTCGTCGCCGCCGCCTCCTTCCAGTATCGGTACGCGTTCCAGTTTCAGTTGCTCATCGGAACGAAATTTTTCGTCAATTTCGTCCGAAATGGCTCGGCATTTAAAACCTTGATTAAAATGACTATCATCTCATTTATTGTGAGTGTGACAAGACAATATCTAGAATCACCCTGCTAGATCAATTAGCAGGCAGCTCTAAGATTCTTTGATATGAAGCAAGCTCCAAGCAGGTACCTCATAAATCCCGATGAAGACCATATAGGATACACTACTACAAATTAGGTAGGTTCCCAGATATATGGTGTACATACCAATTATGTGCTGAGGAAGAATACAGGACTGTCTTTTGCCATGTGAGCTTATATTGTGACAATCTTTCATGCACATTGCCTCTAATCTAGTCTTTTATGAGGACAAAAAACCAGCAACACATTGTCACTGCATTGAGAAAATATGTGATGTGAGGATATCATTAGATCATATGTTAGCTTTGATAATCGACTAGCAAATTTACTAATTGTCCTTAATAGGTCCTAGAATTGGATATATTTGTAACAAGTTAGGGTTGATTTAGAATTTCTTTTGCCATCATAGAGATCAAAATGATAGTTGGTGTCATATAACAAGCTAGAGCTGATAGAGGAATACAATACTCAAAGAATAAAATAAATCATTATAGAGGATAACATGAAAAAATTTTGCAGAGACATCCCAAATGAGTACATTCTAGCAAGTATTTTCTTTTGAAGAACAAGTTGATCATCAAGCCAAGTTTGATGCAAGGGTCCACCCCATCTAATATCAAATATAGTGAAAAAGAATTATAATAGAAAAGTATGTTGCATAAGCATCAAACTTCATATAATAAAATTTCATTAATTAAAAAAAATGAAAAAGAAAACATAATCTACTCCAAATATGTATTAGAATACGAAATAGAAACAACAACAAACTCACCCATGCAAATTTCCCATACGTGACCATGCAAGAAAGGCAGGTCCTCCAAAAAAATCATCTAGATCTGAGTGGCTGATATTATACCTCTAGGAAAAAGAAATAGCAAGACAGATCAGATGATTTCTAATCTAATGGAATGTTGCAACAAATCTTGATTAGCATTGAGCAGTCATCATCGAATGAATAGCATGATAACTTACTGGTGGAGGTCTCCAAGTAGTGGCCATCTGACCACAACTTATCCATCATCAATTACCAGAAGGATTTAAAAAAAAAAAGGAGAAAAAAATGAAGTAGTCAATCAATGTTGTCAAAATGACAATAAGTGAACCTCACTAAGTGAGAGTGTCATTCCAAAAAATGCATTGTGAACCTATTATTTAAACAAAACCGGACAGCTACCTTGGAGTTTCTTGATTTCTACTGATTCCCGTCATAGCAGATGCTTTCAAATTAACCATTACTAGGCTATATAGCTTATCGAAGTCTTTTCTAAACTTAACACAGTGCTTCTCAATTCACACGTTTGCATATCAAGGACATAGACAGCTAATTTGATAGTCTAATGGACAACAACGACAACGACAACAACAATCAAGTCTTATTGTTGAGAGTATTGAGAATACAATCAAAGTCCCACATTGGTAAGACAAAAAGATCATGTACTTATAAGATGAAAAGATATCTCCATTGGTATGAGGCCTTTTGAATATAACCGAAAATAAAATCGTGAGGGTTTAGACCCAAAGTGGGCAATATCATACTATTGTAGAGATATATAAATCTTATTTGCATCAACAATTGGTATCAGTGCTATGGTCCATGTCAAATCATACACCTCAAACGAAGGAAGTAGGCTCCCATGTCCGAATCAAGAGAACCAGACACCAGACAGAAAGTCTGGTTGGGTCAGGAGGATAGGACAACTGACATGAAGTCTAGTTAGATCAAGAGGACCGGAAAATTAGCAAAAAGTCCAACTAGGCCAAGAGGACCAGACAGTTGACAAGAAGTCCTGGTGGGTTGAGGATCGGACATCAAACAGAAGAAGTCCTTCGAGGACGAATAGGCTTGAGGGGGGTCCAATGTGGCTTTTCGTTTAAGGGGGGGATTGTTGAGAGTATTGGGAATACAATCAAAGTCTCACATTGGTAAGACATGGAAAAGATCATATGCTTATAAGATGAAAAGATATTTCCATTAGTATGAGGCCTTTTAGGTATAACCGAAAAATAAAACCGTGAGATCTTAGACCAAAAGTGGACAATATCATATTATTATAGAGATATATGAATCTTATTTGCACCAACACTTATCCCATCAGGCAAGGTCGGCTATATGGATCTCATATTCCATTGGACTTTATCCCCTACTATATTATTATCTATATTTAAATAAATTTTATCTCGCTTTATCATTGTTAACTAAGTCTTCTTAGATCTTTCTCTTTCTCGTTTGATTTATATATTTGTAATAGTTTCACATCGCCTAACTGGAGCAATTATTAGTCGTCTAAGTACATGTTCATACCATCTTAAATGGGTTTCTCGGAGTTTTCCTTTAATAAGTGCAACTCCAACTTTCACTTTATTGTTCTCATTTTTTATTTTATTCACCCTCATATGTCCACACATGCACCTTAACATTCTCATTTCTATAATTCTCATCCTTTGCTCATGTACTCAAGTCATATTCTAATGTTTAACTTCATATAACATAGTAGGTTTAACTGTCGTTTTGTAAAAACATTCCTTTAAGTTTTAAAAGTACTTTATGATCACAAAGAACACCTAATGTTCTCCTCCATTTCGTGTCGGAGCGTCGTTTGGACGACGTTTGGAGCTCCGACAGCGGCTACCTTATCGGGGATTCGATCTCCGGTAATCCTTATAGGTGGAGGACCAAGGATTCGTCAATCGGTTGACGAATACCTCTCCGGAGAAGCGAGTTTTTGGGACTCATTTTCAAATCCGAATTTTGATTCGGATTATGATCTTCTCTCGATCACATCGTCTTCGACACGAGGCTAGTGACTCCTACGAAAACGAGGCTCGTGGCTTTGTAAAGTCATCCCGACGATACTCGGCGTGAATACGGATAGAGGCGATTCTAGCGAAAGTCGCTCCGGTTGATGTCTTTCCCGCTGCACGTGATACGTCAGGTATAACTAGCGTAATTTCCTTTATTGCAAAATTTGAAATTGCGATTATGCCTACACATATTGTACTATGCATGCGTGTCGTGTGTGTGTTGTAATAAATTAAATTTATTGCTTTTTAATTCTTCCGCTGTGCACATGTTTACGAAACACATTCGAACACACACTCATCGTGGTGTCGAAAACCCAACAGTGGTATCAGAGCATAGGTTGTGTTTCGACATAATCGTAAAATTATTTTGCGATAATTATAATTGTATTTATGGAAATTTTCTACTTTTGGAATGTTTAGAAGTATTTATGGAAATTTTCTAATTTTGGAAAGTATAGAAGTATTTATGAAAATTTTATACTTTTGGAAAGTTTAGAAGTATTTATGGAAATTAACACTTTCTATAAATAAAATATGTGATTAGATTTGGAAATTTGTTTCCTAATTTAATCATGATTTGATTTGGGGAATCAAATCTAAAACATATTTTATTTCCATAAATAGTTTTGACAATTTAGGAAATTTGTTTCCTAAATTAAAATTAACTTTCCTTAATTAACACTTTCCATAAATAAAATATGTGATTAGATTTGGAAATTTGTTTCCTAATTTAATCATGATTTGATTTAGAAATCAAATCTCAAACATATTTTATTTCCATAAATAGTTATGACATATAAGGAAATTTTTATACATACTATAATTTTATGTCATGTAATTGCATTAGATGCATATCATTATATCATACGTGTTGCGACATGTAGATATATGTCATGTGTGTCATGTCATATAGATAATAGTTATTTGCATGCAAAGAGGATGAGAAATTAAAACTCTTACACAATATTAAAGCCTACACCTTCCATTAATATAGTTAGAATCGGAGTTCTGTTTCTTATTTGGGTTGTTGGACTCACTCCAAGCCTGGCTCGAACCTGAACATGTTCAAATCATTGAAATAGTTTAACACTAATATGGTAAGAGTCAGAGGTCAATCGTTAGTTTGAGTTGTTAGACTCATTTTAAGTCTGGCTAATTGGTTAAATGCGCTCTAACCATATTAAAACTATTTCGCGATTAATGGGTCGGCTCTAACTTGGAGCATCGATTTGTTGGACTTGTTCCAAGGTCGATGTGAAGAGAAGTGAAGTTGGGTGTTATGCATATGATGCATACTTGTTAATGTGTTAACAACCCAATGTGTGTGAACATTCAATTAGTTGATAGTACATTGTGATAGTTACATATAAGTGATATGTAATCGGTATACTTGATACCTACCATCATAGCTAAGAATGGCTTGTTGGACTCAATCCAAGGTTGTTCTTATCTAAGTTGGATATTAGCTCATTCGAAGATTGACCTACGATCTCCCGAATTGATTTTGAGGGTTTTTTATTTCGAAAAAATGAATGGGATTTAGTAAATGTATGTAGATGCATTTTAAATCATCTTTCTCATATATACTCGATTTGTATTTCTAGGTTAATCGCATGATCATGATGTCTTTGAATTTGCACTCTATTTTGGATTCGAATAAATTGATTGGGCCGAACTTCTTGGACTGGCTTAAAAGCTTGAGAATTGTTCTCTAGACTGAAAAGCTTGCGTATGTTCTCGAAGCACCTCTTCCCGCCCGTCCTAATGATGACGCAACTCCGAACCAATTGTTGACCCATCAAAAACATGTGGGTGATTTTGAGCAAGTGAGTTGCATCATACTAGCCATGATGGTACCCGAGCTGTGGAAGCAGCATGAGCATATGGATGCTCATGCCATAGTCTTTCATCTTTATGAGTTGTTTGATGAGCAAGTGAGATCCAAAAGGTTCGAAGTCTCCAAGCTCCTCTTCACCTCTGAGATGCGAAGGTTAAATCGTAGTCTTCTCGATATCTTTGAAGACTATAGAGCCTTACGTGAAGCGTGAGCGAGGGCGGTGTTATTAGTTGATTCTTGAAGAAAGGTTCTAAGAGGAAGTCAAAGGAACAACGGGAGGAAGAAGAAAAGGCTAAAAGGAAGAACCCGGCTCGAAGGGCACTTCATATCATTATGGCGAGGAGGGTCGCAGAAAGAAAGATTTATCGTCCGTGAAGAAGAATAAGGCATCAGATGCCCCATCTTCTTCAGATATCTTCGTTATTGATTGTCATTCTATTTCCTCAGACACTTGGGTATTGGATACTGGGTGTGGCTCACATATATGTAATGACATACATGGGCTAAGAAATAGAAGAAGACTCGTCAAGGGAGAGTAAAATTTACGTGTTGGGAATGGAGTAAAGGTTGCTGCACTCGCCATCGGAATGTATTTGTTGAAACTCCTTACAGGATTTGTCTTAAAACTGGACAATTGCTTTTATGTTCCTTCATTGATAAAGAACATCATTTCTATTTCTTGTTTGAATAAAAATGGGTATCATTTAACTTTTAGTAACAATTGTTGTTACATAACTTTGAATAGCGTTTTTATAGTGGAACTTTAGCGATGATATTTATCGTTGGGCGTATCCGATGACATTTTGATATCGAAGAGAAGCAACAAGCGTGCTCGAAAAGATAATCAATTAGCCTCCTACACCGTATGGCGTTGTCGTCTTGGCGTATAGCGAAATGCATGTCGAATTACACGATGTGGAATTACGGAATCGTTGAATCGATTCGATCGTCATGAATCGTGCTTAAAAGGCGAGATGATCAAGTTACCTTTCTTGAAAAGGTGAGCCGGTGGGAGAATTGCTTGTACAATACATACTAATGTATGCGGACCTATGTCAACTCAAGCTCTAGGAGGCTATAACTACTTCATTACCTTCACTGATGATCACTCACGGTTTGGGTATGTGTTCTTGATGAAACACAAATATGAAGCCTTTAAAAGGTTCAAAGAATTCAGAAATGAAGTAGAGAAACAACTTGGCAAGAGTATTAAAATACTTCGATCGGATCGAGGTGGTGAATACTTGAGTTAAGATTTTCTAGATTATCTAAGGGACAATGGTATATTGTCTCAATGGACTCCGCCATATACACCGCAGCATAATGGTGTATCCGAGAGGCATAACCGGACCTTGTTAGACATGGTCAGGTCAATGATGAATCATGCGAATCTTCCCAAGCCCTTTTGGGGCTATGCACTTCAGACAGCTGTTTACTTGCTAAACAGAATGTCAACCAAGGTAGTCTCCACTACTCCATATGAGATATGGAATAGTAAGAAACCTCATGTATCTTACTTGAAAATATGGGGTTGTCCTGCTTATGTGAAGCGGACTGTATCAGACAAAATGGATGCTAAGTTTGATAAATATCTATTTATTGGATACCCTAAGGAAACAAGAGGTTACCAATTCTATCATCCTGTGGAACAAAAGGTGTTTGTTTTAAGGCATACTATATTTCTAGAAAAAGAGTTTCTCTTGCAAGACAACAGTGGGAGTGTCGTTGAACTTGAGGAGGCTCGAGAGAATCCAATAGACATTGATGAGATACCTAGTGAAGCACCACAACCGATGACTCATAGTGATGAGCCATTAGCTGGACCTATTGAGACACCACATCTTCGTAGATCTGGTAGAACACGCAATATTCCTGAGAGATGGATTTTTCGTAAGTGAATCGAACGATGTGTTACTCATTGATGATGAGGAGTCTACCAGTTATGAAGAAGTTTTGAAAAGTTCAGAAAGAAATAAATGGCTTAACACCATGAAGTCGGAAATGGATTCCATGTATGAAAATCAAGTTTGGAACTTGGTTGACCCACCTGAAGGCATAAAGCCTATAGTTTGGAACTTCATCAAAGTTCCAACAACTGCCTCGTTGGTTTTCTACACCTTGTATCCGGTCCTTGAGCTAAAAAGAATTTCTTGAAAATACTTCTCATCTAACCGCGTGAGATAACACATAATTATCACTTTGACTCAAACCATTATCAAACACCAAAACATCACTAACCTGATTGCATTAACACATATCACGCTATGTCACTAAAGTTTCGACACTTTTGTAAATATTTGAATTTAAAAAAAAATTATTTATATTTTGATTGTTATAAATGCTTATTATTAGGTTAAGCTAATTTTCTAAAATTTAAGATTAAATAAAAATGTCTACACATCATGAATTAGTATTTTAATCAATTTAAGTTAAACTAAATTTATATATATTATACTTTAATTTAAATCATAATAGTATTTAAGAATTATATTATATTTAATTTTTATAATCTTTTTCTATTAATATATCTCTTTTATTTTTAGTATTTTTTAAAAGATAATTTTTCTTTGAAAAGTTATTATTTTAACTTTTGTAATTATCTATATGAAAGATAAACAAAGGAGAAATTAACGAAGAAAAAAATTTCATGTTTAAGAAAAAAGGAATAATAAATTAATTAATTAAATGAGAAAGAATTAAGGGGAGGGAGAAAAAGAAGAGAGGGACAAAAAAATAATAATAAATAGAGAAAGTGAAAAAAAAATCCCACTATAAATTTTTTTTCTTGCATTTTTAAGGAAAAATAAAAAATAATTAAAGAAATTAATAAAGAGAAAAAATTAAAGGAAAAATAAAAGAAATTAATAAAGAGAAAAAAAATTAAGGGAAAAAAGAATAATAAAAGAAATTAATAAAGGAATAAAGTGAAATAATTAAAAGAAACAAATATACACTATAAATTTTTTTCTTAAAAATAACAAAAGAAATTAAAATAAAAAATTAATAGAAAAAAGAATAAAGGAATAATAAAAAATTAATAAAGAGAGAGAAAGACGAAAAAATTAGGATTTAGATTTTTAAAATTTATTTTAAATATAAAGAAAAAAAAAGGTCGCGGTGCCTCGCACACGGAGCACCATAGTCGAGAGGAATCCCACAGCCTCGTATGAGGCATCCAACGACCTCGTGCGAGGCATCCCACATCCACGAGGCGTCCGACGACCTCATGCTAGGCCTCCGGTGGTCACGTAGGAGGCTTCCCACGCTCCCTGCAAAGTTTCTCGTGACTGCAAGGCTTCCCACTTCTTTTTTTTTTTAGATAAACAAAATATCCATAGCACAATCAATAGGTATATAGATATGTCTTCAGGTGTTACGTCAGATAAAGTATCAAATTAGAATAGACACTCAAAGACCTATATACATGAATTTGCTCGCATCGAAAAATCTTCTCAGCATCCAGCCTTCCTTCACCAAAGTAACTATGGTTTCTAGCTCTACATACAACCTTCCTTCGTCCGCGAGGCTTCCCACACCCTCACATGAGATCACCCACGACCGTGAGGTCTCGCTCGAGGCCTCATGCGAGGGCCTGCGACCATGTGCTAGGATCCTTGTCGTACCGGTTGGCAAACGAAATGAAATTTTTTGCCCTAACCAACTAATACGGCTCGATATTTTAAACCATGATCATATAGGCGACCCCACCTAACGGGATAAAATTTGATTGTTGTTGTATAGAATAAAAGCTAGGATACTACCGCTCCTTTTTGTTCTCACCTGTGGTTGATTCACATAATAATCACGCTATCCAACTGTATCTTGTTCATCATTCACATGTCTTCCTCCACACTACGTAAGTTTATCTCTCTGGAGCAAATTAAACTGGTGTAATTGTAATTATTCCACCTGAAGAATCATACCAGCCTACTCTTGTGCATCTAGTCAACATTTTCCCATGAACTACATGAACCTAGTCCATTTTCACAAGTTTTACTTAGTCTTCCAGAAGTGTTTTCCCTTGAGAGGATCTAAGACTTGTAGAGCCCACAAAATATCAAATTATAACTATAGAAAGATGAAAACACTGCAACATGGTTGGTCCAAACAATTTAGTTTTTACAAAGAAACTACCTTAGCATGAAGCAAAAGTAATAATTGCTAACTAGAAGGCTAAAATACATATATAATATCAAAAGGATTCACAAGATAAGGCAGCATAAGCTTGATGGTCCAATAACTTCACTGAAAAAGTTTTTGGTTAATTGATTACTTCTAACACAATGATAGGAAGTCACAGAGAAAGAGTATTCTACCTCAAAAACTTTCTTCCAAATAGATTCCTGCCCATTGAAAGCAAGTGGCAAGTTGATGCCTTGGAGAGCCATCCAGTCAATTTCTTTCTCCCATCTTTCCCAACCCCACCAAGCATATGAATCTGAGTAGAAGACAAAATAACCTTAGTTTTCTGAGAAGCGGTGGAAAAGCATCCTAAATGGAAACAAATACATGAAATCTTCATATTTGATTTTAAAATTACAAAGGCTTTATGAAATCCAAGGACTTACAAGTGACAAGAATAGAGATTTACACTCCAACGTTAACACAAAATGGTGCCAGATTCCAAATTTTTTGTACATGTTTCATTCTTTAACTGGAATGATATTATTTTGGTATCGTATCGATATTTTAATGCAAGATGTCAGCAATGGATTGAAGTTGGAAAAAAAAAAGAGGTGAAGCATAGAAAGGAAACATTGTCTGTATCTAGTACAATTTTAAATCTTGTACCATGTCAAGCGAAATAGTCAAAATATATCATTCTGATAAATTATTGAAAGTTGAACCACTCAGCACAGACAATGTTTCTTTCTTTGCTTCATCTCGTTCTTCCTTCAACCTTCAATCTGTCACCAGCGTCATACATCGAAGCATTGGCACAATATTAAAATAATATCTTTTCGTCAAAAATAGAAACTACATCACAACTTGAGATTTTGAAACTTGAGGTCGAGTGGTATCAAGTTTTGGTGATTTTTCGGAACAATACATTTTGTCAATTTCACCTAGCACAGTTCAAGATTTTCAATCCATAATGAATACACCTAAATTCCACAATGCCAATGATACTGCTAGAGCAGATCCTATAGACACAGGGGATCATGATAGGATATGGAAGGGATAAGACCCAAGGGAAACTCGGGTGCTCGAAAGCTCGAGTGCATGGAGCTTGAGTGTTCGGAGCTCGAGTGCGCAAAGCTCGGGTGTGCGGAGCTTGAGTGTTCAGAGCTCAAGTGCACGGAGCTCGAGTGTTCGAGCTTGGATGCATTGAGCTCAGGTGTTTAGAGCTCGAGAGCTCGAGTGCTTGGAGGCTTGAGAATCAAGGGCCTAAGGAGGCAGGGCTGGAAGGTGATGGACTAAGCAGATACAGTGGGGTATTGGCTTGAGACATATGGACGGGATGGCGAGCATTACCAAAGCATGGGTGGTAAGCGCCCCAAGAGGCAGGCATTTATGACAGTGAGAGGAAGCATCTTCGTGGTGACAGCCGACGGACGTAGTTACAGGTAGTGGTGGTACGAGCAGGAAGGCCATGTACAGGAGAAATATGGGTAAACAAGGGGTCATACCATGAAAAAGAATGGTTGAGACGCCGCCAAAGGGGCGCTCATTTATTGCGATAAGGAGCAAAATCTATAAAAGAGGGCAAACGGATAACTGACAAAGGTAATGGAAGATTTGTAAACAAATCACTTTTCATCTTCTGCATTCCACTTTTTCTCCTGTTTTTACTTGAGCGTCGGAGGAGCACTGCTAGAGCATTGGCGCCCTCTAACCTGTGTTATACTTGATAAGATCTCGGTGCGGCCAGCCAAATAGACTCTCCCTAGAGGACTCGGCACAAGAGGGTCAATCTCTAGCTGCATCATTGGTGTCATCTGTGTGAACCTTTGAGCGAGACGTCAAGGATACAAGCGCAGGAGGTTCCTTCTTCTGCCTCTGTTTCGAAGGAGGCCCCTATAACGCTAACTTATGGCCTGCTGACCGCGATAGTGCAAAATAGCGATGGAGGAGGCGTTGACACAAGGGAGTGAGAGGGCTAGTCGTCTCTCATCCAATCGGCAAGAGTAGGGGGAGGTCTTGTCATGCCTAAAGAAGCAAAATGTCCCTCCTCCCCATAGTCGAGGAGAAAAGGGGGGTTAAGGAGATAATAGATCGACATAGGGCCAAGTGTCGGTCCATACTCTTCCGCATTTCATTTATGATGAGCAGGAGAGAGTCAGTTGGTGGCGCCGAAGTCAAGACGGAGACCTACCCCCTTCATCAAAGAAATTCTATTAGAGGAACTTCCCTCCAATTTCCATGCTCCCTATCTGGGACAATACGATGGTTCGTCTATCCCGAAGGAGCACCTCTACAAGTTCGAAAATGCATCCCTCTTACATCAATACTCGGATGCCATCAAATATTAGGTGTTCACCACTACCTTAGTGGGATCAACCCAGAAGTGGTTCCAACTATTGAGGTCAAACTCTTTGACCTCTTTTGAAGACTTGTGTGAGGTGTTTTTACGATATTTTGCTAGTTGTAAGAAGTATCGACAGATTATCTTTAGTCTGTTCAACCTAAAGCAAGAGTCGACCGAGCCCTTGAAGGAGGATGTCTAACAAATCACTCAGCCTGCTCTAGAAATTCCTACTTCCACCCCTGAGATCCTAATAACGACAATATCTCAAGGATTGAAAGAGGGGGTCTTCTTCCGTTCCCTGTTAAAGAGGCCCCCGGGAAGTTATAAGGAGCTATTGAGCCGAGTGGAAAAATATATTAACATAGAAAAAACCCAGGGGGCTCGTTAAGCCCTGAAAGGATCCACCTCGGGAAGCCTACCCAATCGGGAAGAGTAGTATATTTCGATTACCACTCGAAGCTTGAAAAATTCAAATCTTGCCCAGTAGAGGCCCCGAGAAGGCCTATAGGCATCATAGTGGTTGAGTACCTCCCTCGACCTAGCACTGCCCAAGAAAGGGTTATGAAAATTTGTGAACAACACCAAGTCCTCAGATGGACGAAAGGCTACATAGGGATGCCTCATAACTTACCATCTCCATATTTTTGCACCAGAAACATGGAGTATGGCCATAGTATGGCCACTTTGCGGGGCTTAGGCGGGGAGATTGAGCAGGTCTGTGGGAGTATCCCCATATGCAACTACACTTAGGACCCACTCTAGGAGGCCCCACCTTAGCAAGTCTTTCGTCCAGGGCCCACCATCCAACCAGGACCCTATGCACCCTATTAGTATTAGTCCTAAGTGTCGATTATGAGATGATTGGTAAAGAGACTTTTTATATCATATTTCATAATAAAGACAAAGTTTATGGTTATTGTATTTATTTTATTGATGTATCATTTGAATAAATATAATAATATCCTAGTGTAGTTGATTCTAGTCTATGGCATATCAAGTTGGTGACTTGATAGTGGGATACTATAGATATATATAGAACACTACTCGTAATTATTCCTAGTCAAGTATTAATATACAAGGATAATATTAATACACTGAGACTATCATGTAGATCAACTGATGACTTAATCTCACAAGTCATAGATATAGGATATCAAGTTGACACATGGTATATATTAGAGAATAAGTACTGAACTGACTCGCCATGAGAATGTTTCATAGATTGTCATATGAGTGTATAAACATTCTCATAGTGTCTATTAGTATGAATAGTCCTTGGACCTAAAATCACTAAGGTTTCCTACATAAGGAGTTGTATATTTTAGTATCGACAAACGTCACCTGTAATAAAGTGGACTATAAAGTCAATCACTGGGTATGCAATGAATTATGTGGAGGGATGTGAGTGATGGAGATGAGATCTATCCCGTTCATATGACGGAAGTGATATTTGTGGGCCCTTTGATAAAGTAAGACTACTAAAATGCATGGTCATGCTAAAATGAGCTCACTCAAATAAGTCAATATAAGATATTGAGCTAATTTGATTGGGGTAGTCTACTTGAAGATCAAGAAACACAAAGATTGATAAGAGGATGACACGGTCTATGCCTCATTGATCAATCTAGATATCAAGAATAGAAGGATTAAGTCATACAAGATAATAGTCACAGAATGGTTATGTCGGATCTCGACATTCTTATCACTTGGGTAGCAATGATGTATTGCTAGATATCACTCATTGCTTATATCTCTAAAATGGTTTTTAGGGACATTACTTTTATCCTGCTTTACAAGAGATTGTTTTCAGGGAGATAACCGTTTAATCATAAGCAAAATATATCACAATTGTTGGAGCATTTTGGATTGTGAAAAATGATTCCTTTCCATTTTATGATTGGCATTGGACCATCAAAATAATCGAAAAAGGTTAGTAATTCAATTGCACAGATCATTGAACAAAATACGTTTTCATTTAATAATTACATGCAAAATTTGTATCAAAGCAGAGTTAGTTGATATTCTAACCAATTCTGATGTGTTCAAGTACATTTATTTGATATGCCATATTATTTTTTTATTTCATTATTTTGAAGTAGATTTTAATGGTAAATCTACAAGTGCTTCATTTCTTTGTTTTTACTGGGAAAGTGTGATTACATATATGTTGTAGAAGCATGTTTAGAATCCAATGACTCGGCTTCATGATTATGAACATTATGAGATCTATAGTTTTCTTTGAGAAAATTGATTTTTTAATGTACTTTAATAGTTGAACAGTACATTTTTCTCGGGTTGTCCCAACCTCACATGATTAAATCACTTATGGAAAATGTTTTCCAAGCATATGTTACGTAAAGGCAAAAATGGATTTAAAATAAAGGTGAGGTTAGTGGTCCAAATATTTTTTGTAAATTTCATTTATAAAAAAAATAGTAACCATTTGAAATAAGGTACATTGATCATTTTTTTTAAATTCCATAAAAAAAAATACAAATGATGTATAGTACATTTGAATTTCATTTTTTCAGTCATGACTATATGTAATCCAAACTAAGGGTTCTGAGGGTTTAGTTGCAAAAACAAATTAGCCAATAAATTAAAAATGGGAGATAGCCAAAAGATAATCATCATGAACCATTGGCAAGATCGTGCTTAGTGAAGTAAAATATATATATATATATATATATATATATATATATATATATATATATATATATATTGTGAATGTTTTATAAAAAAATTACATATATTTTTAAAAAAGGAGTTAGAAAGTCTTTCCATCTTTTGGCTGCTTGGATAAAAATTTAAAATTTATTTTGAATATTATGCTCATGGAATTCGAGCATAATCGAATTCGATGATGTTTAAAAAAATTCATATTGAATAAAAACATTAAGGTTGTCTTTGTATCAATTTAATATTTGATTTCATTATATAGATATGGCGGGGATTAGGCACCCTCTTAGCATCCTCCTGGGAGGATCTGGAGAGAGAACTCCAGAACATTTGGCAAATTGCATATTTTTAAGCATTATAAAATGGATTATATGCATTCCACGCCATAACATCTTAGAATTTGGGAAAATCAGCATTTAGAGCTTTTACAGTTGACATTGTTTTGATTATAATGAAGAAATTCTCTACCTACAAGATGGAAGAACATAGTCGATGAAATACTTAGCCAAGAGGAACCAAAGCTCCTTAGCGCATTGACATCATCATTTATTAGAAAATGGACAGAAGAGATTGAATTTGAGATAAAAAGATCATTATATTTAAGGATAAATTCTAATCTTCATCTCTTAAAATTGACTCCATTAGATAGGGTTTCTGAAGAAATGACTAAAATGATATCCCGCATGACTATTAATAAGGAATAAGATTTTCTTTAAGAAAATGAATTATCATTTACATATGTTTTATTATGATAATATCTGTGAACATGTTGTGCGACATGTATTATTTAATATATATGGTTGAATTAAAGCATGCATTCCGAACTTCTAATGTTGAAGTTATTCTTTTTAGAAAACATGCTTCTTATTTTATATATATATATATATATATATATATATATATAGATGGAATATTTTATAGTATGTTAAATTAAATGGTTTTTTTAGATTGGAAGAATTGGGGGCGTTTGGTTCGTAGAGAATTTTCTATTTTCTATTTTCATTCTCTCTTTTTCGAGAAAACAGAAAATGAGTTTTTTGTTTTCCAGTTTTCCAGAAAATGCTCTTTTATTTTTTGGAAAATGAAAATGAAAACAGAAAACGATTATTTCTCGTTTTCCAGTTTTCCAGAAAACGCTCCTTTATTTTTGGAAAATGGAGATGAAAATGCTCGAACTAAAGCGGGTTTTCGTTTTATGAAAAAATGAAAATGAAAAACGGAGAAGAAAACAGATACCAAACGCCCATTCTTGTCTAAAACTAAATGATGTTTTGTTACTTCGAAATTAAATTTATGACAATGCAACATTAGGATTGTAGATAATGATCAGGAACAAAGAGATCTTTTGAGTCAATACATGTTAAATACAATAATTAAATAAATATAAAATAATAATTGTTAATTAGGAAATATACCTTATAGAATTTTCCAAGAATGTTTCAGGATTTAAATAGAATTTTTAAGGCATTTTCAGGGGATAAATCTATTAGGCTTTGATAAGGTATGTTTGGATTATTATTTAAGTTGGGAGTTAATAAATTTAATTAACCTAAGTTTATATAAGAAAGACCTAGGCTTTTATCTCCATATCTACCATTCACCGCCGCCCATATTCATGTGCCCTTCTCCTCTCCGCCACCTTCCTCCTCCTCATGCCCAACTCGCCGATGTCACTGCCCTTCTCGCCCATGCCTATGTTCCTCACTTTCACCGCCACTATTAAACACACACGCCGCCATCTCCTTAATAACATTTTGTGGATACTATGTAGCCCTAGCATTATTTTACTAGCTGAAATTTATATTTATTCTGTGCAGATTGTAGACTCATAAGCAACAAACAATGTAACCAAAAATTGAAAAATATTTATAGATTTTCGGTTAAGTTCCTTGCGGTCCAATGTGGATATATATAGAAAATAATACTAGAGTTGAAGTGAAAAGCATCGGCACTTGCAAACTAGAGTTGTGTGGTGGCCAAAAATCTTAAATGATGTCTTCTATAGACTAAACATTCAACATCGTTGTTGTTCTTTTAGGATTAGGCATCAGTTTAAACTTTAGTAGTAGTTTAGTTCATAATTTAAAATTTCATACTAGCGGACAGTACGAGTGAAATTTACATTTCCACCCGTCGCCCTCCGCTTGTCGCCTGACATTGGTAACGACACCAACATAGCAAAGCGCCACAACAACTCCGTAGGGTCACTAATCTGTAAGGTAGCAAAGGATGTCGTGACGCCACAGTGACCTCCGCAAGGTCGTGCCGACCTCCGCGAGGGCACTGTGATACCCATAGTGACTCCGCGAGCTTGCGAGCTCCACAAAGGCGCCACGTGCCTTTTTTCCTTTTCTTTTTTTTATTTTTTTTTAATTTTTTGTATTTTAATTTTTTTAATGATTAGTTAAGATTTATATTTTTAATTAATATATTTTATATTTAAAAAATATCGAAACTTTATCAATACGACACAATACAATACAAAATCAGATTATCATGATTGAAATATCGTTAAACCATTGATTAGTTCGTATTTACTATGGCAATATCTATTATGGTTGTGGGTGTCTTAGGAATTGGTTTATAGTGTTAGATTGCGATAGATAAATGTTTAACCATTATGTTAATCGTTGTGTTTTGTTAAATGTTATCTAGTATTGCAAATGTTGATGCTTATACTTGGCATGCTTGATTAGATTACATCGAACAAGATAGGATGAATCGACTAAGAAATGTAAGACAATTAGGTTCTCTTTCTAAAGTTTATTTGTCAACTTATGAGCATTGTCTTGTTGGAAAAATGACACGAAAGCAATTTGGAAAAGCAATTAGGGCAGAATTTCCATTGCGATTAATTCATTCAAATATATATGGTTAATAAATGAGTGTCCTATTTCATTATGAATGATTTCACTCATTTTACTCATGTCTATTTGACTTCACATAAATATGAAGCACTCGAATGTTTTAGATGTTATGTAAACGAACTGAAAAATCAAATAGATAGGACAATAAAGGCCTTTAGATTTGATAGAGGTCGTGAATATCTATCAAATCAATTTAAGAATCCGTGCAATGAAAAGAGCATAATTAGACAATTGACTATTCCTCACATATCTCAGTAAAATGTGGTTGCTAAGAGAAGAACATTGTCAGATATGATAAGGTCCATGACGGTGCAAGATAATTTATCTATTTCCTTTTAGGGAGATGCTTTATTAACTACACCATATAACCGAAACAAGTTGTCTTCAAAATCACTCCCTTCCATACCATACGAACTTAAGACTGGTACAAAATTGGACCTAAGTAACCTTAGACTTTGGAGATCAACTGCTTATATTTATGACTCTACCAATAATATAGAAAGTTGAGTCCTCAAAGAAAGGTGTATTTTTATTAAATAGTCTGTGCAATCTAAGAGTTATGTGTTTATAGGTGAATAAGATAATGGAAGCATTACTAAGATTGAATCACGAAATGAAACATTTCTAGAGAATGACTTTCCTAAAAGAGGTGAAATAAAGGGAAATGCAAATAATGGCTTTGTGCCAGATGAATCAACAAAAACTCAAGAGGATGAGTTCTACTTTATCCCGTTGAGAGTAATTTTTGATCACATTGATTTATCTAAACGCTAACTTGGAAAGAGTAATACGAAAATTATGCCCAAACATCGTTATGAGATTGGAGGGCATGCTTTTATGATATCTCCAATGGATAAAGAAGAGCCTAAAAACACATATGAGGCTCTATCTTGTCCTTCAAGGGACAAGTGGATGAAAGTAATGGAAGAAGATTATAAGTCAATGGAATTAAACCAAGTCCAAGAACTAGTTAAACTTCCATATGGGCATAAAGTTAAAGGAACAAATTGATTCTTAAAATTAAGAAAAAGGTTAATGGAACAATAGATAGGTATAAAGCTCGACTAGTAACAAAAGATTATACTCGGCAAGAGTACGAAGAAATCTCTTTCCGCCAGTAATGAGATTTACTTTTATTCATCTATTATTAGCTCAGCCAGTAGGTTTTGTAGTTAAAGGTCAAGAAAATAAAGTTTGCAAATTGAATAGATCAATTTATGGCCTTAAGCAGTCTTCTAGAAATTGGTATTTCAAGGATCATATCATCGTGAAAGATGAGGACCATTGTGTCTATGTGAAAAGATCTAATAAAAAATTTGTAATTCTATTTCTTTATATTGATAACATATTGTTAGCTCGAAATGATAAGTAGTATATACAAACCATTAAGAAGTGGTTGTCCTCTAATCTTGAAATAAAGGACATGAGTGAGCAAATTACCTTCTGGATGTAACTTATAGAGATCATTCTAAGAGATTGCTTGTATTGTCTCAAGAATCATATATTAAAAAAATTTTAGAGCGATTTAGAATGTCAAATTGCAAACCCATAGATACTCTTCTGGCCAAAGACGATAATTTAAGTCGTGAAATGTACCTGAACACTTCTGAAGAAATACAATAAATGTCTAAAGTGCCATATTCTAGAACTGAGAGTCTAAAGTGCAATGATGTGTATTAAATCATAATATTTGTTATTTCATTAGTCTGATTAGCAAGTATCAATCTAATCTACGAAGAAGACATTGGAGTCCAGTTAAAAGGATTCTTAGATACCTAAAGGGCACTCTAAATTATTTCCTTTATTATCAAGGAAAAGATATAATACTAAAAGGATTTACAGATGCTGACTAGGGTGGTGATTTAGATGAGCATAAATTCACCTGTGACTATGCTTTCTTGCTAAATAATGATTGCACTCTTAGAGAAGAAAGAGACTTGAGTTCACTGTCCACAATGAAAGCAAAATTTGTGACATGTGCTTCTGTAGTGCACCAAGGTGTTTGGTTGAGAAAATTCTTATATCCTTTGGGTGTAGTAAGCAGTCCAGTAGGAGCTATAAGAATTTATTGTGACAATCAATCCACAATTGCATACACTAAAAACCCTAAATACCATTGAAAAACTAAACATTTTGATACAAAGTACAACTTCACCAAAGATATTATTGAAAAGAATAAGGTGATTTTAAAATACATACCTATGCACTTGATGGTGGATCCTTTTGCTAAGTCAATATCTAGAGACATCTTTGTAATCACGTTAGATCTCTTGGATTGCATAGAATGTGATTGAAACTAACATGAGTATTAAGATATTGAGCTCATTATAGTAATGACATTTAATTATGAATTTTATATGTACACATTTAGTTTATGATATATATCCGTGAATTAAAAGTATGTCTGACAAGTTGAAACTGGCTCTCTCACATAAGCAACAGCCTCTAAAATTGGCTAGAATGTAGAGATCAGATAGTATTGACTTTATTGTGAACAAATTCATATGTCGCCTTCATAATGAATTACTGAGATTACTTCATGAAATATTTATTTTTTAAATTGAAATAGATTTTCCCACAATCCATTAAACTTGTCTAATAGCCAGTTTAGAGTTTTCTTAAGATTGATATTTTTGGAGGGCAAACGATTGATATTATTGGAGGACAAATGAGGAGAAAACTCAAGTTACGTGTTAGTATAGACTTGAACTAAGATCTATACAATGTGTATTTTTTTAAAGATAGACACTTCCTAGCAGGAAGAAACACATCGAAACACGTGTTTCATACCACGTGCTGAAGTGACTATTTGGATAATGAGTAATTGTGTCCCAGCTCATTGTGTGAGATCCACAGGTTTATATAACCTTATTTTATACCCTTAAAACTTTCAACTGCTTCTTTAACATTATTTTAGTGTTGTTACTTTAGCATTCTACCAATAGTTATAGATGATTTAATAATGTGGTACATGTCTAAGAAAGCAACTAAAATAAAGATTGAAAGATTCTAATGGGAAAGGAAGATTTATTTTGACACCTGTTTTGTACTCACAAGACGGCTACTTATGTTTAACTTAGTTGTTAGGACATAATTATAAATAAAAAAAATACACAGGTTAGCTTGAAATCAAGTATGCTATTTTGTTTTTGGGATAAGAGATAAGTTGATTGATGTGATCAAATAAATCCAGGTATAGCGAGTTGACTGCCCTCGTGCATATTTTGAATTGAACTGTTGTACATTCTTAACCAGTGTATGGTTCTGAGCTCTTATTTAATATGCTCACTAGTCATATGATCCATGTGCTTGTATAAAATTAGTGGTATATAGTTATGATCATGAACAAAGGTTTAGCACTCATGTATGAGTGGGAGATAAAATAAAAATTAAACGGGTCACCCACGAGGAATAATTCAAATGATTGATCTGATTATTGGGGAAATTAGTTTTTTTTTCCACCATTTAACTCCCATAACTTCCATAAGGGATAAAAGAATTATTATTGTTATGCAAAAGGAAGTAGAGACATGAGATGATAATTTAATTTATAAACAACATATCACAACTGTTGGAGCATTTTAGATTGTGAAATACAATTAATTTCATTCCATTTTGATTATTGTTAGACCATCAAAATTGTTAGAAAAGGTTAATTCAACTACAAAGATCCATGAACGAAATATATTTTCATTTAATAATTACATGCAAAATTCATATTAAATTTTCCATCAGACGTGTAAAAATTTCATATAAACTCATACTTAATAGAATAATGGAAGAATGGCCATTGCATTATCTTCCATACATATGCGAAATTAGTCCCTTGGAGCTGTAGAGTCTATTAAACCAATGTCAAATGACGGTATGATTTCTAAGAAAAAAATAGAGAACTGAATACAAAATTTTAAATTATCTATCGAATATTAAACCAAGTTAAGAAAAAATTGTAATAGCTTACAACTCGACGTAACAGCATTCTGATAGTAACTCCATGGAACAGGTCTTTGTACAAAGACACCAGATGAAGGTACATGAGGAAGGGATTCTGCTTTTGGCACAGATGATAATTGTAGACCCCCAGACTTCTCCCAGGATATGTGAGCCAAACACCAGTGCTTTAAGTACCAATGAAGACCAGCTGAAAGTTCAACACCAGTTGTTCCTTGGATTCTGGTAAACGAAATTAAACCACTGCTCAGAATAACATTGAAATGCTATACATTAAATTGAAAACATAATGAATAATAATAATAAATCGTCTTACAGTTCTTTAACACTAATAACAGGGAAAAAAACAGCTTACCAAGAGGTAACACAGCATAGATATTTAACTATATTTATTTCTGGAGCTATAGTTATTTAACTAATACAGAAGGGGAAAATCAGCATACAGAAAAAATTAATGGTAATATGAAAATTATATGAAAATTGATTCTCATTATGAAACACAGGAATAATGCAACTATTTGAGACCAGCAGAGTCCTCATTTCGAAGGCTGAAGAGAGACTTAGGCCTAGTTTACTTGGGTGGCAGCAAGAAGTGAAATTTCAATCTGTGCTACCATGTCTCAGCATAGTCATCTCAATCAAATTGGGGCCCTTAGACCAATGGGATACAACATAAAGGAACTTTGGAGCCTAGAAAATACCAAGCAATAATGAAAAATCAATATGTGAGCATCGCACAAAAAAAATGTTCGAAAGAATTGTTCCTTATAGCACACCCAACAAAGGACTACAAGAGAGAACACACCTTTTGCTCTGTATTAAAGCTATGTCATGACAATCATTGTAAAATACCGAAAAATAATAATAATAATAATAATAAAGCATGGTTAGGGATTTAATTCAATCTAACCTAGCTTTAAGATTTATGGGTTTAATTTAAGTGGATCTAGACTTGACTTATAGGGATTAAACCCAAACCCGTTAGTAAAACTCGACCCGTTTACTTCTCTAAACGCCCAACCATTTACTTGTGCATTCTTCCGTTTCTCATCGCAACTCAACTTCTTCCGTTTCTTCCCAATCGCAACCTTTCTCTTCCAGCCGACGCGCGCGACTTCGTCTCTTCCAGCCGACGCGCGTGACCTTTTCTCCTCCAGCCGGCGCGATCGCTGTCGCTCGAGCCCAGCATCGCCGCCCTCCTCACCTTGCTCGACCGCTGCCCTCCAACTGGTGAGCCAACCTTCGTCGGTCGTTTCCTCTGCCTCACAGCTCGATCGATTCCGATTTTGGAGCGTTTTCTCACCAGATCATGATCTTGAGCGTCCTCACCTCGATCTCTAGAGCGGAATCTCTGTTGCCCCTCTTCCACCGCGGGATTTTTGATCTCCGCCGCCGGATTGACAGCGCCGATCGCTGCGATTTCCCTGCCTCTCCCTCGCGCGCCGGCGCCGGCCAGGCAGTCGCTGCGCCCCGTCGCCGCGCCTTCATCACCGCCTCTCCCTCGCGCGCCGGCCAGACAGTCGCTGTGCCCCGTCGCCGTCGCCATGCTGCTGCCACCGCGAGTTGGAGCCACTGTTGCCGCCGCCGCTCCTTCCTCGATCGATCATCCCTCCATCGTGCCGATCGACGCCTCTGCCAGTGGTTCCACAGTGAGATCGAAGGAAGAAAAGGGCTGGTAGCTATTCATCTTTTGCGACGACTCCGGGTCTAGGGCACCAAGTTCCTTGATGCCAACTTTCTCTCGATCGATGGCCCTACGTTTGTGCCTGATTCCTCTTATTTATCGGTGACATTACACGATCCAATTCGGTCACTCAAGATCCCAGGGTCTTCGATCAGCGAATTGACCATTCTGGTTTTCTACAGCATCTACACCCAATATCTGGTATTAATCTTGCATCTGCCTATTTGTTTTATCCTATAATTAAGAGGGTTATAGATGGATAGATCAATGGGGTGAACTTGTATACTAAATGACTTCAGATGCTAAGAAATTTCTGCAGTGGGGGTGTTCTCTCCAAGTCGATGGTATTATTGGGTATCAAGAAGAAGTTGTGGCCAGAGATAGTGATCCATTCCTACGTGCTTGGGTAAGTTTTTCATCGGTTTATCTGATGCTTGGATTGTGATTATGTAATGAGATAGAGCTAGAATGGAATTGGTAATATCTGTGGTATATTTCAGCGATTAGAGTGCGAATGAACAAGTATGGATTATGGTTGAATCAATCTAATCACCATAGATTGATACTTAAACGGTGGATCCAGAAGCTATGCAATTGAGGATAAGCAAGGTGAGTTAATCTGGATGTTTGTGGATAATTTTGTATTGATTCAATAATTTATAGCAAATGAAAAGGGGTATGTTGCGATGATTAGGTTAAATGGATAACTAGATCAATCTAGTTGATCGGGATATGAAGTCATGTAGCATTCGATTCGATCACTTGATGTATAATAGAACTTAATATTTGTTCATGTTGTCTTGCATGACTTTGATTAGTGACAGATGCTTGTACGCTTGGATAGCGAGCGGAGCTATTTAACAGGCGGGTAATTTCCTACCTGGTCCGGGTAGATGTATTGCATTCATATTTAGTCATAGATATGAGCATGTTAGGTGTTCATATTACCTTGACCCTGCTCTTATTATCGTATGCTTGATCCTTTACCGTTGGCTATTAACTCCATTGCTGATATCATGTTTATTTTATCATGATTAAGAGTTATATATATAGGGGATGTAAGTAACTTAGAATTTGTTTAAGTTAAGTGCAAGTGGTAAAGTCCGGATGACGACCTAATTATAAATTGGGCAAAAAGGTCATCTGTGGGTAGATAAGGTTTTGAACCTACGGTTAATTCTAGTACCCCTAGGTTGCATGTTTACCACTGACTATGTATTGGATAAATGATCAAGTGAATGGTACTTAATGTGTCGCTACGGACCTGTGGTCCTAGCTTGATAATCGGTTTGAATACGACTCTCTACAGGATAGAGAGTGCGTCGATCAGTTAGGTACGACTCTCTATAGGATAGAGAGTGTGTCTATCAGTCGAGTACGACTCTCTACAAGATAGAGAGTGCGTCGATTAGATTGGTATGACTCTCTGCGGGATAGAGTATTATGATCGATTAGTACGACTCTCTGCAGGATGAGAGTGCGTAGATCAGTTAGTATGATCTCTCTATAGAATAGAGTCTACATGGTGGATGTCTGTATGTGAGACATTGCATTCGTGCATTTGCGTACCTGGCGACGAGGTCTCCCTTGTGGTTAAGAGTGTCTCGTCGTCACGCCTCGCGGTTACTCATAGGAGAAATGCGGTGTGAGCAGAGCGTTAATGGTGCCGCTCTACCCTATAGGCGGTGGTAGTTGGATTTGCGATTGTCGTAGTCCTGCGTGTGTGGCACTCGACCACTCATGGGTAGTGGTATCGAGTAGCGGCCGATGGGACCCCATCGTGTAGCTTGCTTTTACGCTTATATGCTACTCGATCATCACGCCCACTCGCTCGAGAGTAGTGGTTGGTGTTGAGTTAGGACGGTTGTCATACTCGAGCCAGGAGGCCACAAGTCGTGGTAGCTTTAGGGTAGCCGACACGTGACCGTCATCTTTGCATTGGAGACTTATGGCATTTTTGCGTATATGCCGTATATATACATATATGTATATATATATATATATATATGGATGATTGTGATTAGTATACATATATAGATCGATCATATATATATATGTTTATTGTGATGTTGCATTTGATTGTATTATGTTTCTTTGCGTTTGGGTGTACATCGTATCCATGCATGTTTCTTGCATTGGTTATCTGATTATGTCGGATCTGGTATGGGTTAGACGACCATTAGATACCTTGACACCAACTAGAGTATATTGTGAGTTGATCTACTCTTCTGTATATATATATATGTTTGATATATGTTGAGTTGGATCGAGTAAGCGTATGAAAGTATGTCTGCATTTTTATATTGTTTATTTGGTTAGACGGTATGTGCTTGTATTTATATCTTATCTTGATATACATTGTACCTTTAGAGTATGTTGTTGAAAATACATGTGATATGACATATATACATGTTTTTCTATTACCTGCTGAGTTTTACTCACCACCCCCCATGGACCCTGGGTTTTCTGTCGCCCAGGTAACAGGTAGAAGACTTTGTGACGGTTTGGAGCACCACCGGCTGACATCGTCTCATCTCACCTCCGAGGCTCCCGTGTCTGTTTTGGATTTTCCGTATGTCTTGTTTTGCATTCGGAGTTTTCGTGATGTTATGTATTATGTGATGTACGCACATATTGGTGCGGGTTTTGTCGAGGTTTTCTTTATGTTATGGTGTTAGTCATACCGGTATGCATGTGTAGCATTGTATTGTTGTTGTATCGTTTCCGCTGTGTATTTGTTGTAGTAGTTTGTTATATTGTTGTGTTTTTATTTGTTATGTTATTGTTATTGTGGGTCTACGGGCCTTGTATTAACCCGAAATGTTGCCACGTACAGGGGAGGTGCTGTCCGTTTGATTTTCAGCTCGGTATGCTCTCGGGGTGTGACAATCATCCCCTATAACTTAAAACAACAAAGCTCGGAAACAAGGAAAAAATAGTATTTGATGGCATTTTATCAGAAGAGGTGATATGACTGTAGATCTAAATGGCCTTTTGCATGCAACGTAAGATTCCTCAGTGTCATATTGCTTGTGCATGCATTTTCAAATATATATGAATTTGTAAAGAACAACCAAAGTAAGCACTTTTTCATTTACGTAAATCAAAATTATAAATGGTAAATAAGAAAGTAATTCCACTAAACACCCTCAATAGTTTATAGTACTTACAAAATTTCTGGTGTTCCTTTTGTACCAAATGATGGATGATTGCTAATGATAAAGCAGGCTTCTCTACCACATGTTTCCTGCAAATTAGAAGTTTAAGAAAGTATTTATTACTAGCAAGAGAATCTACTAATGAAAATATCAGTATATAAGATCAGAAAAATGATAATTACTAATATTTCATCGAGTGTTATTTACAGGTACTAGAGTTATGAGGTTATGTATAGTGGATTAGGTGTAGTACAATACTCACCAAATCTTAACACAGTATCAAAACCCCTCTTCTTCTAGAGTTAAATTTTCTAAAAGCAAATCCTAATGGGGAGGTTGTTGATTCCACTTGACAAGGGTGGTGTACCTTCAAACATGTCTTCATCTCCTCTAAGGGTGGTGTACCTTCAAACATTATTTATAACTTTAAGTCTTACATTCTCTCCCCCTTTGACATATATCAAAACAATACAAAATATTTTATATGTCAAAATAAATTTTTCAAGTATTGAAACTAGATGTTTTAACACCCTTAATTAGGTTCAAGATTTCAAAATGTGTACTTGGAATATATGTTTCAATGAAGTATATATTATCCAAGTAATACTTAAGTTTTTCAAGTATTCATAAATATTTGAAAAATTCCTGGACAAACAATAAGTTAAAACTTAAATTTCAAAAGTAGAGTAAGTTTCAATACATTCTCTCTCCCCAAAGGATATTAATGTTTAAAAATAATTTATTGAAAATATTTTTCTCCCCCTTAATCAAAGCTTAAAAATTTAAATAAAATTTTGAAATTATATCTCCCCCTTAATAAAAGCTTAAAATTCTAAATAAAATTATATCTCCCCCTTAATCAAAGCTTAAAATTTTAAATAAAATTTTGAAATCCTTAATCAAAGCTTAAAAATTTAAATAAAATTTTGAAATTAATCTCCCCCTTAATCAAAGCTTAAAAATTTAAATAAAATTTTGAAATTATATATCCCCTTTCATCAAAGCTTAAAATTTTAAATAAATTTTTGAAATTATATCGTCCTCTTTATCAAAGCTTAAAATATTAGAGTAATGATGCATGCAATCAAATAATCATAGGTGGAGAATATCTAAGCATGAATCCCTATTTATATTTTGGACAAATAATATCTTTGAAAATAAACAACTAAAAATTGTCCTTATGGCAAATGTCTAACTCTTGAAAAAACTTGAATGATATGAGATTATCATTAAGTTTAGGTAAGATTTAGTCACTGAAGTGATCCATTTGAATTAAAACCCCATTTCGGTTCATGAATACTAGATTCAACCTAGGCTAGCTCAATTTTAATTTTCCTTAAGAAATAATAATTCTTAATAACAAAATAGGTTTTGATTGTAAAAACAAAGAGACCTATTCTACAATACATAACCTTAATTGTCTTCTAAGAGTACTAAACTCAGCTTCTAGAAGTGGTTTAGTAAAGATATCTGTCAAGTTAGACTTGGACTCAACATAATTGAGTTCAATACTCTCTTTGGCAACATAATTCCTTATAAAGTGATGTTTAACATCAATATGTTTAATGTGTGAGTGATGAATTGGATTTTTAGTTAAATTTATTGAACTTATGTTATCAACAAGTGTCTTAACATTTTTGTAATCCAACTCAAAGTCTTTTAGTGTGTTTTTCACCGCCATAGTAAGTTTGACAGCATCAGGCAACTAGACTAGGTCCAGGGTCCAGTGGTCTAGACCTAGTCCAATCGACTGTATCAGACGAATTTTTTTTAAAGTAGTTTATAAATATTTTTTAATCAAAATATTTTGAACTTACAGTGTAACAGTTTTACTAAATAATTTTTCTAACACTCCCCCTAAAATATTGCCGAAAACAAAACCATAGGCTGATTGAATTAATCTTATTCATCTCACCAATTTTAGATTTTCAATACATATTAATCCTATGGGTTTTGTAAGATGATTGTTCATTTTTACTTGATTAAATTTAATTAATATTAAAGTATTTAAACTTGTGTTAGATTCAAATTTAGCTTGGGCTAATAAATAAGTTTTTTCAAAATCGACTTCCAGATAGTGGCGAGGCATAATGCCTTCTTGGATATCAGGTGGATCACTTTCTAAGACAAAGTCGATCAAGGAATCAAATATTTGCCTTACTTTGGATTAAGCTTTGGACTAACTAGTTCAGGACTTAGTGAGTTAGCTTCGGTTAGATTTACTCGACTTACTACACCAGGTAGGACGTATCCGTCTAGACATGTACTTCGAAGAGTTTCCCTAACTTACTACCAGTTCAATTTGTCCTAATATTACGTTTGCAAGTTTAACTACTTTATTTCCTATCAAGTCCATTCTAAATTAAGCTTCCCTAACTTACTACCAGTTCAATGGCCTTCCTAATGTCGTTGCCAAACATCACTTATAAACATATTTCAAAAACAAAACAAAACGAAACAAAAAGAGTCTAATCAGAACCATTCGAGCGGAAGCTTTTCAGTTCGACCAAAGACAGATGTGCATTAATATCAAGCTTGGGTAGTAAATGCTATGACTCTGATAATCTAGCTTTAGAAATTTCGTAGTATTAGCAAGTAATACCTTGGAAACGATCTCGAAGTCAAAGCTGGAGACATGGGAAGGAAGGAGGCGGGCGAGGAGGCAGCGGGCGGCGGCCAATTGGACCGAGGGCGTTGATTGCTCCCGTCGTTGGATATCGAGCAGGCGAGCGAGGTGGGAGGACGCCGAAGGAGAAGAGAGGGTCGTGCATGAGAAGAAGAAGAGAAAGAGAAAGGAAACGGAGATAGGAGGGAATACCATTGGAAATGATCGGATGATCGGAATGCCATTAGAAATGGTCGGATTTTATAAAGGAGGGTTCAGTGAGCAACGCTCTAGTGTCCATTTTCAACCACAGAGCAGGAGATGTTGCTGTATTATTCGTCTACAAGTGGTCCACCACTTTCCGGATGCGGTCCCACTGAGTCGACCGTCAGAACTTGTCCTTTAGGTGAGATCGACTCACCGTATCCTAAGAACTAATATGACGTAATAATTATTAAACTACGAACGGAATGGGTTCGGAGTCCTTGCTAGAGAAGACGACAAATTGCTCGGGGCGGCACTTTGTTTTATCTGTCAACTGTTCTAAAATATATTACGATCAGCTGAGCGCCAAGTCCATACGCGCCTGTGCGCGGAAACCTGCGTGAACAATGATTTTACTGTTCATTCAGGTTTCCGCGCACAGGTACATATGACGAGTATTTCATATATATATATATATATATATATATATATATATATATATATATATATATATATATATATATATAGGAAAATCTTCTGCCGCGCGACTCCTCCTCCGCGACCCGTCCGCGCGCTCGTCACGCCCGCCGTCGCCGCCGCGCCGTCCGGCCACCGGACCGGGCGCGATCGACGCCCGACTCGCGGGCGGTCTGGCGGTGACCGGTTTCCGGCCGGATAAGCGATCGCCCGGCCATTGGCCGAACGCGTTGATCGCGGCCGGCGTGATGCGCGCGGCCGCGATCGGCCGGATTCCGGCCAGTGCGGCCGGAACCGCCCACAGCGGCCAAAAATCGGCCGGGCGATCGCTAGCGGCCGCGATTGATTCATTGGCGGCCGGCCTTTTCGCCGGACGGACCGTGATCGGCTATGGCGGTACGCCGTGGCGCAAGATCGCGGCCGAATCGCCGACCGGGCAGTCAGCGGCGATTCGGTATCTCTTCGCCGATCCGTACTGGCGACCGAATCGCCGACGGACCGGGCAGCGACGGCCGGCCGTCCGCCGCCGGTTCCATGGAATCCGGCCGATCGCGGCCGGCGTGGTCGCGCCCTAGCCCGCGTGGATTCGGCCGGAATCGCGCCGACCAGGTATATATATATATAACTATTTTAGGACACTTTTCTCCCTAATTTAATTATTGCCACCGGAAGCCATTTGATCTAATTTATAATCGAAGATATTTTACACAAGCCTCCTATAAGTATTAGAATTTTTTAAGGAAACGTTATTTTCTATAAAAACTTCTGTCACATTTTTATAAAAACATTATTTCAATTTATCTTTAAAACAATTTTTTTGATTAAAATGCGATTGCAGCTAAAATCATGGAATTTCAACTATTTTTGAATCCCAGTTTACTTGAATGGACAGATTTATGGGATAAAAAAATAAAACAGGCAAGAGTTTGATCTTAATTCTTAATCAAGAAAATTTACATTGAAAAAAATAATGATTTTTAGACATCAAATAAATGCGACCATCGTCTCAATCCTCAAATTTCATGAAAAATAAAATAGCTCAAGCTTTAGAACAAAATTATATTAGAAAAAAATGTCCTCAAAATTTTATATAATTATCAATTTATAATCTATTGTTATGGCTCCGGTTGAGAATCAGGGACAATATCTTCTATGCCACATGAAATTTTGGACTCGCTATGGAGGAAGTTTTGTATGGTGTCTATGTGATTTGCCAAGAATATAACATGGAGTTAGAAGGGAAGTCTAGGAGTGCCTTGGTGAATCTTCTTTGATGTTAAAGTCAAAACTCCCAATAGAAAAACTAGTTTGGCCAAGAGTTGAAGATGAAGAAGACCATCCTACCTCTATTCTCTAGGGGGGTCATATACCTGCGACAAAGTCATGGAGAACACCACTCGGAGGGGAAAATGAGATCATGGAGAACACCTCTTGGAGGGGAATATGGAGTCATGGAGATAGTGCAAATGACCTTTGAAACTTCACGGATATATCGGACATGAAGAGAGGGATCATGACTCCCTAAGACGAGCCCATATTTTTAGACATCTGGGGCCCTCTATGATCCTTTTTTTTTTTTTTTTTTGCATCTTTGGGCTCTTAAAGGAGGGAATTAGGATTACACCTTAGTCGACTTTCACTAGATTCTTCATGTCCAACTGGATGGTTAGGAGGAATTTGATCATATACCCCTTCCATGTTCTTTCGAATCGTTAGGCACACACCTTTCTCCAAGTACACTAAGTACATGGCACCTTTCTCTCGAATCTATCGAGTACATCACACCTTTTTCCCAAGTCCTCCGAGTACATTACACCTTTCTCCCGAGTGCTTTGAGTACATTACACCTTTTTCCCATGTCCTTAATATCCTCAACATTTTCAACCTACGTGCCCTATTATTTGACTATGACCTTGACTTCCTCTTCGACATGTGGGTCATACCACCTACCCCCATATCATGGGGTCTCCCCTTCGAGTCTAGTCAAAGGAGCATCAGTCAATTGAATAGAACCTGGCTGTTTTTCTTGTCGAGAGCGACCAATCTAGGTCCTATTGGTGGAGACCTGCCTTCGCTATCTAAAACCCTCTCAAGGGGATTTTAAAAAATGAAAAAACCCCCTTGATAACTTCCATCGTCCTCGCCCACATATTACCTTTGACTCGATGACTCCACCCTTCGTGCAACATTCCACATTCTAGAAGACCATACCATCCACATCCCATCAACCATTCAGTGATCTCATCAACCTCCTGATGGTTTTACTACCTTCTTCCATGGTCAATTAACAGGAGGTTTGTGATTCCCTATCCCCTCCCTCTTTTAAGAGATTTCTCGGAACTTCGGTATTCCTCCTGACACCCAACTCCTTTCGACTATTGTGTGGAATTTTTATCATTTTTTCATACTACCACTTACCTATCACTCATGTGATCTTTCATTACTTTTTTTATTCGAAGAGGAGCGAGGCAAGTGTTTTTTGTTAGGATAATCAACCCAAGTATGGTTTAAGGTTTTGATGTGTGTGACAAAGGTTTAAGTTAGGATGTTGATACTACTGTTACCTCTTCTCTGTGAACCGAGTAAAAGGGCTCGCATGTAAGACACTATCCGAACCAAGTAATTGGTTCGACGAAGAAAGAAAGGAAGAATGGTTCGGGCATGATCGTCTAGGACAGTTGGAACGGGAGGACCAGTTGAGGTAATCGGCACGGCGAAACGAAGGCGGAGATCGCTTCACTAGGAGATGAACGAGAATTGGTTCGGCCTAGTAGGCCTAGAAGCAGATGGGGCGGATGAGAGTTGACTCGGTATAGCTAGTCCAGAAATAGTTTGGTGCGGAAAGAAGGAAAGTTGGTTCGGACTGCTGAGAAGAGCCCGAGGGCTATGCTACACGTGAGCTATATGTCTAGATTAGTTTCACCTAAGGCAAACAGTTGAAAGGGACAAGCTAGCATATTTTCCAAAATGTAGATGAGAGGTTGTTACACAACAGAAGGGAGGTCCCTACATAATATTCCGAGGAGCCTTCGCTCCTCGTGTCTGTAATAAAATGATTCTCCAGGTGGACGTGGTGGCGACGTGTACGATGAGGAAAACTTGTGATGCAACAACTGCTCAGAGGAGGGGAATAAAAGAGAAGAGAAGGAAAAATGAAGAGGGATTCGCATTATTCCAACGAGCAAGAGACGAAGACGCACTGGGAGAGGGGCGGGAACTTTGGATTAGGGTGATGTCGACAACAACTTGGACGGCGACACAAGAGGTGGGCGGCGGCTAGGGTTTGGGCGCCGACCACAAGAGGAGAGGAGGGAGAGGGGCGGGAACTTTGGATTAGGGCTCTCATTAAACCCTTGAGCCCTATTTTATAGAGAACAAATTCTCTTAATGGTTATTGGTTCATAACCAAAATCCGTTAACCTGCTCCATTAATTTAAGTTAAAATAAACCAAATCAATTTAGTCTATTTTAAGTTAAAACGAACCGAACCAACTTTTGGTTCATTCGTTTAAAACAAACCAAATCCCTTTGGTTTATTCTCCACCATTGGATTAGAACCAAATCAATTTGGTTCATCCATCATGTCTTCATAAGACACGACCCATCCACGCTTCTATTGCGACTGAAATGATTTCATGCTCTCTCCTTATTTGGTCCAACCAAACCTAGTTTCTCTCGGTCCGAGAATCTCATTCTCAAGCTCGTTTTAAATACTTCAGATTACGCTCATTATGCGTATGACCAAATAGGTTCTCGGTTTATGTTGACCGTCTATAATTAACCATTAATTATAGAACGATCATGAGTGGCACCTAGTAGTACATCATGATCCCCAATTAACTGAAAAGATCAACGGTTGATCCAAAACTATTTTTGAAACCCTTCAGCAGCTACAATGAATCGTGCCTCATTCCTTTCACTCATCTTATACTCACTTGGTTCAAGACATGGTCTATAGTGTCAGTCCCCACTAGGTTGACTACGTCATACCTAGCCCAAGTATCATTTCCTCGTCCTACGGATTCTAGTTACTGCACATGTATCCAAGAGTACCTTACTCTAAACAGTTAATGCTTTGGCCAAAGACTTTAGTAACAATCCGACGAGAGGTCATGGGTATACATCTCCTCGCAAGGAGTGGTGAATCCTTTATAGGCTATTCAAACACCTTCGGACATTTCGACTTATACCCAATCATCCCGGGTCCACATCTCCTCAGAGATGCTTGCTTAAGATTGTTGGGGATATTTGGAACGGCTAGAGGGGGGCGAATAGCGTTGACCGTACGTCGATGGAATTCATTCGTGATCGTCTCTATAAAACTCGTTATGCGCAGCGGAATAGAAATAATAAAAGCAATAACGAATAGATACAATCACGAACACAAGGATATAATGTGGTTCGGAATCGCACGATTCCTACTCCACGGATCGGGCTCAAACGAACCCTAGTGATGCCAATCACACACCACTAAGCAATAAACTCCTTCTCGACAACAAGTCGGAGGTGGAGAAACCTCGTACAATGGATTACAACAAGTAATACACAAAAATACAAGCAAAATATAAGGAAATGTAAAGAACACTTTACAAACTAGGGTTTGAGCGCTTTGCTTGTTGGTTGCTTGGATGAGGTTGAAGGGCCCTGAAATGCACACGCAAATCGCCTTCAAATCGCCTCAGTAAGCTCCCAAGAAGGCGATCTTGCCTCCATGAGCAGCTCCCTTTTATCCTGCGCGTCTGGATTTCACCTATCGATCGATGCCATAAGTCCCGGTCGATCGATGCCATCGCTGCCGTGAGACAATGGCTCAATCCACGTTGGACAAGTTCAGCGGGACTCTTAGCGATCGGATCGCCAACATTGGCCGATCGCTAACACCTATCGACCGCCATTGCCCGGCGTGCGCTCGACACTGTGACAGTTTGACGCATCCTTAGCGGTCGACGCGCCAGGCATCGATCATTAGAATGAGGTTTTAACCCAAGTATGGTGCCCCATACTTGCTAGACCACCCTTAGCCTAAGCCTTCTAGCCACCTCCATCAGCCTCACGCCTCTCGGATCCCTCCAAGTCATCCATGACTTGTTCATCCATCGCGCTAGCCTCCAGGTGCTTCCCTCGGCTATTGTCATGCTAACGGTGTCTACACCGCCAAGACACATTGGACTTACGCCGCCAAGACTCCGCTTGGACTTTACGCCGCCAACCATTGGTCTTATGCTGCCAAGACTCCCGCTTGGACTTTACGCTGCCAATATCAAACCCTTGGACTTCTCAAATGCCAAGACTCAAGCTTGGACTTTCCCTTGCCAACCCATGTTAAACTTTCCATGCCAAGACCATGCTTGGACTTTCCTTGCCAACCCATGTTGGACTTTTCATGCCAAGACTATGCTTGGACTTTTCTTGCCAACCCATGTTGGACTTTACATTGCCAAGGCCCATGCTTGGACTTTTCCCAATGCCAAGTGTCCCACTTGGACTTTCCATGTCAAGTACCCATGACTTGGACTTTACCTTGCCAAGACCCATGCTTGGACTTTCCCATAATCACATGGTCAACCCTAGTCAACCATTAAGGTCTCCCTCGAGTCAAACTCGAGTCCGGTCAAACATGACCCGGGTTGATTGCTCCAACAATCTCTCCAACATATTAACCGACATTAATGTCAAACATTAATGCCAAACCACTTTGTCAAATCCCTTTGTCAAACATCAAAACATCACTCGAGTCAAACTCGAGTCTGGTCAATCGTGACCTGGGCCGATTGCACCAACAATCTCCCCCTTTTTGATGTTTGACAAAAACCAAACAAATCATCTGAGTTAGACCACTAACTCAAATCCCTTACCAATTATCCCAAAATGGTAAACATTCTCCAAATTTTCTCCCCCAAACATTCTCCCCCTTTTTGACTAACATCAAAAAGGTTTTCTCTCCAAGGAGGTCAATGTCTCATGTCCCAATGAGATCTTACAATCTCTCCCTTGATCCAAAAATAAATACCTAGGATGCCTACCATCTTCCTAGTGATAAGTCCAATATCACTCAAGAGAGACAATCCCATTTACTCTCCCAAATTCCAAATTGGGTCTCTCAAAAGTCCCATCAATTTCCCAATTAATGTCATATTCTCCCAATAACTTCTCCTTTTCAAGGAGAAAAACACATCCATCATCCCAAGATGGATACCTCCCCCTAAAGGCTTGCTCCCCCTTGACCATTGCACCAACAATGTCCTTGGGAAGTCCCTAAGCCAATAGGAACTCTAAACCATCAAAATTAAGGTTAGAAATTCAACATTGAACTTTCCAACACCTTAAAATTGATACAAACCCTAAATACTTCTCTTAATCCATATCCAATGGATTTTCACCCTTTATAATGCTTCCCAAAGCATATCCTAGGGTTAGGAGTGATTAGGGACCTTTACCATGGCTGAACACGGGCTAACTAAACCTAGTTTTCCCGAAATCAGCCTTGGCAGTCGACTCTGTCAGCTACGGTTATCACACACTCATCGATCGGCTCAGGCGGTCGTGAATCAAATTTAATAATTATACGTTTATCGAAAAATCCTGAAAGTTCATACGTATAATACTTATGACACATACAATGGGTGAAAAATATTTTAAAATTATTTTACCCATAAAATAGTGAATTTGATACAAAACTCAAAACCATTGAAATTTTTAATGTTTTGGCCCTATTTTGTATCAACTTCATCAATGGTGATTGCTATCAAAAGATAGACTTCACCAAGGTTTTCCAAAATGATTTTAAAATGTTTTCAAAACCTTATTTTGGATCATATTCCTTGGGCTCTATGCACATGACTTGTACACAAGCTTTCCCAATGATCCACAAATAAAATTGGATGAGTTTTAATTCATCTAGATGCAAAATCTATGCACCTTGAACTTAACTCATATCCTAGCATCTCACATGTATCTAGGGTGTATAAATACACATACATGTCAATTGGATGTGAGATGTGAGTTTTGGTTCATTTAATCTAGGGTTTCATGCATTTTTCTAAGGCAACCCTACTTGATTCCCTTATAAATGGGACTCCAAGTCAAGTCATTGTCCTTAAATCAATCTCAATCAAATTATCTTAAATGCATGAGTGATTATGGCATTAGAGATGATATAGATAAACGCATGCTCATAATCATGATGTCATGGCATAATATGAAATCTAAAAACACATGACATTTAATCCTTAATCCTAAAGATGTACATGACATATAGAATGATTAAAAATAAGCATGATGTCATGACATGTTATATGGCAAACAAAGCATGACATATAAAATATATAGGTATAGTAATACCTAAATTTTAATATTAATTGCCATTTCATATAATTAATTATATTTTGCCATATTTCTATTTTTCTCCCAAGTGTGCCAAAAACCCAAAATGGCACACTAACCTCTAAACCTAAATTGTGCCAATTTTGATCACTTTATCAAACTTCTCAAGTAATATTGGCACATCCTAAAACTTTTAGGATTATAATTCAACCCTATGTCCAAGGTATCCATAACCTTGAAAATAACCTAAAGTGCCACTTTTGCCATGGTTGAGTTAACTACCCATCCATTTAAGGTTGGCACACCCTAACCCATCTAGCGTGAATCAATCACGCTCTTAGGAACCAACAACCGATTTTAGCTCCTAGGGTTAATTAGGTATTCCTTAGGGATAACCTCCCTAGATACCTTCCTAATGACCCTCCTAGGCTTATTAGCCTTGGTCATTTGGGTCTTACCTAGGTTGACTCTAGGGGTAACTCCCCTTGCAACCTTCTTAGTGGCCACCCTAGGTTTCCTAGAAACCTTAGCCACTAGGCACAACCCTTGGTCAACTCTAGGATGACTTCCTATTGACCTTAGTCTTCCTAGACCTAGTTTGTATTCCATAATCAAATGGAACACTATGGTAAGGCACCTTAGGCTTAGGTTTGTGACCCAAACCTTGCTTGCCCTTGGTTGACTTTTGACTCTTAGGTCCTAGGTGTTGACTTTGACTTTTGGACCTAGAAGTTTGACTAATTGACCCATGCATTTGATTTTGCATAACCTTAAGGGTCTTTTCAAGTTTTTCAAGCCTTGACCTCAAGGCTTGGTTCTCTAATTCTAATTGCCCAATTTTAGAATTTTAATTTAGGCCATGGGCATGGTTCTTCTTAGGCATATGCCTAGTCCATTTAGGGTTAAGGCCTAGATGTTCTCCTATTTTCTTAATGCTTTCCTTAGGTAATATATTTTTAGGGACATTAGTCCCAAATTTCTTCTTATTTCCTAAGTGAACACTCTTAGCTCCTAGGCAAATATATCTATTATTTCTAGCATGCTTTTCATGCACAATAGCAAGACTATTAAAATTATTCCTAGCATGCTTCTTATCCCTAGAAATTGAAGGTGCATTAATAAATTTTACCTTAGGGTTTGCCTTGGAGGCTCCCCCTACTTGTGTTGCTCCTTCTTGCCCTTTCTTCTTTCCCCTTGGACATTGACTCCGATAATGTCCCTTTGAGTTGCACTTGAAGCATATAATATGCTCCTTGCTCTTTTGACTTGAGGGATCGGCATCCTTGGCCTTTGGTGCCGGTGGAGCTTTCCTAACCTTCTTTGGGCACTTGCTCTTATAGTGCCCAAATTCCCTACACTCAAAACACATAATATGATTTTTATTGGAAGATAAAGTGTTTGAGTTACCTAGGGTGGTGGTAGGTGCCGGAGTTGAATTTTGAGCTTCCTCATCTTGATCGGATGTTGAAGGCTCTTCTTGAGGTTGCTCCGGTGTAGAGGATGGTCTCTCCTCCTCAATCCTAGAAGTAGATGCTTCTTCCATCTCTTCTACTTCTTCTTTCTCCGATTCGGAAGTTGACTCCATCTCAACTTCCGATTCCTCACTCTCACTTGAAGATGAGCTCTCCTCTTCATCCTCCTTGTCTTCTTGGATTGAATGAGGCTCTTTATGGAATTTTGCCAATATGTTCCATACCTCTTTGGCGTCTTTACAATCCCCATAGTCACCTAGGCTACACAAGATGTCATTAGGAATTAAATCAAATATAAATTTGATTACCTTCTTATTTTTCTTGAATTGTCGTAGTTGTTCTTCACTCCATTTCTTCTTCTTGAGACATTCTCCCTTTGGTCCCTTAGGATATTCAAATCCTTCCATCAAGGCGGACCATTCCTCAAGGTCTCTCATCATCAAAAACTCTTCAATTCTCGCCTTCCAAGAATTGAAACCTTCTCGTCCATAGAATGAATAAGGGACCGGTGTGTTGATGTCCCATCCTAATTGCCCTTCCATCTTCACCCTCTAGCTTTTTGTCTAAGCTCCCGGCGGTTAGTCCGTAGAAGAGCCCCGGGCTCTGATACCACTTGTTGGGGATATTTGGAACGGCTAGAGGGGGGTGAATAGCGTTGACCGTACGTCGATGGAATTCGTTCGCGATCGTCTCTACAAAACTCGTTATGCGCAGCGGAATAGAAATAATAAAAGCAATAACGAAAAGATACAATCACGAACACAAGGATATAACGTGGTTCGGAACCGCACGGTTCCTACTCCACGGATCGGGCTCAAACGAACCCTAGTGATGCCAATCACACACCACTAAGCAATAAACTCCTTCTCGACAACAAGTCGGAGGTGGAGAAACCTCGTACAATGGATTACAACAAGTAATACACAAAAATACAAGCAAAATACAAGGAAATGTAAATAACACTTTACAAACTAGGGTTTGGCGCTTTGCTTGTTGGTTGCTTGGATGAGGTTGAAGGGCCTGAAATGCACCAACAAATCGCCTCAAGTAAGCTCCCAAAACCGATGCGCAATCTCCATGAACAACTCCTTTTATCTGCGTCGGTGGATTTCGCTATCGGTCATTGCCATAAGTCCCGGATCGTGATGCCGCTATTGTCGTGAGACAGCGGCTCAATCCACGTTGGACAAGTTCAGCGGGACTCTTGAGCGATGGGCGCCAACATTGGCGATCTCGGCGCCGTGATCGGCCTTGCGATCGGCTCACGGGCGATCATGCTCGACACTCATTGGATCATTGCCATCCCCTTAGCGATCATTGCCCGAGCCATCAATCGATCTACCCAATGGCGATCATTGCTAAACGACCTCAAGCTGGCGGTCGAACTCAAGTCGACTCACTGCAGTCGAATCGGCCATAATGTCAGTCGACTGCCAACCTCAAACATGAGGTTTTAACCCAAGTATGGTGCCCCCATACTTGCTAGACCAGCCTTAGCCTAGACCTAAGCCTTCTAGCCACCTCCATCTGCCTCACGCCTCTCGGATCCCTCCAAGTCATCCATGACTTGTTCATCCATCGCGCTAGCCTCCAGGTGCTTCCCTCGGCTATGTCATGCTACTTGGTGTCTACACAAGGCACATTGGACTTACGCGCCAAGACTCCGCTTGGACTTTCGCGCCAACCATTGGACTTATCTTGCCAAGACTCGCTTGGACTTTCTGTTGCCAATATCAAACCCTTGGACTTCTCATGCAAGACTCAAGCTTGGACTTTCCCTTGCCAACCCATGTTGGACTTTCCATCCTCAAGACCATGCTTGGACTTTC